>ML685776.1:4269171-4394998 GCA_007922175.1 Pelusios castaneus | reverse complement strand
GCTCCAGCTGTTTAAAGGGACAGCTGCAGCGCGGCAGCCCCGGGCTTCCTCCTGGCCGGACCGAGCGGTTGCGGCCAGGAGGGATCGTGGTCTCCCGCACTCCCTCCTGGTCGGTACCGTGGGGATGGCTTGTCCCCGAGTCCAGCGCTCCAGCTGCCGCAGCAGGAACGCGGGTCCCGGGGACAAGGGACCGTGGGGCTTCAGCTCTCCTTCCTCGTCAGGACACATGGTCCCGGCTAGGAGGGAGTGTGGTAAGCCTGGGGCTTCCTTCTCCCCAGGCTCCCCGCTCCAGCTGCTGATCAGCTGGAGCGCGGGTCATGGGGAGAAGGAAGCAAACCCCGCGGTCCTTTCTTGCCAGGACCTGAGCGGTCCCGGCGAGAAGGGACCCATGCCCTAAGTCGACAAAGTCGACTTAGGGCCCCCCCCCACGTCTACACTGGCTTAAGTCGACTCTAGAGAGTCGACTTAAGCCTTAGATCGATTAGGGAGGAGGTGTTAGGAAGTCGACTTTATTTTGCCTAAGTCGACTTAAGCAAGCTGCTTAGGTCGAGTTAGGCGAAGTGTAATGAAGACGCAGGGCCAATTAAGTCGACTTAAGCCAAGCTTAAGTCGACTTAATTGGCCAGTGTAGACGCAGCCTCAAAGAGTTAAACAGGTTGACTGTGTGTTATGGGAAGAAATGCTTCCTTTTGATTGTTTTAAACCTACTGCCTATTAATTTCATTGGGGGACACCTAATTCTTGTGTTTTGTGAAGTATTAAATATATGCTAATTAAGAAATCATAAGGTATTTAATAAAGTAAATAAGGTTTTTTGCAAATTGCAAGTTTGATTTAAATTATTAGTTGTTCGTTGCATCTTTATCTATGTGTATATATACAAATATAAAGATGTAACATTTATTTTTTCATTGCTCTTTCTGCTAGAATGTAATACACTTTTTTCTCTTTATTTTATTTTGATTTTATTTTTGTTGTTGTTGTTGTTGTTATGGAATGGGGTCTCTCAATCTTGACATAGTTTAGGGCCTCCTGATGATCCCTCAGAATCCTCCTCCACTAGAACTCACAGCATCAGGAATCCAAAACATATGTACTAAAATTTGTAATAAAGTTGTGAAGGTACATATTAGTAATGTTTGTTTTGTATAGATTTTATCTAAGGCAAAGCAACTGAATGGAATTTTCTGCTACTTTTAGCCATACAGAGATGTTCTGTTTGAGGTCTACTTATTCCTGTTTTTGAACTATGGCTTCCATGTTGTCTATGTAAATTCAAATGATTGTTCCCGCATAATTCAGCTTCTTTTCAGAAAATGTTTAAAGCTCTACTTTGAGTTCTATTGATTTAGAAGAAGATTCCAGCATTGTAAATTTTAAGCCTAAAAAATGCTGTTGGGATAGTAAATTATGCTCCATTTTTATCCATTTTAGCTATGTTCTAGAAAAGTTATACTTTTAAGACCCACTTCACTTAGTACAGATAACATGTTCTCTTTTTTGCACATCATTAGTTCCTGAATGTGGTGTGAACCAAGTTCCTGCTTGAATATGTCTGTCAATATAATCGTGCTTTCACCCACAGTGGGGATTTTAGATGCTTTGTAATAACTTGTTACAATCAGTGTTAGTATACAGAAGAATGTCCTGTAGTTTGGGAGTGATCCACACAGAATGATGTTCTATCTCTTCTTTGATGAGTTCTGAGGCTGCTTTGAACTTCCAAAGTTACAAGCCCTATTAAACAATCCCTCATGCAGTACTTTCACTTGCACTGAAGTGTCTGCATTCACCTGACATAGTCCCTTGAGAATTGGTCATTTAGCTTGTATGGCAATGGGTCTGTAAAAAAGCCTTAGATAGAGACACATAATTATTGGAAGTGCTCTGTGGAGCAAGTTTCATTTAATCAGTTTTATTTTAACTGACTTCAGACTCATTATGCACCAAGATTCTGTCCACATTCTTCTTCATTAATATTTATCTCTGTCTTTCATTCCATTTTGTGACCAGATTCTACTCTCTGTTACACCAATGCAAGACCATGGACTTCACGATCGACATAAAGGGAAATCCAACTTTATTGGTGTTGCATTGGTGCAACCTATAGAAAAATTTAGCACAATACATTTAAGTCCCCCAGTCCCACTATTTATTTGTGTGTATAGACTTAAGCAAAGTCTGAATGAGTTCTTCCCTACTGAGCAGACTGGGGAGGGTGGGGAAGGTGGGGACAGGCCTCAGGGCCAGACTGTATTTACATGAGCACACCCACCCAATTAGTTGCTCAGCATGATGAGACTGCTTTTCCTGAATGATCCATTTGGCTCGTGTTGAGTTACAGATACTCTAGTGTTAAATGGAGAGGTAATTAAATGTTTTTCTGCATAATGTATGAGCAAAGAGCAGCAGAACTGTGCTTAGCCTGTTCTGACTGAAGGGTCACTAACATCTGAACCAAACTGGCTAAGCAAAGGGCTTGGATGCCAGCACCCTGTGAAGGTTGATGAGGGTAGGGACAGGTATGCCTGCCTGAAAGTCTGGGCCCTGCCTAAGAACCCCAGGCATGGTTTAACCTCCCTCTACCACTGTTCAAAGATAGGGCTAATATATCATTAGGAGTCTTTTGTTTTGTTAAGTGCTCATTAGAGTTGAAATAATCTAATGAGGATCAGTGCTCCTGTCCAGCTTGAGCACTGAAGTTCACCCACTAAGAGCTACAGTCAGGACAGGGATGAAGAAGTTACCTGATCCCTGGTGAACAAAGGGTTAATGCAAGCTGAGTTTACCCTGCCCTTTGCATAGTGTTCATAAGAAGGGCTATAAGAATGGTTGATTGTGAGATATGGGGGAAGTCAACGAATTGCTTTGAGGATGGCAGGGCTCCCATTGTGCTGAATTCTACCATAGTTAACAATAGTCAATTGTCCTAGCTGGGTGATAGGTGACAGGAAGTCTTTTCCACATATAACCATGTGATGTAAAAGTGTTGAAAGAAAGCACAGCATGGAGTCCATTAATTGCATAAACCACGGTTGTCCAAACTGTTCATTAGGGAGTTCATCTTGCAACACTTTGGTCTGGCATGTTTGAAAGACCAAAACCATTCTGAGCAGCCAGGCTTGGCTTTAAACAAACAAAAAAAAAGTTACCTCCCACAAACTGGCCACAAGAAAACAAGAGCAATCTTGCCCACTATTTTCCCACATTGGTTCTGAACGTGACTAATTGGGTCTTTCCTGTAAGATGGTTCTGTGTTCATTCAGCAAATGAACTGCAAACATTAGAAACAGAAGCTGCGTTTTCCTCTAGTCTTTTCTTTCTTCCTCTTTGTTAGCCTTTGTCCTGTTTTGTTTTAAGATGAAATTGAACAAACAAAAATCTCAATCACCAGAGGAAGGGACTGCCTCTCTGTCTGTGTTCGTTCGGTGCCCAGCACAGTAGGCCCTTGAATTTACTTAAGGTCTCAAGGCACTCTTGCAATATAAATATTAAAGAGCAATAATAAAATCTGAAAGCGAAAAGCAAAAGCACATAAAATGGGCCCTCTCTTTTTCCCAACAAGATTTAATATACTCTGGGAGACTGTCAAGCAGGAGATTTTCCAGCTGAAAGACTACACAAGGCAAGAGAGAAGAAATAAGAGATATGGTTAAAATTCTGGTGTACTTGATTTTTTTATTATTATTATTTTGAGCTGCTTTAAGTGTTTACTTTTTCTTTTCTCAGTATGTGAGGTGAATGAATGTTGAAAAGAGTTTTATTAGCTGAGGTACAACAAGAAAATCCAAGGCTCTGGCAACCAAACCTTTAACCAAAAATACCATTAATGTTGTGGCAGTACAAAAGTAATACCCTAAAACCTATCCAATTCTCACTACAATCCACACGCAGGATCAGAGGACTGGCGTGGGCTATAAACTTGAGTGCTTTTCTATTTAATTATGATTATATTAAATTATTTTATTTTATTATAAAACTAACCCTTGAAGACAAAGTCCCTACTGAAAACCTTTTTGTATGATAGTTTTTTTGTTTCTGTTTGTTTGCTAACATTCCACCAATTTACAGATACATCTCTTTTCAAGTCTTTCCCCAAAGACATTCCTCACAGAAGAGGCCTGCAACCAATCCTGGAAAATAAAACCAGAAATGATCCAGAAAACAAATATGTGAATATACTAATAGGGAAATATAAATGAGGGATAGACAGTATAATAAAAGGCAGCTGTTGCTGTACATTGTAATGTGCATTGATGGCTACATACGAAGTATCCAGGCAGACCTATCTAGAGCAGAACTTGTGACAGCTAAAACAAAAAGAACGAGCAAGAGGTGTGAATGAATGTGAAACATGGTGTACGATAGGTAGCTAATTTGGGTGGGCTGCATACCAGCATCCCATACAGAACGATGGCTCTACTATTTTTCCACAAGAACTTTATTAAGCGTACTGTCTCAGTTTTGATGCAGATACACTTTTATGACTGAGCTCCCACATTGTCACACAATTTCAACTTTTGTAAACATTAAGCAAAGCAACAGAGCCAAAATAATTGCATTGTGAAAAGATATACACAAACACAACCCTCAGATGACCTGTGGACTCTTAAAAAAAGGATGTGGTTAGTCTGCATCCTTTTATGAAACTCCCAGAGGACCTACACTTCATTACAGATGCTACATATTTATCACAGGGCTTAACTTTTTCAATGAATAATTGAGGAACTTTCATATTTCATATGAGATGAATCTTTTATTTAGTTGTTTTGGGTGAGGTCAGAGGGCTGGAAGATGTTTATGGAGAACAACATGGCATCCACGCATTCCATTCCCTTCTGAAGAAAAAGGAAATCTGCCAGTGAAGTTGCTTGAGAAATATTTATTCAGGCAGAGAAACAAAGTAATGACTAAGGGATGTCCCCTCCAAAATCCAGCAGGGGTTTCTGGAGCAAACAAGCAGCTTTAACTCCCCTGTCATGGCACAAAGGGAAGAAATTTTTAACAGTGTCTTTAAATATCTGCTTCATGTACTGTAGGACTACAAACACATGGTATGGCTTCACTACAGGGCAGAATTAAGGTTGTTTGGGCACTCCATATTTGGATTTCTTTTAAGTTGAATCTTGACTGAATGACTTAGCTTTATGATGCTTTTGGATAATTACAACATTCTTGCACGGCCACATTTAAATTTATAGTCGACTTAGGGGGGGATTTACAAAGTCAACCTAGAGCATCCACACTGAACGCCTAGATCAACGTGTAGGGGCTAGGGGGACCTTGAGCAGGTCCACGGTGGCAGGGGGGGCACCCCTTGTCCAGTGCCAGGGGGCTCAGCCTTTGCCCCATTGTACATGGATACAATGGGACAAAGGGGGACAGAGACCCTGGCAGGGCATAGGGGCAGGGTGGGCATGCCAGGCTCCCCCTGTGCCCTCCCCCAGCAGGGATGGCAGTGGGGGAGTCCTGGAGAGCCCTAAGTCGACTTAGAGTCGACTTAGGGCTACTCCAGGTCTACACTGGCGTAAGCCGACTTTAGGAAGTCAATTTAAGCCTAAAGTCGAATTAAAAGGAGGTTTAATAAAGTCGACTTAATTTTCCTTAAGTCGACTTAAGCAGCTTGCTTAAGTCAACTTAAGGAAAGTGTAGTGTAGACGCGAATTAAATTAAGTCAATTTAAGCAAGCTTAAATCGACTTAATTTCTAAGTGTAGACGCACCCCAGGTGTCCCTGTAACTCTGACTATATCATCATCAGGAGACCTGATTAGGAAAACAGAGATGTTCAAATTTAATGTCAAACATTTTACAAATTCCCCAGAACCAGAAAACTTAACTTTGCTTTTTTCTTTAACTAAAACTATCAGTTTTACGTAACTATTTTCATTTGAAGAAAAACATATTCAAGTGTTACTGAATAGACAGTTTAGTATTTCTGCATGTGTGAGAGAAGTAAGAAAATGCTCACATGTAGCGTGAAGTGGATAATACTCTGGATTTGTGATGTGTTAGGCATTTTTATATCTTTTCTTTTTGATTGAAGGAATGTTAAATCAAATTAAACCCATAAAAACAAATCTTGCTTTCTGGCTCTCCTGTGCTGTAGTACTTTCATGATAAAGGCAGCAATCGTATGGCAGATTTCTGAGCAGTCTTCTGTTGAGTTAGCTGTCTTGATTCTTATCCATCTGTGTTTTCATGGTGCTTGTAGCCATCCCTTCCCTGCATAGGATAAACAAGTCCCCTTGTAATCTTCAGACAAAGCTTTGACGTCGATCTCAAAGAGTTTTTAATCATAACAGAGAGCTGATGGATGGGTGTTGCATGAGCAATAGACAGAGAGGAAATATACTGGAAGGGGAAATAGAGAGAGTGGAGGAGAGTGAAAGAGTGAGCTTGATAGTCAATGTAGCAGAATCTTTGGCTATGTCTACACTTACAAAAGCTAGTTCGAATTAATTAATTCGAACAAACTAATTTGAACTAATTTTAGTTAGTTCGAATTAACTTAATTTGAACTAGCATGGCCCCACTAGAATGCTAGTTCGAACTAGCCATGTCCATGCAGGGCACTTGCTTAGTTCAAAGTAGTCAGTTGCATGAAGGTCAATGTGCTGATTAGTTCAAACTAAGCAGTTAGTTCAAACTAATATGGCCACATTGACGTAATTTGAACTATTTCAAATTAAGGGTTAGTTCGAACTAAGCAATCGAATTTATTAGTTCGAATTAAGGAAGCCCTTAATTCGAACTAATGAAAGTCTAGTGTGGCCAAAGCTTAAGTTAGTTCGAATTAAGCTTCCTTAATTCGAACTAACTTGCAAGTGTAGATATAGCCAAAGAGGGCAGATTTTTAGCAGTTATTAACATAAATCTTCTAGAAATTGACTCAGTTCTGATGATTTCATGGTGGTTTAATTCTGGACTTTTAATGCATCACATTTTTGCCTTCAGGTGAGTTTCTGTCAGTTATGCGAGAGACACACAGTTGTATGTGACATTATTAAAGTTGAACTTTCAAAGTAGTTTGGTTGGGGCCAATTACTGAATATCAGAAGGCAGACAGATTAGAATATATACTGTTGAATCTAAGAGCAAAAAAAGTCATTTTCATGTATTGATACATTATGTGTGTCCTGATGTCATCTGTGGTTAAGGTAGATGAATTGCGCTGCACATATATGGGGTGATAGTGCTACCCAAATACATGCAACTGAGAGGGACAAAGAAAACTGCCAATTCAACCTAGCATGAACAGGATTGGCCAGATTATCCTCTCAATGCCAAAATAATCCCATTGATTTTAATGAGGAAACAGAGCAAACTTTGGCCTGATGTATTTTAAAATATCAAATAAGGATGTATTTATCATATAAATCAATCCATTCCTGCACAGTCTTGTTAGAAAGAGGTGGGCAAGGTTGGAGAGCTATAAAAGACCAAAGATAGATGTAGGCAGGAATTTATAGCAATAATAAAATCACTGCTTAATGGCTATTTCTAATTTCAAACTACTAACTAGGCATGGCCAAATTGCAGGAACTGAGACATTTTGTGGATCACAGTGTAGAATTTATCAGTCACAATTAAAAAGACGGTAATTGTTAAACATTTTACTTTAAACATTTCTTATGTACCATGAAATCAAAGAAATTTAGGGCTGGAGAGGACCTTGAAAGGTCAACTAGTTCAGACCTCTGCTCTGAGGCAAGATTAGGTAAACCTTCTAGACCGTCCTTGATAGGTGTTTGTCCAACCAGTTTTTTAAAACCTTCAGTGATGGAGATTGTACTTCTTCCTTTGGCAGCATAATATACAATTTGACTTCCCGTATAGTTAGAAAATTTTCCCAATATCTATCTTAAATTCTTTGCTGCAGATTAAGCCCATTAGTTCTTATTTTACCTTCAGTGGACATGGAAAAAAACATTAATCCCCATCTTCTTTATAAGAGCCCTTAGCATACTTGAAGACTGCTATCAAGTCCTCCTTCAATTTTCTCTTCTCAATACTAAATGTCCAGTTTTTTAAAGTCTTTCAGCATAAATCAGGGTTCCTAAAAACTTTTTATCATTTTTGTTGCTGTCCTCTGGATTCTCTCCAATTTGTCCACATCTTTCTGAAAATTTGGCACCCAGAACTGGACACAGTACTCCAACTGAGACCTCATTGAGACTGAGTAAAGTGAGACAATTGCCTTCCATGTCTTACATTAATCATTACTGTTAACACATCTCCAGAATTATACTAGCCTTTTTCACAGTGCCATTATAGAAATTCATAGATTCCAAAGCAGAAAGTACCATGTGATTAACTAGTCTGGCCTTTTACGTAACACAGGCCATAACATTTATCCAAAATAATTCCTAGAGCAGATCTTTTAGAAAAACATCCAATCTTGATTGATGTTTGATGGAGAATCTACTGCAGCCCTTGGTAAATTGTCTCAATGGCTAATTACACTCACTGTCAAAAATTTACACCTTATTTCCAGGTTGAATATGTCTAACTTGAACTTTCAGCCTTTGGATCATGCTATACCTTTCTCTGCTACATTGAAGAGCCCATTAAATAGTTGTTCCCTGTGCAGATACTTATAGATTGTAATTAAGCCACTCCTTAACGTTATCTTTAAATTAAATCAATTAAGCTCTGTGAGTCAATCACTATAAGGCATATTTTCTAGTTCTTTAATCATTCTCATGGCTCTTCTCTGGACATTCTCCAATTTATCAACATCCTTCCAGAACTAGACGCAGTATTCCAGTGCCAAAGCCACAGATAAAATAATCTCCCTATTACTACTTGAGGTTCCCCTATTTATGCATCCCAGAATCGCATTAGCTCTTTTGGCGAGTGTCATTTTGGGAGCTCATGTTCAGCTGATTATCCAGCATCATCCCTCAAATCTTTTTCAGAGTTACTGCTTCCCAGGATAAGGTCCCTCATTCTGTAAGAATGCCTTTCACTCTTTTGTTCCTGGGCGCAGTACATTTACATTTTGTTGTATTAGAACACATATTACTTGCTTGTGTCCCATTTACCAAGAGATCCAAATCATTTTGAATCAGTGACCTCTCCTCTTCATTATTTATCTCATTATTTATCTCTCCCCCAATTTTCTGTTATCTGCAAATATCACTGACCCGTATCTAGTTTGTGATCTACTATAAACCCCCAATCCCGTTATGCAGTATTACTGCCTAGCAATTATTCTCCATTTTTTTTGCCTTTGATTTTTCCCTCTTAAGTGAGGTACTTTGCACTTGTCTTGAATTTCATCTTGTTGACTTCAGACCAATTCTACAATTTGTCAAGGTCATTTTGAATTCAGATCCTGTCCTCCAAAGGGCTTGTAAGCCCTCTAAACTTGGTGTCATCTGTAAATTTTAATAAGCATATTCTCCACTACATTATCCCAGTCATTAATGAAAATATTGAATTGTAGTAAGCCCACATGTGACTCTCCCACTAGATACACCCTCCCAGTATGATAGGGGACCACTGATAATTTTTCTTCACATATGGTCTTTCAACCAGTTTTGCACCTAACCTGTAGTAATTTAATCTAGATCACATTTCCCTAGTTTGCTTGAGAGACTTGCATGTGGTACTGTGCCAAAAGCATTACTAAAATCAAGATATATCATGTCAAGCTCTTCTCCCCATACACCAAGACAACAACCCTGTCAAAAAAAGGAAATTAAGTTGATTTGGTATTATTTGTTTTTGATTAATCTGTACTGGCTATTCCTTAGATCCCTATTATCCTCTAGATGGTTACAAACTTATTTGGTTAAGCATTTATTCCAATATCATTCCAGGTATTAAAGCTAGACTGACTAGCCTATTATTCACTGGGTCGTCTTTGTTCTCCTTTTTAAACAATGACAAATTTTGTAAGGATCTTTAAAAACTGTTCCAGCAGGAGCATATCGGTGTAGTTCCATTGATTCTGTCCTTGAATCAGCAAATCACTTTAGGAAGGAAATCACATGCTAAAGTGATTTGCTGATTCAAGGACAGAATCAATGGAACTACACTGATATGCTTAACTTTAAAGAGTAAAACATGCTTAAATGCTTTGATCAATCAGAGCCGAAATCTCAAGTCAGAGGTGCTACAGAGATGACATATTTTCAATGTTCCAAGATCTCTTCCAACAAAAATCATAGTCTTTTGGGCATGCCCAGGGGGTCTTCAGCAATTAATTCCTCTTAAAGGCTAGAAGAGGTAGTTATCTTAATGAGATAGCTCTGTCTCTGTTGAGCTGCTGAGCACCGTTGCTTTAAAATAAATAAGTAGAGCAAGCATTCTTTTGAGTGGGGAAACAAGATGGGTCACGTTGATGGAAGGGAGCCAGAAACCTGTTTACTAGGAGAGCTGCTGTTCAGTTGGTTCCCATCTAGAATAGATCATCATTAAAAACATGTTAGCTAACTCATTTAAACTATTATGGTTCTTAAAGCTAGAGAAGACAGGGTTCAACAACTTAAAAATTTGGGAATCTAAGCCTGATTGTGACCAAGTAATATGTTTTAAAGGTGTTAAACCTCCCTGCATCAGTAGTGAAAGCTTGTTCACTAAAATGTGTTAACCAAAATATTTTTAAACATGACCAGTTTTCTGGGTTAAGACATGCCCTTGGTGTGTTCTGTTATGTGATCCTGGTGAGTAAAGCGAGATATGAATGATTTAGAAACTGTACTGTTTAACATCATTGAAAATATGACTGAGACCTGCAATCTTAAATCCATACTACAGTAAAGAAGTAAAAAACTTTTCCACTTGCTTTCTTTTCTATGTCACTGATTAGCACAATCAATTTGTTCTGGATCTCTCAAGACAGAGAGGCAACAGCCCCATCTTTATTTGTTTCAAATGAAATCAATTCCAAATTTTCCCAATGGAATCCGCATATGACCAGGAAAGAAGCCTGCTGTACCTTTCATTTATGTGAGAGCCAGGTCAGCTTACAAAAACAAGGAAAGAAATTCTTGCCAGGATTTCCTAGAACGGGCTGTTGGTGTTTCCCCTTAATTTTTTGCTTGCTAGTTACGAAGCATACTGCAATAAGTATTTGTAATATTTAAGGGATTTATATTCTTCTCTACTATTTATTCCACAATCCTCATCATACGTAGAAAGATCTTTTGAGAGTTATTCAAACCTGTTAGTTTCCCCCACCCCCATGGATCTAAGGCAAAGGGTAAATCTGTAACATCTGTGATTCATTGAGAGATCAAATTCCATAAATATTTAACACAAGCACATTCCCAGGAAGAAAGAGGCTCAGACATAATTGCATTCTGGCTGAAATTCATTGTAGATTGGCATTTATGTAGACATTTTAATGCCTGAGTCCAGAGTTCATCTGAGAAGAGGCATTTTTCCAAACCATATTCCACACACCCTTTGAGAGGGCAATATTTATCTCCCAAATAACAAAGAGAGCTTAAGACATGGAGACTCCACCTACCGTTGAATCAAACCTTCCCTCTACTGCATTAAAGAGAAAGCAAGTTCAAATTTTGAGTTGCTGTTTCTCTTTTCACCTAAGCTGTATAAAAATGATTACCCACAAACAGAAGGTCAGATTTTACAGGACCCAGAGCAAGACGCTCTGCTGTGCCAAAGCTCTGTGCAGTTCGTAGCTACAAACATGGTGCCACTGTGTGGCTATTCAGTCATCTCTGCTATTCCGAATGCAAGTTATTGACTACACAGAACTAAAATGCAAGTATTATGCTGAAGCGAACATTAAAATAACTCATCCTTAACTTTATTTACCTTTGACACCTTTTACACAAGTTCCAAAGGGGTAGCCATGTTAGTCTAGGTCAGCAAAACAAATAGAGAGTCCTGTGGCACTTTTAAAGACTAACAAATTTATTTATTGCATGAGCTTTCGTGGGAGAAAAATCGCAATTCATCAGATCCTTGAAAGCATCTGATGAAGTGGGATTTTCTCCCATAAAAGCTTTTACACAAGATATCACATTTGTTAACTTCTGAATATATTTGTGTTTGAACAACGCTTTGCTCCCTCACAGTGGGTGCGTCTACACTTGTAAATTAAGTCGACTTAATTTACCCTGAGTCTACACTACAGTTTCCTTAAGTCAACTTAAGCAAGTTGCTTAAATCGACTTAAGGAAAATAAAGTCGACTTAATGAAAATTTAGTCGACTTTATAACACCTCATTTTAGTTCGACTTAAGCCTAAAGTCAACTTTTTCAAGTCGACTTAGGCCAGCATAGACCTAGAGTAGCACTAAGTCGACTTAGGGCTACTCCAGGACTCCACCACCGCCCTCCCTGCCGGGGGGGGGGGCACAGGAGACGCCTGGCATGCCCTCCCACAGGGTAGGGCAGAGCCCTGCCCACCGTGCCCCTATTACCTGCCAGGTTCCCTGTCCCCCTTTGCCCCATTGTACCCATGTACAATGGGGCAAAGGCTGAGCCCCCTGGCACTGGGCAAGAGGTGCCCCCTGCCCCCGTGGATCTGCCCTAGGTCCCCCTAGCCCCTACAAGTCGACCTAGGCATCCAGTGTGGATGCTCTAGGACGACTTTGTAAGTTCCCCCCAAAGTCGACTTTAAATTTAGGTGTAGACATGCTAAGTCGACCTAAATTTACAAGTAAAGACATAGCCAGTCTGTTTCCACATCCTACATGATCCTACAGGGAAGTGAAGAGGGCCGAGATTGCAGGGATATTTGCACTAATGAAGATCACTCCTATGGTGGCCAGAAAGATCACTCATTGCATGTGGTGCCATGCATTCCCTCTGCAAAGGCTCAACAAGTTACCTTTATGGCTAACTTACCTCCTCAATGGTTTAGGGGTCAATAAATCAGGTCCAAGAACTGAACAAAGGTCGCTCTTACAGGGCATTGTGCAACATCCAGCACAGGCTACGGGGCCCTCCCAGGAATTGCCATATTCCTAATTCCAGTAATTTTTATGGGATTTCTTGGAACTGTGAAAGATATTCAGATATTGATGTTTATCCTTGATAACATGGTTTAACATATCACTTTTTAAAATCAATGCTATAAGAACTAATATAAATTAATTTTTCATGTCAGATTATGTTGATAATGTCTATCACCTCTGCCCACTTGCAAACCAGAATATGTCTTTTGCTTCAAAGAGAATTGAAAACACTAACACCAGATGTCTTAGTCTTTTTTACGAAATACAAGAGATCTAACAGGCCTATAGGAAACAAAAGAAAAGAGATTATGTACTTTGTGACCTTTCGACTGGGTAGCACATATAACCAAGTAGAGGGAAGGGAATAACGTATCACTTTCTAAAATCTTCAGTCACTTTTTGCTTTTTGATGAACAATTAAGATGAAATTACATGTGAATTCACCTCCCCTGTATTCATACACGCACCAAAAGAAACTTCAATATAAGGTGCATTTCAAATTTCTCAAGCTATAAAATCAAATCCTCAGCTGGCATAAATGGCAGAAACTTCCATGAAGTCAGTGCAACGACACTGATTTGGCTCAGGATCTGGCTCATGATGTTGATTTGTCTTGTTTTTTGTGATCCAGATGATAAATATTCTACTAAAACAATAATAATTAAAACCTCCCTCTCTCTTATACCTCTTTTTGTTCAGCAATAGCTTTTCTATTAAATTAGTGTCACAAACTCTTCAAGGCAGGAACTACCTTACTATGTGTTTGCAGAGTGGGCCTAGTATGAAGGAGGGTTGAATTTAGCTAGAATTCAGGTTCTTCAGTAATACTGCTAATGAATATAGAAGAACTTAAAAAAGAATTAAAGTATGCAATGGAATTTTAGTTCAAATTTTAATTATGGCCACCTCTTCCACTTAGAAACACTAAATCGTATGAGCATAACTTGCTGAAAAATTTATACTACATGATGTAGGAAATGCAGTACCAGCTGCAAGCTCTTCTAATGCAGATGAGAAGCTGGCCTTTCATTTCCACCTGATTCCTACTTATGTAATCTGTGTTGTCAAAATTACTGAGTTCATAAGAGAAGAGACGGAGGGTCATCCAGCTCATTATTTGTAGCCTTCAAACCAAAAAGGTTGGGAATCACTATCTTAGGTGATTGACAATGGGGTGTTAGAGACTATCTTCACGGATGTGCTGCAATGGGTTACCAGCCGGGCGTATGCCTGTGTTTATACATCTGATAGACCTCAGAGTTCTTCACAAGCATCGTACTTGGAGGAAATCTGTAGTTATTATTTCTATATTTTCTGTCCATTTCTCATTCTCTTTTACAGTAAAAGTCCACCAGGCTTTGTTTGGGGAATTATCTTTTGATTTTGTTTCCATTCCAGATGGTTGATTGTATTGGTTTTCCAGAACACCTCATTTGCACAGTTCTTGGAGTCAACATCTTCCATATCACAGGCACCCACGACCCCATCATACAAAGAAAGGAAATCAAGCCAGAAACCCCACCTCCCAGCCCCCTCCTACCCACTCAGACAACAAAACTACCCACACCAAAACATTCTGGGCATTTTTAAAATGGAATAAAGGACTACATTAAATTTTCAAGGTTAACATCTCATAAGCTCTTTGTGGTTTTCTTTCTTTCTGAGGTGATAATGTCTATCACCTCAGCCCACTTGCAACCCAGAATATATCTTTTGCTTCAAAGAATTGAAAACACTAACACCGGATGTCTTGGGCTTTTTTACAAAATACAAGAGATCTAACAGGCCTATAGGAAACAAAAGCTGTGACAAGAACAAAGTAAGGGAGCTAAGAGTTATGTTAATAGTACTTATTAATTAACACTGACATGAAGAAAGCAAACTTTGCTCTGATTTTTATGGCTTTATGCTGAAATGACCTTATATACCAATCCAAGTTTCAGCGCAGCTCAATGTTTTATTAATGAGATGTAAAGCCCTGAAAATTCAGATAGGTAATATGAACATCAATGGAATATTGACTATAATGAAAGGAGAGAAAATATTTTGGATTTAAACCAGACTCATTCCATCCCCAATCATGTGATATCCTTCATTTCAGAATAGACTAGTTCCTGGCCTTTTTCATTTTGTGTTTCAGATCTAGCCACTCCTGGGAATAATACAAGAACAGGCTGCTATACTATTTTGATGCCAGCCTATCCATTAGCTGGTAAGAATAGCCATTGTAAGAGGAAGGGAGATACAGGGAAGAGATGTACAAGTAAAAACCAATATAGTAACAGTATTTCATCAAACAATATAACATAGACATTTGTAAAACCAGGGCTTTCTACTAACTACCACTAGAATTTCTACTAACTAAATATCAGAAACACCAAACAGTGGGTGTGTCTACACTTGAAAATTAAGTCGACTTAAGCTTGCTTAAGTCGACTTAATTACACCACGTTTACACTACAGTTTCCTTAAGTCGACTTAAGCAGCTCCTTAAGTTGATTTAAGGAAATTCAAAGTCGATTTTATAACATGTGGTATATAGTCAACTTTGAGGCTTAAGTCGACTATTTAAATCGACTTAAGCCAGTGTAGACGTGGGGTAGCCCTAAGTCAACTTTGTCGACTTAGGGCATGGGTCCCTTCTCATCGGGACCACTCAGGTCCCAGCAAGAAGGGACCATGGGGCTCGCTTCCTTCTCCCCAGGATCCACGCTCCAGCTGCTGAGCAGCTGGAGCGCGGACCCTGGGGAGAAAGAAGCCCCACGCTCCCCATGCTCCCTCCTAGCCGGGACCCTGCGGTCCCGATGAGGAGGGAGAGCTGGAGACCTGTGCTCCAGCTGCTCAGCAGCGGGCAGTTGCAGCGGGGATCCCAGCAAGAAGGGACCGCGGGGCTCCCTTCTCTCCAGGACCACTCAGGTCCTGGCAAGAAGGAACCGCAGGGCTTCCTTCTCGCTGGGACCTGTCCTGGCGAGAAGGAAGCCCAAAAGTCCCTTCTCCCCGGGACCCGTGCTCCAGCTGCTGCAGCTGGAGCGCGGATCTCGGAGAGAAGGGAGCCCCATGATCCCTCCTGGCCAAAACCACTTGGTCCGGCTAGGAGGGAGCCCGGGGCTCCCTTGGCCAGGACCGCTCAGTCCCGGCTAGGAGGGATTCCCGCACTCCCTTCTAGCTGGGGCTGTGCTCCAGGTTCTGGGAAGCCTTCGGACTTCCCAGGACTTGGAGCACAGCCGTGCCGGCAATTGCTGGCGCCGCACTCCAGCTGTTTAGGGAAGGCCCCCTAAACAACTGGGCTGCATCTACAATGGTAAATTAAGTTGACTTAAGCTTGCTATATAATCATTCCCAGAAAATTACTACCTTTCTATTGATACCAAACATGACATAGTTCCTATGGATTATAGCACATTTATGAGATATGAATAGAAAATAATATCATAAATGCTTCCCTAAATCCAGACAGCATCACACACAGGGCTCTGCCCTGCCCTTTGGGGGGCATGCCAGGCTCCCCTCTGTGCCCCCCCCCCCGGCAGGGAGGGCATTGGTGTAGTCCTGGGGTAGCCCTAAGTCAACTTAAGTCAAGCTTAAGTCGACTTAATTTACCAGTGTAGATGCAGCCCTTGAGAGGTGCCAGCATGAAGGAGAGAACGGAGGAGAAGTATTTATGCAGCACTTGTCATCTTCAAAACAGGTAACAAACATTTAAAACCTTGAATAATATACATTACATCCTACGGACATATATATATATATAAAACATAAAGGGCAAAATTGTAAGGTCCTTACTCTCCTTCCTTCCTTTCTTACCTTCACCCATAAGCAATCTAATAGTTTTCAATGGGTGCGTCTACACTTGTAAATTAAGTCGACTTAAGCAAGCTTAAGTCGACTTAATTTACTATGAGTCTACACTACACTTTCCTTAAGTCGACTTAAGCAGCTGCTTAAGTCAATTTAAGGAAAATTAAGTCGACTTTGTTAAACCTACTTTTAAGTCGACTTTTGGCTTAAGTCGACTTTCTAAAGTCGACTTAAGCCAGTGTAGACTTGGAGTAGCTTTAAGTCGACTTAGGGCTCTCCAGGACTCCACCACTGCCCTCCCTGCCGGGGGGGGGGTGGCACAGGGAGAGCCTGGCATGCCCCCTCACAGGGCAGGGCAGAGCCCCGTCCACCCTGCCCCTATGCCCTGCCAGGGTCCCTGTCCTCCTTTGCCCCATTGTACCTAGGTACAATGGGGCAAAGGCTGAGCCCCCTGGCACTGGGCAACAGGTGCCCCCCCTGCCACCGTGGACCAGTCCAAGGTCCCCCTAGCCCCTAAAAGTCGACCTAGGCATCCAATGTGGACGCTCTAGGTTGTCTTTGTAGGGTGTCCCCAAAGTCGACTTAAAATTTAAGTGTAGAAATGCTAAGTCAACTTAACAAAGTCGACTTAAATTAACAAGTGTAGACATAGCCAATGGTACTAATTGGGGAATAGTTATTACTGAATGTGACTAAGGACACCAGAACCTGGCATATATTATAAACTGTATGTTATTTAAAAGAACTTATATCATGACATTTGGCACTGATTTTTCTATAGAATAGAAAACTTGCATAACTTGTTTAGACACTTCAAAAGATTGATGCCCTAAATTGGCAGAAACTGCTTCCCATAAGCATCTTGTTTCTGTGTAATGACAATGCAGAATATCATGTGGTATGGGAGGAATTTATTTCTTATATAAAGGAAAACAGATGTGCAAGGGAGAGGGACGTGAGTTTACTCAGAAGCTGTTGTGGATTAAATGGTGTAACAGATCCGGGGGCTGTTTTTTGTAAAGTGTGTTGAGGTAAAAGTTGGGAAAGTGAGCCATAGGTCTACCCAATTTAGGCTTAATCAATTTTTATCTTTATCTGTACAATTTCAGATTATTGTCACCTTTAGTTTCTGGACAAACATTTGCCAGACAAATAATAACAGACAAAACAGAATTGATAAAGAATCCAAGTCACCACATTCCATGACATCTGTAAATCCTCCTGTCTTCTTGATGATCATTGTCTCCCTCTTTGTCTGATCCTTACCACTGTCCTTACCTCTTTGTCTGATCCTTCAGTTTCTGGTCTGGTGTTTCTTCAGTTTGGCCCCATGTTCACCTAGTCTTTTACACATTCCTACAATACAGATTACTTAATCTTTAGACAACTGGCTTTAAGCAAACCCACCCTTTGGGTTTCAGATAACCCATTCTTTACTCATGTGCAAGCTTCAGTCATCCAACATCTACATTTTATCTGCTTATTTTGCACTTTCAGTGTCGTGTTGTTTATATATGTCACCCTCTCTTGGGTCGTCTCAGTAAAAAAGTCTTGTTTTTACAACTTTGCTTATTTTCATCCCATTTTTGTCTGCAATAACTTTACTTTAAGAAGATTATCAATTCTGTGTAAAAGAAGAATTGGCTAAACCACATTTACACCAGCAAGGCCTTGGCCTCAGTATTACCTCATCTGTCCTCATTCACTATCCATAATTACATATCAGTGAGAATATAGCTATCAAAGTCTGAATCTTACCATTATCAATTCATTTTATATTTCAATGTTATAAGAGTTTAGCTTATCCTCCTCTACTCTTTATTCTGTTAGAAGAGGGAGAAGAGTTATGAAAAACATGATGATTATTCAATGCCAACACTTCTTATCTTCTGTAAATATGGTGTTTTCATTCAAAGTCCAGTTTTCTTTGTGTATTACTACCAAAAAAAACCCTTCCTTATACATTTTCCTGTGAATGTATTTTGAGGGGGTGTTTCAATTTTAGGACATTGATATTTAGTTGCTTCTAATGGTACCCCAATAAGTGTTTGTTTTGTATTAGTCTTATATATCATTTTGAATTTGTATTATAAAAAATCAATAAAGATTTCTAATTTTCAGAGCTGTTGAATACCTACAACTCCCATTAATTTCATTGAGAATTAGAAATGTTCAACTGTTTTGAAAATCAGGCTCATACACATTTTTTAAAAGTCTTCCTTGATTTTTTTCCCCCTTCTCTATCCTGTTTCCCTTCCTTCACTCATTTTATCTTATTTATTGTGTGACTTGGCACAGGAATCACTCCACACAATGGGCAATCAGCAGTTATTATATGGTCCTTCAATCCAAACTAATGATCAGCCCAAATGCAAATTCCCGGGTGTCTGGCAGTCTAATTTAATCCTGTTTGTAATTCATTCTGTTCTAAAGAATGAATCATTTTTTCAGAATAATTTTTTAGAATTCAAATAGCACGGTTCTATATTTATTATGTCTCAGTTCATACCTGTCAGCTCTGTGGGGACCCCTGGGGCAGTACCCAGCCTGTCTGACTCACAAAGGATTTATCCCATCCCCATTCCCCGCCACCACAACCTCTGCCTGAACCAGAACTGATCAGAAGAAAGATTTACAAAAAGCAGTGAAAATGCAGTGGGAGACACACCTAAATCCCTCCAGACAAGAGTGACAGGATTAAGGCAACTGATGGGACAGGAAGACACCTACATCAGCATTCAGAACACAGATTCCAAGGAAGGGATCGCACTGAACTCTGGGACTAGAGAAGCAGGGGAGCACTGCATGATGGGGGAATCTTTGCTCCAGATACTAATCACCCCAAGCTTGAACACACCCACATCAACATTTATCAGACCAATTCTAGTAATGAATTCTTTTATGTATCCAAAATACTGAATCTGCCACATTGTGAACTCCCTTGAAGTAACATCGCACATTGCCAGGAATAATCAGATTCCTGTTGTCCATCCTAAACAAAACAACTCTGATATGCTCCCTTGAGTCATCGTGTACCCATAAACTAATGTAGTGTTCTCCCTTGAATCATTGTTGCTTCCCTACATGAACCCCTCCCCAAGTTCAAAATTGAGTTCTGATGCTTGGATCCAAAAGCTGCACCAGTTCCACTAGGACTTCACCTGCTGGTCTCACGAATTCCGGACCCTCTCCAAAAAACACCTGGGAACCTCAGCTGCGTCCAGTTTCACTAACTGATGAGATCCCAGCTCTCTCTGTCTCCCTCCCGCTCTCTCTTACTCTAGGTTTAATTTACTAAACCTGACTTTTGTGATCAAACTTGGACTAGATTCCCCAATATCCCAACTGAAAATCGTTATAAATTTTATATACCTAGCAATAAAATAACTTTTATGGTCAAGTTGGTTGCCATACTCTCTCCAAACTTCAAGTTTCAGAGAGGTTGCCATGTTAGTCTAGTACAGCAAAACAAACAAGGAGTCCTGTGGCACTTTTAAAGACTAACAAACTTATTTATCGCACGAGATTTTGTGGGAGAAATCCTTCCTATAGAAACCAGCCAAGTGGAAACTAAGCCCAGAAAGGTAGCGCCACTGAGGGAAATAAAGCTTCATATAGAAACGCAAGTAATACAAAATACATTGATAGAATTACAGAGAGACCAGAAATATAATGCTATAAATAAATGTGCTGAAGTGACTGGTAAATCTGGTAACACAGTGGCTCAAAATCCAGAGCTCAATCATTTAAGGTTCTGAGCACCTTAAACTCCTAGGCTATGTCTGCACTAGAAAAAGTTAGGTTGACTTTGTTAAGTCGACTTAATAAGGTCAACCTTAAGTCAACTTAAAGTCAACCTTATTAAAGTCGACTTAACAAATTGGACTAAATTGACTTAGCTTTGTCGACCTAGTCCACTTTGTTAAGTCAACCTAACCACCCTTAAGTCGACTTAATAAAATCAACTTAAGGGTTACTCTACGTCCACTCCGTCCTTAAGTCGACTTAAGGAGTCGACTTAAGGGTTAAGTCGACCTAATGAGTGGTAGTTATAAAGTCGACTTAAGCTTTCATTAAGTTGACTTAAGGAATTTCTTAAGTCGACTTAATGAAAGCCTAGTGTGGACATGGCTTAATTTAAGTCGACTTAAGCCTCCTTAAGTCAACTTAAATTGCCAGTGTAGACGTAGCCATAGTGGCTTCACTGAGAGCTGAAAGTACTCAGCACCTCACAGGACTGAAGCTCCTCTGACTGCTATCACTAAAATCTTGACCTAGGATCTGAAAGTCAAGCTGTGACTTTTCTGGCTCATGCCTCACCACTAGTAACTTTATCCCAGCTGCAGGGTACCCAGGGTGCAACTGAGTTGTGCATCTAGCATACCTGTTATCTGGATCAGAGCTAGTAAGTTCTAAAGACTAAAACCCAAATTTCAGTTCCCAGGGTAAGCATGTAATGATGTCAGCTGAGGGGAAAAAATGTTACTTATAAACTGAACAAATTTGTTATGGATTCACTGAAACACAATAACCATAGAGCCATTGTTATAGCAGAATGTTTCAAAGTATAATGACAGTTTAATACTGTGCTTGCTGGTTTTAAACATTGTGAGAAAAGCACCATTATTTAATATTTAAATAAAATGTTCCTTGTTTAAATATTAATATACCATTCATCATGTGTTAAATGAGTATGAAAACAGGAAGGAAATTCTGGTTTCTTGCACTGTTTCCCCCTGACACTAAAGGCTGTCCATTTTTAGCAAGAAGGCTCTGACTAACACTGGGCTCAAGATATCAATTAACTCAGGAGTGTCTCTTCAAATTTGTTTCCTGGTTCTTTTATACAGAAAAGAGGTTCTTACTGCTTTGACTTCTCTGCTGCCGAGATGAACAAAATGGACCACAGCAGGTGGTGCAAATCAGAGGAGCATCTGTTATGAACACATAAATGGAACAGTGCCAATTTACACCAACTGAGGATATGGTCCTATTTTTATTTTGGGAAAGAAATCATGCTTAATTATGTTTATAGCAACTGACTCATGTTATGGGTTTTCCCTAAAGATGAGGTTTTTGGGGCAATATTAAAAACAAACACATTAGTAAGATAAATCTATCTCAACCATACAGTATAAGAGTTGGATCAAAAGCAAATCCTGGAATACAAATCTCTTTCGATGATAAGCGACCTTCAATTTGAAAACCATAGATTCAGGTCTGTTTCTGTGGTTTGGTTCTTGGTCAGATCCAAAACTGAAAGGAGCCTCTCTCTTAGTTACAGTTCAGAGGGGACAAATATTTTAAAAATAATAAATAAAATATCACCTTATGATGCTTCAGAATGTCATTTGGCTACTTTGCTGCACTCTGAAACATAAATATTATTCTGAATGCTGGAACATGTTAAATTCCACATATTGCAGTCATTCGATTTTTAATGTAAAAATGTGATTGCCTATTGACTCTAGACTCTTGAGTGGATGTGCATTTCATATATTCACCACCATCTCCAGAAAATAACACCTCACTAGACTGATCTTACTTATATTACCTCTTAACCAAAATCTTTTTCCTTTCTTCCAACCTGTTCAGTAACCTCAAATCTATCTTAAGCCTTAATCTTATAATAACCCTAAACTACTTTAAATATTTCAGTGAGGTCACATAAAGTATTAATTATTTTCTCTTAACACTAAATAATTCCCTCTTTCATCCCTCTCCTCTCATAGGTGAGCCTCTCCATTCTTGTTGATAACAATAAGAATAACTAGAATATTGAACTCTCTCCAGCTTAACTCTATCACTTTCTTAAAATAAAATTGAACACAATACTCTAAAGGCCTTATTAAGGCTGTACATGATGCTACATTGGAAGGAGCACTTCATGACTGACCATGACAAGAGGCATTACAGCCATGGAGGCCAGCAGCAGGCACGACCCCACAAGTTGTGCTCCACTAATTGTTGTTACATGTTTTGAAATTTGATGTGCAGGGAGTGGAGCCATGTCCCCAAGCACCCCTCACCCCCCAGTCTATACTGTTCATTACTGATCTCCTCACCCCACTCCCAAGCCCAGAGCAGATGCAGACAGACAAAGCATGACTCCACCCACTCATAGACCACAAAGTGAGAGCTCCTACGATATTTACCATGCACCCTTCCCATCTCAAAGCTTTATGGCAGAGGACAGAGTCTTTACTCTCCAAGGCAGAATGTGGGAGTGTGACAAGAATTCAGTGACAATGGGCTGGTGGAGTAAAAGCGAAAAATGAGGGAAAAGTTAAACATTAAATTGATGACCTAGTCTAGAATTTGTATTCTACTGTTTAACCACAGAACCAGGGCAGGATTAAAGAGCCCCCGGGGCCCCAGGCTGCCCACTTGTGTGAGGCCCCTGGTTCCCCACTGTGGGCCCCCCTAGAGCCCCAGAACCCACCACAGTGGCCTGGGGGCAGGGTGGGCCGGAGCCCTAGGACCAGAGGCTGCAGCCAGCCATGGTGCTCCCACTCCTGGACCAGCTACTCTGGCCCTGGGGATGGAGTAGGCTGGTGCATGGCCACTGAGCTCCAGAGCTGTGGGTGGGGCTGGCTAGCTTGCGGGGCACCCCCACCTCCAGAGAACAGCAGACATGTGCCAGCTGGCCCCTTCCCCAGAGGCAAACCAGCTGACCTGAGGTCAGGGCAGGAACACAGACTGCTGTGGCTGCTGGCCCTAATCCCCACCAGCTCCCCAGCACCAGCACCCATGCCCCAGCCCCACCAGCACTGTGCCAGCAAGGCCAAATCAATGCAGGAGCCTCAGGGCCTTCAGTTCAGGGCCCCCCTTCATGCTGGGGGCCAGGGCTACAGCCCCTGTGTTGATCTGACCTTGAACAGAATGCACACATGAGAAACCTGAGTAACCTTGTGATGTCTCATCATACCTCAGCTTTCCCTCTCCAGCTCCTTCCCTTTGTTCCTTGCCTCATGTCTGCTGTGGCTGCTGAAAGTTCTTCCTGAGAGTAACTATCTCTTAATATATGTATAATGGATCCTGGCCCGGCTGGCCAGTTTAAAAGTTGGTAAGGAGAATATGGATGAGAAAAGTCATCAGTGCTGTGTAAAGTATGTACTTCTACTTTGACAAGAGGTTGCAATGTTTTACCATTTCCGTAGAGGCAGGGAATTTAAAGCTTTCCCTGGGAGGATCCAGTGAGAGGAACCGGGGCGAAGGGATCGCGGAGCTTCCTTCTCACGGTCCCGAGCAAGAAGGAGTGGTCCTGGCAAGAAGGAAGCCCCGCACTTCCTTCTCCCCGGGACCTGCACTCCAGCTTTGGGCTTCCCAGAACCTGGAGCACAGCAGTGCCGGCAACTGCCGGCGCTCTGGCTCTTTAGGAAACCCCAGGGTTTCCTCTGATCAGCTGGAGCACCAGCAATTGCTGATCAGCAGCCAGCAGCCAGCAGCGGGTCTCTGGCTCTTCCTCCTGGCCTGGACCACTCGGGTCCCAGGGAAATTCTCCCCGGGACCTGAGTGGTCCAAGCTAGGAGGGTTCCCTTCTGCCCGGGACCTGGGAAGTCCCGAGCAGAAGGGAGCTGAGTGGTCCGGGGCAGAAGGGAGCTCCTTGCTCCCTCTCCCTCAGACTGCTCAGGGGCTTGCTGCCCTGGGGAGAGCCAGCCCCATATGGGGCTGGCTGTCCCTGGACCGAACAAGTCTACCTAGAGAGTCCAGTGTAGACTCTGTAAGTCGAGTTAGTAAGACCCCTTTAAGTCGACTTAGGAGTCCAGTGTGGGCTTTCTAAGTCGACTTAATAAGGTCGACTTAAAGTCGACCTAAATTCCCCAGTGTAGACATAGCCAATCTGAAGTACCAGTAATGGCAGTAGATGTAAACTGTCACTCAATACTGTATTCATACTGATTGGTCTAAGAGTAACATCAAAACTCCAATCACTAAAACATTAATATTTTTAAAGTTCTCTAAATGAAAGGTATTATTTCTTCATAAATCACTAAATAAATATATTAATTAAAATTACCTAGAATGTGAGCTGCTGTTAGCGTAAGTGGATTTTTTGAAATAAAGATATATGATTCTTTACACACTCAAAAATCTCGGGTGAATTTAATGGGAATTTGGGGTATACAGGAATGCAGTTTGGGAGTTCCCACAACTTAACTATCAAAGTTAATTGCTTTTTGAAAGAAAAAAATAAGCCAAACTTTTACAGCAAATGAAAGAACGCCAGAAAAACAATACAATTGTGCAAGTGTGAAACAATTGGCTACAGATTTAAAAAGTTAAGGGCTAATCATCTCTGCAGTTTGCAAAACCTTCCTTTCTTAAATCTGATTGTGACAGAAATTTCTTGGGACCCATTACCTGACTATATTAGCCAAAATTATTTTGGTTGTCACATTTCACTCTCCAAAAAGAGTCCTTAATTGAAGCTTTCTGGATTAAATCATGTTGCAGACAGTGTAACAGTTAAGCCAAATTGCAGACAATTAATACAGAGGACATGTTACAAAATCATATATGCCCCAATAATTCATTCTTTAAACAAACATTAAATATGCTTGATAGTAAAGATTTAAAAGTATAAAATTAGCAATGGAAAGCAGTAGAATGCTAAAATATTGTTTAATATTTCATCAATTCCACTCTTTTTAATTATAATTTTTAAATTACATTATTACTGGTTTGGTTTTAGACTGTCAGGAATAAAGTCTTGCAGCTGTGACAGTCTAATAAGTCAGTGAGGCGGCCTGACAGACCACCCTTCCTGATTGACTCAGGAAGCTAGCAGGGTGGTTCTTAAGCCCATTAGAAGCCATAGCATATGTCCATGGACTTCCTGTCTGTGCTCGTCTGTCTCTTGCCAAGTCCTGCATCTAGCTGAGTTCCAATCCTGTCCTAGCATTCCCTGAGTCCTGGTAATCTGATTCTGACCTTTGGCTCTTATCTGTGTCTTGATCCTTGGCTTTAGCATTTGGACTCTGACTATTAGGTCTGAGAACCTACAATCTACTCCCCTGACACAAAGCCACCTACTTAAAATATTTGAGAACACCTCATGTGCACTGTGGGGGAAAAGTCAGTCAAGAACTAAGACCCATATAATTGATAGATGAAAAGAATCAATGTCAGATTTTTAGAAACATGTGATTATATAATGGTAATGTATAATGTAACCAAGAGACTATGAAGATGTTGCTGGCATGAATTTTTAATTTAGGTAGAAGAAAATAAAAAATATTTCAACATGCCCTAAGTAGCTTGTGAAGGAGCTATTCATGTATTTAAAGGAGAACAGCCTTTTGTGTTGGTCAGTTAACTAATATGTAGGACGATTAACTGATATCACTAGTCATTAAGAGATGTTCTATCTATCCATAGCATGCAACTGTAAAAGTCATCTGAGGATAATTTCATATTCACTAAAGGCCAAGGCCCCTTTTCAAGAAAGCACTTAAGCACTTGGTTAAGCATGTGCTGACGTCTCATTTCCTTCAATAGAATCTAAGCACATGCTTAACCCTTAAGTGCTTTCCTGAACAGAGATCCTTTCCTGTATTGGAGCCAAATGACTTGACTCAATGTTAACTGAAATCAATGCTAGGAGTTCTACTGACTCCAGCAGGAATCGGATCAATCTCCATATGCTGATCGCATTGCAGTCAATGGAAGTTTTTCCATTAAGTATTCTGTCTATCACATATCTTACAGGGAAGGAATGTTTTAGTGAGTTTTAAAATATGTACTAGGACTATTTTTGTTTTCACTCCATATAAAGTCAGGATCCTAAGGTACCATGAGTGCAAGTGTCCAGGACTCAGGGGAATGCAATAAAAACCTTAAAAATGATCTAATATAGGTTTTCTGAAAATACAAATGTCCTAAGTGTTAAGGGCCAAAATCTCAGGAATTTCCTGAGTTAAAAGTGAATGCTGACTCTTTTCGGGAAGTTGGGAATGACCCATTCTAAATAAGAGAAAGAAACAGTTTCTAATCCTGCAAAGTCCCAAAATCAGTTTAAATTTATGGTGGTTTTATACAGCGAACTTGCTATTGATGTCAGCCAAAGTTCTGCCTATGCTAGGAAACAGGCTGATGTAATTCTGCGGAATGAGACTACACATATACTGAGAGAAAGAGCAAACATTTTTCTGGCAGGCTGATTTTTTTTATCTGGAGAGTGTATGGGTGAAGAATTTGAAATGTTAAAATAAGTGTTGAAGAGATTGATTAGTGAGCAAAATGCAGTTCAAGATGTCTGATAAATTAAGCTATCTCCTCCACTTTTGTGGTATAAGTATAGAGGCATCAGCTGTAACTTCAAAATTACTTTTGCACTGAGATGTTCAGTTAAATCAGAACTAAAATCTTTGGTTATGTCTACACTTGAAAAGTTAAGTCAACTTTTATTAAGTCGACCTAAAGTCGACCTTATTAAGTTGACGTAACAAAAGTCAGCTTAACTTTTCTAATGTAGACATAGCCCCTTTTCAACCTTATTAAGTCGATTTAACACTTTAAATCGACCTAATAAGGTCGATTTAGGCACTAATCTCTGGCCACACTGGCTTAAGTTGACCTAAAATGAGGTGTTATTAAGTCGACTTAACTTTTCCTTAAGTCAACTTAAGGAAAGCCCAGTGTGGACGCAGGTCGACTTAAGTCTCCTTAAATTGACCTAATTTGCAAGTGCAGATGCACCCTTTCTGATTATATTTAATGAATTGACCCAGTTTCAAGATTTGACACAATAACTCTGCAAGGGGCAATTAAATATTCGTTCCCATTTTTTCAATAAAAGATGTAACTCTTGCAGAAGAAAGATTTTTAAATGCACACTTTTAAAAATGCTACCCTTTTCCTTTCATGTATCTGGGTTTTTCTAACTTAAATGAAGCCTCTATAACACTTTTTTTTTTCAGCCAGTAACTCCTTTACAATCTCTCAGACATTGGCTAGGTATTGTGTTGAAATAATGACATTTAAAAGTTAGTTATATTATTTGTCATAACTAAAATGAAACTGTAAGACATAAGAAGTTTCATCAATGCTCTACTCCTCTGTGAACAAAGGGGTTTAGAAAAAGTGCTCTTAGCTAAAGGAAGGAAATTAGTATTGAGTGCCTTTCATTTCCAGCATACAATCAACCACAACATCATACTCAGTTCCTCTAAATCACACTCCAATATACAACCTTAACTCTTGCCTCTATAAGATAGAGATATTTTACTAAGAAATACACCTTCACTGTGGAAGTGGACAAGTATTATTACTACACTAATAAATCTAAAGTCATAGTTAAGGCTGTATTCCTCGGAGTAATTTAGAGGAATTGGGTGTGTGCCTTATGAGCAGTTTTACATGAGAATCGAAAGGATGTTTGTTGTGAGGTCTGTGGATAGATGTAAGTGTTATGCTGCTCATGGATATGTGATTTCAGGTTGCTCTGAAGTTTATTTGAGTTTTAAATGATCTCCACATCTCCTGGCTTTATCAATCAGACTGGGAGACTGAGGCCCTGATCCATAGTCCGCTAAAATCAATTGGAGCTTTGGACCCCGCCTTGAGTGAATAGGTGAAGGGATGATGAGTGGTCAGTCACTGACTGTGGCTGTCAGTGTGGAGTATGTGTGGGTGCCAAAAAGACAAAAATAACAGTGAATTACCATTGTCCCCCTAAAAATGAACAAAGCACTGGTAGACAGAGAGGAAGGAAGGAAAGATAGGCTTTTCACTTTGGCAATTAAAGCCCCATTCTAGCAACTGACTCTGTGGTGATCCCCTGCACCTCCATAGAGACCCATGAAGTCAGTGGGGTTCCACATGGATATAAGGTTTTTGCCCAACTGGAGCCAACTGCTGGATCAGAGTCTAAGGCCTTGTCTATACTGACGGTGGCAAATTCACTGCCAACAGTTCCCTCTTCCAGGTTCAATTGAGCAGTCTGTCAAGACGCACTCAATAGATCTGGAGTGTGATGCAGTAACTCCAGCCCCATAAGAAGAGTAACACTAAGTCAAATGGACAACATTTTTGTTCGACAGCACAGTGTGGACAGAGAGGTAAGTGTCCCTCTGGCCAAAAATGTTGCCCACCCCTGATATAGACTGTTCTCTCAGAGACATCATTGTTAGGTATACAGGCTAAACTTGAAAGTATGAGTGATGCAACAAACCACTTCAGTCAATCAATTTCTCTGTAACTGTTCCATTGCTAAGTGCAGACAGTCCTGTAACATTGCCAACTCTTCTCAGCTGCAGTAACTCATTATTTGTCTTGGGAGTTTCCCCCTGGAGTTGAGCAAAGCCATGCTGGGACTTATGCCAGATGCTCAGCCATGCAATACTTAGATCTGTCATGTTGCCTGTAGTTTTGTTACTGAGAAAGTAGAAAAGCAAATCTTTGAAGAAAACAGAATAGTTTTTTAGCACAATTTTCAAGGAAGCTAGAAGCACAAAACAAGTCTGATTTTTATTTTCTAAATTGGTTAAAAATATAACTACTTAAAAATATAAGTATAGCTGTGTAGCCCCATCACCCATATTTTTTTAGTGGGCCATGGTGGAGGGCAAGGAGGGGTGGATCTTGGAAGGGAAGTGACCGCACCACCTACATGGTGGGAGGGGGTGGGGCTAGGAGGGGTGGAGCTTGGAAGGGAAGTGACGGCACCACCTACATGGTGGGAGGGGGTGGGGCTAAGAGGGATGGAGCTTGGAAGGGAAGTGACAGCACCACCTTCATGATGGGAGGAGCTGGGGCTAGGTGGGGGAGTTTTGAGGAAAAAGGGTGGAGCCAGGAGGGGGAGCGATGGAGCTCTGCAGCGCAAGAGGGCCCTGGATAGAGGCAACAAAAGCTGATCAGAGCTGGTCAGCTGCTGCTGCGGTCCAACCAGGGCCCTCTAGTGCTGCGGGGAAGAGATGGAACCTCAGTGCTGCGTCACTCCCCCTCTGGGCTCCACCCCCAGCCCACGGCACTAGAGGGCCTGTCCAGAGCCAAAAGCACAGCAACAGCTGATTAGCTCTGATGAGCTCTTGCTGTGCTTAGGCCAGAAAGGGGCGGAGCCCAGAGGGGAGAGCGACACCTCGCTCTACCCAGACTCTGCTGGGCCCACATGGTGGGAAGGAATGGGGCCAGGGCTCAGCTGGTGGGCCGGATTAAAGACTCCCGCAGGCCGGATCCAGCCCATGGGCTGTAGCTTGCCTACCTTTGGTGTAGATGTACAGTAGTATAACCTCGGGAATGAGGTTATTCGTAATTCAATAATGTTCATAATTCTGAACAAACCTTTATGTTGGTTCTTTCAAAAGTGTAGAGTTGAACATTAACTTAATGCAGCTTTGAAACACTACTATGCACAAGAAAAATGCCACTTTCTCTTTTTTTAGTAGTTTATGTTTAACACAGTACTGTACTATATTTTCTTTTCTTTTTTTTTCTTCAGTGTCCTGATTGCGTACTTCTGGTTCCAAATGAGGTATGTGGTTGATTGGGCAGTTCGTAACTCTGGCGTTTGTGGATATAGTAGAACCTGAGAGTTACAAGCTCGTTTTTTACTAGTGCATTTGGAGGCTCTTGGTACACTAACCATCAGTACTCTGCCCCTTTTGATCAGACTTTTGCATGTTTTCAAAAACATCTGCTTCCACATATTGTAATGAGGTCATCTAGGAGTTATGTAGCTATAAGCTGTTCTCCTTAATATCTCTTAGGATAGGACAAAAAGTAAATTGCAACAAGGGAGATTTTGGTTAGACATTAGGAAAATCTTCTTGAGTGTCAGGGTAGTTAAGCACTGGAACAAATTACCAAGGGAAGTTGTGGAATCTCTGTCACTGGTGTTTTAAGAATAGGTTCAACAAACCCCTGCTGGGGATGGTCTAGAACAGTTTAGTCCCGCCTCCGACCCTTCCAGCCCTACATTGCTGTGATCAGAGAACTCCCTTTTCCCAGTCAATATACCTGTCATTGTCAGCATGGGTTCCATTACGATTCTATTATAGAGAGAAAGTTAGAAACAAATAGTGCAGTGTCTTTGCTCTGAGCCTCCATACAGAAGAACAGTTTCTCACACTAAGGGTTATCTGCATGGCCTCACTATATGCTAACATTTTTATGGCTTCCTCAGCTCTTGTCCCCAAATACCACTCTTCTACTTTATATCCATGACATCTTTATCATCTGGACCCCTTGAAGAATTCCACTGACAATTTCCACCCCACAATCAAACTCAGCCTAGACCAGTCCATATAAGAGATCCACTTTCTGGATGCCACAGTACAAATAAGTGATGGACACACAAACACCACACTATATTGGAAACCTACTGACCACTATAGTTATCTACATCCCTTGAGTTTTCATCTAAGACACACCACACGATCCATTGTCTGCAGCCAAGCCCTAAGATACAACTGTATTTGCTCTGATCCTTCAGACAGAGACAGACTCCTTCAGGATCTCTATTAAGCATTCTTCAAACTAGAATACCCACCTGGGGAAGTGAGAAAACAGACTGACAGAGTCAAATGAATACCCAGAAGTCAACTTCTTTTGTTCTCCTTATTGCTCTTGTCCTGTAGAACTCCACCGGTCATCACCTACAGCCCCCAGCTCAAGGACCTACAGCCTATTGTACAAGATGATCCCTCTCTCTCCCAAGCCTTGAGAGGCAGACTGCTTCTTGCTTACAGACAGCTCCCCTTCCCCCACAACCTTAAACAGGTACTCACCAGCAACTACAGATCATACAACAGAAACACTAAGGCTATGTCTACGCTACAGGCTCTGTTAAGTCGACCTAACAAGGTCAACTTTAAGTTGACTTAAAGTCGACCTTGTTAGGTCAACTTAACGGAGCATCTGCACTTAAAGTTGACTTAAGTTGACCTTGTTAAGTTGACTTAACAGAGCCTATAGTGTAGATATACCTGTCCACACTGGCTTTAAGTCGACTTAATAAGGTCGACTTAAGCTTTAAGTCAACCATCAGAGGTGTGTTATTAAGTCGATTTAAGGAAGCGCTTAAGTCAACTTAATAAGCTCCCAGTGTGGACGCAGCGTTCTGTAGGTGCAAGTGTAGACATACCCTGAGGCAGGCAACAAACCACACTGCCAACTTTGCCCATATATCAACACTAATGACATAATCATAGGACATAATCAAACCAGTTACTCCTTGTTCCCCTGCTCATCCACTAATGTGATATATGCCAGTATGTGTCAACAATGACCCTCTGCCTTGTACATTGGACAAACTGGACTGTCTCTGCGCAGAAGAATAAATGGACACAAATCTGACATCAGAAATGCCAACATTTAAAAACCAATAGGGGATCACTTAAATCTCCATGGTCACTCTGTGAAAGATATGTCTGATACAATCCTTAACAGGCTAATTCTAAATCAAAGCTTCACAGAGAAACCACAGAGTTAGAATTCATATGCAAAATTGACACCATCAGTTTGGGTTTGAACAGAGACATGAATTGGCTTTCTCATTACAAAAATGTGTCTTGAAAAGTGCCACAGGACTTCTTCTTTGTTTTTCATTACAAACAGTGATTCTCACATCTCTCAACCTCACCACTTTCTGATATGTTGTTCCACACTATTTGAATCTATACAACTTGTTTTGGCTCCCCCTTTGAAACTTCTCTCACTATGTTCATGTTGGCCAGGGTGGGTACTGTTTTAATACAAATAACATAGTAACAAAGGCAGGCTAAGCAAAGGGGAGTGTGGCTCTGACTTAAGAATGCCAACAGCTATACTGTAGTAGGGAATAGCCAGTTTAAAAAAAAAACAAAAAATATTGGCATTTTTGTCCCTTCAAAAAGTTTGATTCCGATGCAGTTCACTGCCTCAAGACACTTCTCTGCCAATCCTCCTTTTACCTGTTGTTCCTGTCACTATCTTTCACTGGCGGACATTGGGCATGACCACAGTAAAGTCATAGGGACAGCAATCAGTCAACCTCAGTCCCCTGCACAAGGGCACAATGTGGTGGAGACAAACCTGAGAAAAGGTCTAGAATCGGGATGTGGAAGGAAAGGAGTTGGGGAGAGGAGGGAAACCAAAGCAAGATGGAGAAGGGAGGAAAACTGAGGAGAAGAAAGAAGTGGAGGGGAAGAGTGGGGGAAAGATGGAAAATGAGAATTAAAAAAAAAATTGAAAGAAAGAGTCAAGGGAAAAGGCCAGGAGCAGGGACTGGAGGAGGGACAGGTGGAGTGGAGAAGGGAGTAATGGCAGGAGTTGGAAGGCCCGGTTAGGAGGGGTCCCAGACAGGAACAGGAGGGGTGTGCACAGGCTCTGAGAGGGACAAGCGGGAGTGGAAGGACCTGAGGGCGGGGGACTGGCGGGCGATGCAGAGGGGAGGCGCTGGAAAGGCGCAGCGGCTCCTCCCAGGCAGCCCGGGAAGTTTGCGGAGCATCCCTGGGCCACCACAGAGCGCGGCCTCGCTGCAGGGGAGAGCGCACGGCGGAGACGCCGCTTGGCCCGGAACAGAGCCGGGGGTACAGGCGGAGACGCGGCTCCGGGGAAACTTAGCTGAGGCCAGCGCAGCTGCAGGGACGCCCTCTCCTGCCGCACCCGGAGGACTGGGGCGGAGGCAGGATGCCGGGTACCCGAGTGCCCCGGAGAGGCAGAGGCGAGCGAGCCGGCGATCGCGCATCTGTGCAACGTGAGTACGAGCCGAGCTGGCCGCGGAGGGCACTAGTGAGGACGGCGCGATGGGCTTGAATCGCCGGGTGGCAGCTGGGGTCAGGCTCGATCCTGCCGGCCCCGCACATCCCCGCTGCTGGGGCCAGCTTCCCCTTGCGGAGTCTGGCGAACTTTGAGCGCTGCCGGCTCGCCGGGCTCTCACTTCCCCCTGCAGAGCCGGGAGCTCGCAAGAAACGGCCGGACTAAGCCCTACCTCCTCCCCGCTGCCGCTCTCCACTGGACCCGGTTCGGGGCTTTAGTTCCCGCTCCAGCTGGAGCCCCGCACCGCCCGGGGTGGGCTCTGGGCAGGCAAGGATCACAGGGAGCCAGGCTGGGCTGCGGAAAGGCAGCGGGCTCTTCTCACCAGGGCAGGCAGAAAAGAGACCTCCGCTGCGCAAAGGGGGGCTCCGAGCAATAAATACCTGGCTGTCCCTGATATAGACCTGTGTCTCTCACCCTTTTTGATACCAGGATCATCTTCCTGCCCTGTGTCAGGGAGATCTCAGGGGCCATCCGGTCCATGGCACAGTCCTGGAGAAACAGCGGACAGAGCAGTGGTTTTCAGACTTAGGGTCAGGACTCAGCAGTGGGTCGCAGACACTCAGGCACTGGGTCCTGGCGCCCCCTGCTGCCAGCGCCAAAAGACTGGGATGCATTGCTCAAAGGTGCAATTGGTTGTTGGCTCTCGGGCATAGATGATTTTTTTCAGTTGGGTCCTGAGGGAAAAAAGTTTGAAAACCACTGGGGTAGACCATGTTGGTGGGGCCAACAGCTAAATGTTAGATGCCACCTCCTGTTCACCACAGCCTTGCTGGTCCAAGCGCACTATAGTGTAAGTGTGCAGTGGCGGATCAGTCTTGATAAAAGTATTTTATCGTTAACTCAGAATCGGATCCCAGTGGCTGGACTTTAGTCCAGGGTGGTTTGTCAGAAGGACATTGAGGTAGCTTTGCTGTTTTGCTGATTTTTCCACCCTCTTTCCTCACTTGGGTTATTCTGATTGCTGTGGTACACTTGCAGAGGAGAGGGTTCTGTATGGGATCAGCTAGTTTGGGCCAATCTAGGCTTACTTGTTTCATCATCATTTTTAGACCAATTTGCATGTAAAGGTTTCAACTAAAGCCGGAGGCCTAGAATTGGTACAGTGAATCCACCACTCTTGCTGGTCCCAGTTATAAGATGTCAGGGTCTATATTCTCCTACTTCCATATAGATTAATTATCACAAAATTCACTTGAAAAGAATTGCCTAAGTAGTCAAACCGCCCATCTGCCTTACCTTCAGTTTGCTGAGAAAACGATTTAGGTGGGTTGTGTGATAGGGCAGCTCCACTGAATGGCTTCAGGAATGGCTAATAATATCAAGGCTGTCAAATTTCTTGAAAATAAAAATATCATAATTCCCAATTCATACAGACTAAGAGAGGTATAATACTGGAGCCTATAACAAATTTAGGTCTCCACCAGTAGCTGGTTGTTACATTGGCCCAGGCAATGGTATATGCTGTGAACACTGCATGTCTCTGGTCACTGCATTAAAAATTATTTCAATTCTTTCTTGCAAATTTTAGTCCGACATATTTTATATCTCAGCACTCAGTTTTTATCTAGCACTCTAATATGATCAGTCTTTGAGGCTCTTTTAAAGTTAGAAGGCTCCCATGGCATTTATTTTAAACACTTCATGTCGAAAATTGCATCAACTTTTATAATCAGTTCTTTGTTCTATATACTACACTTAATGTAATTTCCAAGATTTCCTTATCTTAGATAATTAGCAAAAGTATATATTTGTGCCACATGCTGCTTTTTTCGATTTATTTGTTGCAACATTACTTGGAAAGGTACTGTAGGGGAAATTAGTTTAATATGTTGCACATTGACTTTTCGGGCGATTGGTTAAACAGGAAAGGTCATGCACGCTCTTCTGAATTAGAAAATTACTCCCTTTTTAGAACAGTCACACCATAGCATGGGCAGTGGTACTCTCTTTGCATACCTTTGTTTAGAAAAGATCTTTGACCTAAAATGAACGTTGGGGTCATGGTAACAGTTTAGAATTTGGAAACCAAACAGTGGTTGCTTTTCTGGGAGGGAGGACTGCTAGATGGAGTGAAGAGGAGAAAAGAGTAAAGGTAACTTCCTTCACTATGCTTAAAGTCAAGATTCAAAACACTTGAAAGCTCTTGTATGAGATTTGCAGGCATGCTACTTGGAAAAATTACAAATGCAAACTGCTGTCGTCTAAACACTCAGAAGCCAAGAAAAATAACTCTTTATTAAAGGCTTTGGCCTAAGTCATAAAACTGCCAGCACATTCATTTTAAAAATGCTTACATTTTTCTTTGTTTGCGCTTTCCAAGAAATAGTGTTCTACAGCTGACGCTTGTTGTCTAAACCCCATTTGCAGCTAGAGCCATTCAATTTCAAACTGGGAGTGTAGATTAAAATTCACTTACATTCTCAGAAAGCTTTTTCTGGTCTAAAATTTAACGCTGCCAGGGTGTGCCTAACAAACTGCACACATTTACTCATCATCTGGAAAAGTACACATATTCCTCTCTTTTCCCTCTCCTTTCTTTAAATTGTCATTTGTGGGTAAAGCAAATGGCTACATATGGAGAAGGACAGCGACCTGGAATGTGTGGAGTGTCTCTCCAATGCCTTGAAGCGTTTTGTTGCTGCTTGGAATGTAGGAAAAGGTCAGTTCCAGTAGTGTATTGGATAGATATAATTCAGTTCCCAATGTCACTGTGTACTATAATATGTCCTTTATAAACAAAAGGAGGAGAAGGAGGAACATAGAAATAACGAACCAAAGTCTTGTCTCCTTTATACCCATAAAATGTCTTTGATTTCAGGGTGGGTGTAATTGAGAGCAAAGTTGCCCCATTGTTCCAAATAATATAATTCCTTGATGAATATTTCTTTCGCCTTATTACTGTAAGATGCTGAGTGTCTATTGTGCGATGCCTAGGACCTTTGGTTCCCAATGGAAGTCTTACAGGAGTTGTTTAGCACTTTGCAAGATAAACCCTATATATTACTTACATGTAATGGCTCAGTTCCTGCTCCTTTGATTTCAATGGTGCAAGACTGGAACCAACCGTGCTGGGGACAGATCTTTGGCTTACATACAGTCCTCTGAATCACTCCAGCAGTCCACTTAGACCACAGAGTGTGTTAATTGGGCAGGCAGGTATTTCCCTGCCATGGGAAAATCCCTGTTAGCACAGGCACATTTCCCACTCTCTACTATACCCTCTTGTTCTCAGCGTAGAGAGCATGTCAACAGTGCTGCTTTGCTTTGAGGATATTAAGCCAACTTAATGACTTTTAGGGAGCCATTTCTGCTGGTGAGTTAGAGCAGTAATGAGGCTGCTATACTTTGTATATAGGGACAAACAGGCCCCCAGCAACACTGGAGTTTTGGAGAGAAAGTGAGGTGTAAAGGTGATGTATACTCACCTTTGCCCTCCACCTTAATATCTGCGCTGAAAACAGTAGGATGTGGCAGTAGATTAAGGTTTGATATTTAAATAGTCTCAGTGAGACATTCATGTGAACCTCTCGATGTAGTTGTTCAAGATGACTGGACATCAAATTGTTGTGAATGTGATGGGAGAGAAATAAATTTTACACCTATTTGTTAGTTTTTAAAAGTGTCACAGAACTCCTTGTTTGTTTAGCTTTTCTTCTGTTATTGTTTAGCTGGAAACAATTTTCTGCTTGGGAAATTTAAAGGTGACCTGGAAATAAATTAGAAGTTAGTGAATTTTTGTTTCTATATGATCTATATAAAGAAGACCTGTATGTATGGTTTTTGTTTTATTTAGCAGAAGTGAGGGTGGGAAAGTTCTGTTTCTTTGTTATATTAGAACTTTGTCTCATCTACCCTGTTTTACTTGAAAAGTTCATTGGACGCGGGAGAAACTGAAGGATTATTTGTGATACTATTGGTACTAAGGAAGTGAAACCTGAGTAACTGTATAAGAAAGGGAATCAAGTCTGTAATCAAACTACTGAAAACTCTTCGGGCCAGACTCTCTGTTTCACTTCTGCCATTGTTTATGATTGCTTTCCAGCCCAAAGCAGCCTGAATATATCTGTCAGTCTTGCTCTTTGTCTGGTTTTGTTAAAACCCATTTTAACTAAAAAACCTGACACAAAGTTAAGAGGTAAATTACCTTTTTTTAAATCTCTGGATCAGGCCCATAATTTGTAAGGACTGACCGGTCATTTGTATGTGACTGGCATTATTAAGACATTGTGTAGAATGTCTAGATCTGTAGTGCTGTGTTAACAAAGAAGCATCCTATAAAATGTTCTAACTGATAATATCTTATGGTAATGGTAATATTTGACTTCTTTAACTATTAAACAAAATTAACAGGTCCTATTATGCCATTGATGTTTTAAAGCAGAAAATCCAGAAGTTCTGCTTAAAAATTAATAGCAAATTACAGTCCAAAAATTACTTTAAAATGGTAGTTCCAAATTAAATTTTAATTTTCAAGCATTTTCTTAAATAATTTATTGTATTTTTGTTATTATGAACATTGAAACGGTTCATCTGTGAGATTCGTTTTCTGGGAATCTTAACATGCAATAACTTTCTTTAGATCATGTTGAGAAAATCCATCTTTCAGCAGGAAACTCACTTCACTGTTGATTATACTGTTGATTATCCTAAACACTGTCTAAAGCAAGCAAAGATTTACTTTGATTGTGATGTTACATATGATCATAATCTTAACAAGAGATGGTTAAGAACCATGAATGATATCCTATGTGTTTTCTGTTGGTTAAATATATAGTTCATATCCTCAAATGATGTAAATCAGTGTAGCTACACTTGCTTTAATAGAGCCATGCTAATTTACATCAGCTGAGGTTCTGGTTGATGAAGTTTAATATTTCATCAGTCACATAAAGAACACATAGCAACATACTTGTCCTTCTGCATAACATAATGATGGCTCTACCTCACAAAATTGTTACTGCTGAAATATTTATTTTGTTGCATGTGGTACTGTAAGATGCTTTCCATCATATGTATACATCAACTAATCATTTTGTTAAGTGCCTAGTGATGAACATTCTTGCTTGATCTAACTATGGCGGTCTGATTTCTTCTATGGTCATACATAAGACTACATTTTACAATGAAAGGCACTTACAGCAAATGTGGACAATGTGAAATTCCCTTTAGAGTGAAGGAGAAAGACCCAGATAATTTCAATGCAAAACAGTGTGCAGATTGTTAATTAATTACAATGATTGTGCCCTTCTGTTTAGAATAAAGTTGTTTTGTTTAAACGGTTCAAATGTATAGGGCTTCAGAAAAAACTGGTGGCAGTGGGAGTTTTGCCTTCATCTTCAGTAGGGAAAGGATCAAGCCCAAGTTGTGATAGAGCTTTTTGAACAGTGTATGTATTTTCTGTAGTACCTTACCCTAATAACCAAGGATCCATCTACACTGGCAAGTTAGGTCAATTTAAGAACGCTTAAATTGACCTAAACAAAGCCACATCCACACTGGGCTTTTCTTAAGTCAACTTAAGTGTTTCCTTAAATCAACTTAAGGAAAGCTTAAGTCGACTTAATAACAACTATTTTTAGGTCAACTTAAGCCTTAAGTTGACTCCTTAAATCGATTTAAGGCCAGTGTAGACAGGGATTAACACTAAGTCGACTTTATTAAGTCGACTTAAAGCCAATATAATGGCTATCTCTGCTTTTAAGTCGACTTAGCAAGTCGACTTAAAGTGCAGTCAAATTTGTTAAGTCGACTTAACAAGGTCAACTTTAAGTCGACTTAAAGTCAACCTTGTTAAGTCGACTTAACAAAGTCGGCTTAACTTTTTAAGTGTAGACATAGCCCAAGTGCTGGTACCAGTGTGACCATGCAGTTTCTAAAGATCTAAGTATCTAAGGCTGAAAGAACCACCATACTTACACCATCACGTATTATTTTTTCATAGTTATGAAGTCCTTTTGCTGTATTTGCATACCATAGTCTCAGACACTCTGTGGTGAGTTTATATTACACCAAAGTCCATGGAAAAAATTAGTGATGATTTAAAGTCATGACAGAGAAAGAAAAAACAAAGCTGTTTTTAAAAGAATTAATAAAATGTTAAGTCTGATTCTTGTATAATTAAATGAAGAAACTAGTGTAGTTCTGAAAAGTTACATGCTATGAACTACTCTATACTTTTCACTGGATGGTGCAAATAAAGGTTAGACTTAATTTATATTTAAGGTAATGCTACTGAAAAGTTACATAATCCAAGTCACTAGTAAATTTGTCTTTGGGTTAATGGCTTTTCAGACATCTCCTTAACTATAAATATCATAGTTTTGCCATGTTAAGGGAGATAAACTATTTTAGGCATTTAAAACATACCCATTGCTGTAGCAGCTGGGGCCTGGCATCTGACAAATTGAGCATAATTGGCTATAATCCACTTCTATACCTTTTCTAATCCTAGGGCTGTCAGGGACCAAAACAGCTCCTAGAGCAACTGTTAACAGCCACAGAAAAGTTCCATTGGTATGACATGAGCAGAGCACATAGCATTCCAGCACCGCCCCCTAGATCAGGGGTGCACAAGCTTTTTTGGCCAGGGGGCCAAATTGCATTTTCTAAGGCCACTCAAGGGCCACAAATGCAACATGCAGGGGTGAGGGGGTCACGTCACATGATCCCCCTGCTCGCTCTGCTCCCAGAGGGCAGCACAACACATGCTCGCAGGCTGCGGGGGCTGCAGGTTGTACACCTCTGCCCTAGATTCTGTCGCCCTCCTGACCTGCCCTATCCTACCCCAAGCTTCCTCATCACCACCGCTGGATTCCACCATGCTCATCAACACTTTAGAGATGGTGTAAAGTCACTTTGTACCTCCCCGGTAAGCATAACAGGAGCTGAGGGATTTGACTTGTTCTCTTAAAAACTGGGTTGGCTTCGATGGATTTCAAGTAAAAGTACTTAAACTTACTTTTGCTTAGAGTCAAAATTAGGTAGTGAGTAAACTGGTTGGGTGTTTGTGCTAAACCTTCCTTCTTACTCCTCAGTTCCACATACTTCGGGGTTTAATCAGCATGGACAGACTGGAGCCAACAATACTGGGAGTCCCTCCATTTCCCTCTTTTTTTGATCAGTAGAATTATAATCAACCAAAGTACATGACCAAAATCTTAGTAGATGATTGGCTTTCAAATGCTCAAACTCACTGTAACTCTAGTTCTGGGTACATGCTTAATGTTCCCCACAGGTTCTTACCTACCTGGTATATAATATTAACTGGCATATACATGAGATTTGCTTTATATAAAGACAGTGATATTGACTCTGCTGACTTTGTCTCCCTCCCAGGTCTTCGGTTTCACTGCCACGGCAGGATGTTGACATGCAGCAACAACAACCACTGAAGCCTGGGGACATCCTTAAAGGACTCAGAGAAGTGCTTTAGGGACTGCGACTTGAGCTCCCTCTTGTGGAAAAATAATAGAAATAAACTTCCATGATTTTAAAAAAAACAAGCAAATTATGGCAACAATTACCACACCACTGGCTGCTACATTCACTCCTCAAGGAAATGAAGAGTCTGACTTGCTAATTATGCTACATTATAATTATACAGGAAAACTTATTCGAAGAGAAAAGGCAACTGACCACATAGGCATAGAAATGATTTCCTTTCTGATCATATGTAGTTTCATAGTCCTGGAGAACTTGATGGTGTTGATTGCCATATGGAAAAATAACAAATTTCACAACCGCATGTACTTTTTTATTGGCAATCTAGCTCTCTGTGATTTGTTAGCTGGAATTGTTTACAAAGTAAACATTCTTATGTCTGGAAAAAGAACTCTGACCCTGTCCTCCACACTCTGGTTTATCAGGGAAGGCAGTATGTTTGTTGCCCTGGGAGCTTCCACTTTAAGCTTATTAGCTATAGCCATTGAGAGACATTTGACTATGATTAAAATGAGGCCTTATGATGCAAATAAAAAGTACAGGGTCTTCCTTCTTATTGGAACATGTTGGCTTATCTCCATTTCTCTGGGTGCTTTACCAATCCTCGGCTGGAACTGTATCAACAATTTACCAGATTGCTCAACAATTTTGCCTCTTTATTCCAAGAAATATGTTGCATTTTGCATCAGTATCTTCATAGCCATTTTGGTGGCAATTGTTATCCTTTATGCACGTATTTACATACTGGTAAAATCCAGCAGCCGTAATGTCAGTAATCATAATAACTCAGAGAGATCCATGGCATTGCTGAGAACAGTTGTTATTGTAGTTGGTGTTTTCATCGCCTGTTGGTCCCCGTTGTTTATTCTGTTGCTCATAGACGTAGCCTGCAAAGTAAACGAGTGTGCCATTTTATACAAGGCTAACTGTTTCATTGTTTTAGCTGTCCTCAATTCTGCGATGAATCCCATCATCTACACGTTGGCCAGTAAGGAAATGCGTCGGGCTTTCTTTCGCCTTGTTTGCAGCTGTTTAGTGAAGACTAGCGTGGCTAGATCTTTGCCTATTCAACCTACTCCAGATCACAGTCGAAGTAAATCCAGCAGCAGCAATGCACAGAAACCAAAGGATGATTTCTCACAGATCAGTGTTCCCTCATGTATAATTGAAAAAAACCCATTTCCAAATGGAAATTTGTGCAAATGATGGACTCAGCAAGTCAAGGACTCAACTATGGCTTTTTTGGATCCAATAACAACCTTTTGGTTTTCATGCACTTAAATCGTAGGGGAAAACATTAACCACTTATTTAATTCTGAGTACCTATTTGATAAGTAGCTTTTAGTTTGGATTTTAATTCTGTGAGAGATCTGATGCAAGAAAGCTTTTTTTTTAAATTATCCATCTGTTTTCACAAAATCTTTGCATGTGTCACAAAGACCTATATGCCATCAATGTATTTGGTACAGCCTGATCTTACAGCACATTTACATTACCTGCAAGAAATGTCAACTATTATATATAATCCCACTATCTTGTTAATTGGGAGAAAGGTTAATTACATTATACAAAAGTGCATTATACATTTTGTTACATATATTGCTGTTATGTTAATGGCCGTACATATATGTGGTATAAATTACTGTATATTTGTACATTTCTTTATTAAATAGTAATTGTATGGCAAAAGTTTGCATTATGCCACACATAATATTACAGCATATAATGCAATAGTACAGATTATACAAATAGGTAGATGGTTAAAATAGTTTGTTTGAAAATGTATGAAGCAGTAAGCCTGAAATGAATAGCAAAAGCTGTTATGTCCACTCAGTATTGTTTCTTGCAACCAAGACCACAGACTGCTCGTGTTTAAATAGTACCAGCATGATTACTATGGCTGTGACCAAGTTTTTTCAGTTTATTTCAAGCAAACAGTAGCAAATAACCACTGACAGTGAATATATATATTTGTTATTCAAGGCAGTTAACATGTAATCTAATAATTCACACATATAGCTCCTGTAGGTACTTTTTCAATGCATATATTTTTACTTTTTAAATACATCCTGTGAACGTGTGTATGAAGTGCCATGCTCCCACAGAAGTCCTATAAAAAGACAATGGACCATACAGAATCCTTGCAGAACCTCTGGAATTTCAATCAGGAATTGGAACAGCGTGGAGTTATATTAACATCTTCTAGGACCAGAGCCCTCAACTGCAGAACTGTTCATTCAGAGTCCTGCTGTACAAGGGAAGGGATATCACAGTTTGTGCCTCTGGATGTTGAATAAATCCCCATGAATCCACTTATGAGGCCTTGCTCTCTGCAACTACCTTGGCACCCCAAACCTATCCCTGCTGAGAACATCAAGGACTTTTTCTGCCTTTCTGTCCACTTCCAAGTGCAGTCTCTAAAAAGGAAGTACTCTGGTCCATTGTGATTAAAGTCCATAAATATATGGGGCCAGAGCTTTGGCTGACCTAAACCAGAATATCTTTCTTGAAGACAGTGCAAAATGCCTGATTTACATCCAGGTTAAATGAATTGTGTTTTAAGGCTGGAATTTTCAAAGTGACCTAAATGAATTAGATGCTCAAATTAGCTCCTGTTGACTTTCAATAGCAGTTGAGCACTTAACCTTCTTAGACCCATTTGAAAATCCCAGCCTAAATGAATCAAACATGAAGCATTAGAGTCATAGAATTTAAGACCAGAAAAGACCAACAGTTCATCCAGTGTGAACACCTGTACATCACAGGTCCCTATCCACCAAGCACACATACACTAAATGCAATCACCAAACTTAGAGCAAAGTAGTACAGCCCTTAGGAGATTAAACTATTATGTGCCATGGGGAAAGGCACAGGATCCTGAAGCCCTCACAATGGCAGAAAAATCAGTAAGACAGATATACCCACCTAATTATTTAACAAGCACAGCCATTCTTAATTCACTACTTACAGAAACTGGTGCTTAGTTTTTCCTCTGAATTAAAGCAGCTGTCTTTACAAATATATCAGGTATGTCCAGTGCATAAATCCTATAATGTATGTAGCAAAAGCTTTTCAAAATATACCGTTTTGCCTTTTCATTTCATGTGCAAGGTAAGAATCTAGGTGTAAAAATGTCAACAGGAGTGTTTTGACGTCTGTAAAAAGAATAAGGCTGATTTTGCAGCAACTGTGAAGATACCAATAAATATGAAATTGCTTGTATGAAACAGAGACTGCCCAAAGCATTGAGTCACAATTTATTAGGCACTTGCAAGAAAACCTTGGCAAAGAGTGGCAAGAAAGTAAGTGTAATGACAGGCGATTGAATTACACATTGAGTCAAAGCTATAGGATTTGTATGTGTATTTATGTTATAAACTGAACGACCGCAGTCATTTCATGGTTTACTTCTTTAACTGATGTGTAGTTATTCTTTCCAAGCTTGGCTAGCTCTCTTGAAATGCGTGTCATTTAAAATGTTGGCTAAAGTGCTGATATCTGTTCTTCTAAATGTTTGTGTTGTTTACATGACCAGTCTTCCCTTAGCCCAAAGACTGCCTTCTCAGCTATTGTAAATGTGAGGGGCTTTAGCAACTCAGCTTCCATGAACGTTAGGGAAAGTGGTGGGGCTGAACTCAACCCCATGACTCAAATTTAAGTGTCTCTCTACTTAAATCTGAGATAAAACTGAAAATATGTAGCAGCCCAAGCCCTTGTACGTTCCAGAAGAATGAAAAGCCCAAGTCTATTCTAAGATACTATTAGAGTTAGCCCAATCTACAAGCTATGTGAGCCATTCAACTATTTGTGGCCTGATGATTCTGGGTTGACATAGTAACCTTCCACTCAATGCTGATCTCTTTCCCTCATTCTGGCAGTGGATTCCAATGGAGAGGAAAGTGGGAAACTCATAATTCAAACCCCCACTTCATGCAGCACCACACTGTGGCTGTGTCTACGTTTATAAATTAAGTCGACTTAAGCTTGCTTCTGCTCTTCATGGCCATTGAGAGCATTGCCCACTGCAGAACTATCCTGACTCTATCACCAAAGGGGGAGCCTGGATTTAGGTAGCCCACCTGGCAGTGCAAACAGGGAGGAATTAGGGAGCAGAGAGAGCTAGGTGACTACAGGTGCAGAGTGGGTTATCCATCCCTGATTCTTTCACCCAAAACACCAAATTACATCTTGAGTGCAGCCTGATGAGATGGGTCTGCACTGGGCCAAGAGTAGCTCTTGTGTGGGATCAGACCCAAAACCTCAGTCTGCAGCTGATGATTTGTTTTACACAGAGGAAAAGCCACAACAAGAAATACACACATCACATGCATCATTTCATGAACTGGAGCCTTTATTTTTGTTTCAGACGACAAAAGAAACCACTTAAAGAAAAGAGCTTTCACGAGAGTTTTTATTGCCAACAGTCTTACAGCATTTAAGTACCATAAACATTTTAGAAAACGTCTTTTTAAATCTCAAACCTTTGAACCAAAAAGCTATTATCTAGCAGTCGCCTTTCAAAGAAATGGAACAAGAGATTGTGTTTGTATAGAAAACTTAGTTAAATTATAAAAGTCATGCTTGAAAGTACAGTATCTACACAAATAAAATGGCAACCAAATATAATAGGCTCTGACTGTGTTGCAGTCAAAGGACGCTTGGCTTCTGATTCAATGGGAACAAGCTCACAGCCTTAGTAATTAAGTTGAATGCTCCAAGCATTTGCTATACAGGCAGAATTATGCAGTTCCATAATAAAGGCATATTTTCCAATAACCAATTGTAATTATAAGTGCAGCATTGCCTGAAGATTCATTTTTGTCAATTGCTATAATAATGACATTGAAAACACAGTGTGAACAACACTCCCTCTGCTATCATAAAATCCAAAAAGCTATGAACCCCTGACAGCTGTTGATCAACTCTCATTGGGCCATACACTTTGAGCTGAATTCCATCAGTGTAAACCTGGCACAGTATCTTTAATTTAATGGAGTACTTAGGATTTACACTGATGTAATGAGAGCACAATTTCATCCATTCATTGACTTCAGCAAGAGCTGTAGGCTCAGTCTCTCTCAGCAACCTGGACAGCCAGACTATAGAAGGAGGCTAAATTGGAAGAAAACTCACACAGGGTTTTCTCTAAATTTTGCCTGTGTTGTTTGCCCAGACATCAAATGAGCTGAGCTGTGGGACCTGCTTGCAAACCTAAGGATTCCCCCAGGATCTACCATAGGTCCAGGGTCATTTGCTGCCTCCACTGTCTCTAAAATTCCAGTTCCCCCATCCACCCGTCTAGAGGGATGACTGCAAAGTATATTCCTGGTCACAGCTACTTCTCACCACTTCTTACAGGTGGAAATTCTCATTGAGGAGGGGAATGTCTGCATGAAAGCTAATACAAGGTATTGTCTTTCTCAAGTAATCTGGGGGACCAGAGGGAAGCTGGGTTGATGTGCTTCAGTCCAGCCTCCCACTAATCCAACATGGGGCTGCCCACTCACCACCCTCAATCAGTGCCATTCCTCCTGCACGAATGCCAACATTCAGAGTGCTCTCCACAGTTTCCAAGAAGGGATATGATGCTACTGTGGAGTTGGATAATGCACCAGTTCCCTCCATTTGCACTCAAAAGGGATGGAGGGAACTACGCACATAAATCAGGATGTTATCTAATCCAGAATCAGGACATATTGCAGCAGTTATGTTGTGAAAATGGTATTTGGCAAAACTGTATTAATGGGGTTTGCGTCTGTTCTCACTTGGATGCTGGTAAATCAATAACAACTCTGTTGAAACAAATGGAGCAACTTTAGTAATGTAACTAAGGCCAAACTCATGACACACTACTGGGCCTCAGTGTCATTTTATTTCCCTTTCAAGTTGTGGTCAAATCTCATCTATTCTACGGAGATGAGCAGTTCATTGACTTCAGTCAGCCTCCTCAGTGAAGAAAGGCCTGCAGAATTTTGCCTTGGTTAACACTGGACCTGATTCTGATCTCACTATCTCTGCTTTAAATCAAGAATGATGGCAAAGAAGGAAGAGTTAAATTAATATGTGGGAAAACCCGGGAGAAGGGGTTAAGAATCAGGACCACTCTACAGTTAGGGTTTGTCTGTGTGCTGCCCTAAAGCTCTCCCGCGATTTGGAGAGTGCTCTAATGTTCTGTGCTCTTATTGCCCCATGTAGACTGCTGGCACAAATTGAAAGGTCTCTAGTTCCAGAGGGGGAACCATGTTAGTCTAGTTCAGCGAAACAAACAAGGAGTCCTGTGGCACTTTTAAAGACTAACACATTTATTTATTGCATGAGCTTTCGTGGGAGAAAAATCCCACTTTGTTAGACACTTGACGAAGTGGGATTTTCTCCCACTAAAACTCATGTGATAAATAAATGTGTTAGTCTTTAAAAGTGCCACGGGACTCGTTGTTTGTTTTGCTGAAAGGTATCTAGTTAATCAGAAAAAAAAAAAAAGAGTCCTGCGGCACTTTTAAAAACTAACAGATTTATTTATCGCATGAGCTTTCGTGGGAGAAAATCCCACTTGGTCAGACCCTTTGAAGTGATTTTTCTCCCACGAAAGTTCATGCGATACATAAATCTGTTAGTCTTTAAAAGTGCCGCAGGACTCTGTTTGTTTTTCTGCAATAGACTAACACGGAACTAGTTAATCAGATACCTTTTAGTTCATGCCAGAAGAGCCTATGTGGGGCAGTTAGCACGCAACATGTTGGAGCACTCCAGTATTCACATTCCTCTAGAGCTCTTTGCTGTGGCATGTAGACAAGTCTTTAGATGTGATAAAAGTAGTGGTGATTTCATTATTTCCTGCACATGTTGGAAAATGAAAAATGAGCTAAGTGACTAAATTCCATTGTTGAAGGATTTCCTAAGAGCCAATTTGGCTCTACAATCAAAGTAGCCAGTAGTAGTGGACTACTGGAAAACTTGGTACATAGTAAAGCATGTCACAATAGATTTCATTCTGAATTCACAAAAGTTCCAGGGAAAATAAATTATCACAATATTTCCACACACCAATCATTTTTACAGAGAGTACAGTATATATAATTCTCAATCAAAATGTATCTAAAAAGTAATAAATATCAAATATACTTTTGAACAAATATTTTTACAGCAGCAATTAAAAAAAAAAAATCTTAAAAAGAAGCCCAGCTTGTTCCAGGATCTAAGCTGTGTTTGGACTAGAGCATTTCACTTGGAACCAGAAGCCATGATTACACAAATCTAGTCACAGAGGACAAAAATCTGTCTGATATCAACTATATTATTTATTTTTCATTAGTTTACAATGTACTTTCATTGGTTTATAATGAATATTTTCTGCGTGTCTTTTACCTCACTGAAATTAAAAGAGGACCTGCTGGGGAAAGTTGTAGAATAGATCTTCATGTTAGGTATGAACACATTTGAAATCTAACCACTGCATTTCTAAATTTTGAATCTACCACGGTTATGAGAGTCAAATATATGATTTAGTGAACAAGTCCCCATACTTTGAGCAGCAGCAAGGTAACTGACCTTCACAAAGCTCTAACTGGAAAAACATGAGAAGTAAAAACCTCAGTATTTTTAGTAAGCTTTTGAACTGAGTTCTCTTATTTCATATTCATTGAGCAATGGCCTAACTCTCCTTCCAGTAAAATCAATGGGAGTCTGACTTCAGAGACAGCAGAGTTAGGTGAAGGCTGCTCATGTCTGAAAATTGTACTTCATTGTTTATATACATTTATACTTACTGAACGTATTTTCTCTATTCTCTCTGTCAAGTAGACAGTGGAGTCCAGTTCTTCAAAGATATTTAAGTGTGTAAATGAATACTTTTGAGGATCTAATCCTCAATGCCCATGGCCAAAGTTTGGAACATGGGTTTGTAGCTAAATGTAATAAATGTTCACAAGTTGCAAAGTCCTGGTATAAAGGTGCAAATTTCCTGACAAAAGCATGCCAAAAATGGGGCCTTTATTTCTTAAAAATATATAAATATGTATAATTCTATATTGAATAAACTATAACTAGCACCAGGCATTTTATCTACCAGCAAAATTGTACAAGGACATAAATGTTTATTATTTCTCCTCTCCTAATGCACAACATGGACCCTGGAGACTATCATGCTAAGAAATATGAGAATATTTTTTCCCTTTTCCCTTTTCAAACGGGGAATAAATAATAAACCTCAGGCACAGAACATATAAAACTGATAGGTGATATTTACATAGTTTCCTTCTAATACTCCCTTCTGAGGAGAAGGGTTTAGTGTCTGCGGAAGAGGCAAAAGGCATGATCCTCCAAACCTACAGGTTGACCCCACTGACTTCAATGGTCTTTGCAGCAGCCATCCCAGAAGCGATTGCACCATTGGCTTCTTCCCATGCAGCTCCTTAACAAAAGCCCTAGGGCACATGCTGCAGCAGATAATGCTGCTTGAAGCAGTGTTATCTCTCATTAATGATATTTGTGTGGTCTGCAGGACAACATGCTATGGAGTAGAGTTGCTGACTGTCTCCCATCCTCTCCTGTGCACATGTAATCATCTGACCTTCAATGTCTCAACGCTGCTTAGTGCCTTTCCTAGACAAGGAGGCAATATATCATAAAGTGGCTCTCCTTCTGTGCTCCTCACCCAAATATGGCCAGTCTAGCTCTCCTACTCTTACATTATTGAAGATGAGCAGAGGAGTGCTTTTTTGGGGGCAAAACTGCCATTGATGTCAGAAGCTAATTTTTCTTTTCTTTGTGCCATCTACACACCTGAAGTTTCTGCAGCAGCCAAAATATCTGAATGAAACTTTATAAATAAGGATGAAATTCAGCTGCCAGAACTAATAAGGCCAATTTCGTTGAGAAGTTTGCATTCATCTCAACCAAATAACTATTGTACACCTACAGTAAAATGAAGATAAAACATTTGGTTTACTCAATGTCTTAGTAACGGCCCTAAGGCATCTCTATTGCACATGATTCATACAGTTGTATCACAAATGCAAACCAAATTATGGGCAGATTCTAGTTGCCATCATACATAATTTGGAATGTGTAGAAACAATAGGCTGGATACTGCAAGGTACTGGATGTTTCCTACAGAGGTCTGAGTACAATCAAGTACTCCTTTTGAAGAAACTGAGGACACTCCAGTGTTGCAAAGCTCATGGTTTTATCAAGTATCTCACAAATTTGGTTCTTTTTTGTTTGTTGCCTTGTTTCTTTTATTTTTGTAAAACCCCAGTTCCTGGAGTCCTGGGATGATATGCCAACCTCAATTTTCATTTTAAAAAGTAGCCACCGTGGCTGGGGGAGGGGGACAGTGGGGGAGCTTGAAAACATGAATCTTAAAGCCTCAGAAACCAGTACAATACCACCCCCCCACCCCCACCCACATACAATTATAAATTTTTTTAATCTCACAATGTTAAGCCCAGTTCCTAATTTTTTGGGGCCTGACTCATGATTTTTGAATGTTTGGGTTGGCCACACTTCTCAGGATCAAACCCTCCATCCTGAAGGGTCTAGTGATTGCTCCTCCATAGAAGTCAATAGAAAATTGCTCACTGATTTTCATAAGAATAGGATCGGGCCCTGTGTTCATGTATTTATATCTTTATTCTATCATTTTCACAAACAGGACCAAATGCAATGAACAGCAACGAGAGCAGGTGATGGATCACACAAGGACCCATTCCAGCAACCAGGAATCACTGCAGTACAAGAACATTGGAGCCATTACCACCCATCCCCATGCCCTTTTTGCCAGTCAATCTCCCTACCCCAGCACTACTTAACCTAGGAAAATTGTGAGCTAGGCAGATTTGACAAGTTTCCAATTTCTTCATGCCACAAAGCTGCTCAAAGTGCTAAATTACAATGGAAGATATAGCCCATGAAACATATTCTTGAGAATTCAGTAAAAGCACCACATCATTCTGAATCTCCTTACCACGTACTAGAAGCTTTCAGCAGGCCCATTTACATTTTTAAAACATAAAGTAAATAGTGTGCTCATGTGCAATTACAATTACACAGTTACAATCTTCCTGCAAACCTCTTTTACATTTTCACTGTACACATATCATGTTAGCTGAAAAAAGATAAATTTGGAAAAGAGTCTTTTACATATAGCTGACTGACTGCCAGTTCATTAAGGCTACAAATGCGACAATGGAAAAAAGTTTTTACACAAATTTATTTTAATGTGTTTAAAATACATTCATTCATGCATGCACTATCTGCCATCACTTTATTCTAGGGAGCAGATTTTCAAAGATTTAGGCAGCTAAGGATGCAGATAGACAGCTAATGGGATTTTCAAAAGGACCTAAGCAAGTGCCTAACTCTGAAATCGTGTGTGAATGCTTTGTGTATTTCAAGTACCACGGAAGCCACTCTTCTCTACATTAAAAGGTTCCTGTCAGGTGGGTACAGGCAGATGGAATCTGCTTCTCCATAGCCTTATACTGTGTGCAATCATCTTAAACTTGTACCAAGCAATGACTATAAAGTGTTGTGGTTTCACACAGAGTACTGAAGACCTACAGAATGGAGTGTTATGACACAGATATACTTTAAATAAAGTGAAATAAATATGTAAAAATGTGTTAGGATCTCACCTGTAGTAACAATCATATAGAACTGGATTGCTATTCAGTTTCTTTAAACTGTTCTTCAAAAAGATAAATACATTAGAAGTCTGATCCAGAAAACATTTACTCAGATGATTAGTCTTCATTTATGAAAGAAGCCCCAATGTGGTACCTACTGTATGCAGAGAAGATCCATGCCAATAGAGGGAGGACAGAGTGTAGTACAATTAGCGTTAGCAATGTTACTGAGCATACTCAATCTGTGTGAGCAATGAGCATGCTCAGTACAATCCAAGCAGCATATTTCAGGAGGGCATGTAACCCAGTATGTCCCGCACTTCCCTCATACCCGCTTCGCCGCCTCTACCTGTATGCTATTGACTACCTAAAGGTTTGCAGGATTGGACTCCATGTTTTTCCTTTTAAACTGTGTACAAATAATTTTCATTTTTATAATTAGTTGTGTTCTGCTAGAACAGAATAAGCCAAAACAGAATTGCTAGCTAAATTCTAATTAAATCCCTCAGAAAATTTTGACATTTCACAATAAGTTTCCATTCTGCATCAAACAGAAAGTCAAAATAGACACACACACAAAAATTCATGGAATAAAATATTCTGAAAAGGTTTGAATCAGAAATGTTGAAACAAAGAACTCTGATATTTTCCATTTAAATTAAATAAATCAACATTTAAAATGGCATTTTTAGTTTCAACTGACATTTCAAATTAAAAAACATCATTTCATTTTGACATGTTGACTTAAAGTGAATTTGATTCTTCCAATCAGAAATTTTTATTTAAAAAAATCTTGTTTAACTCTACCTTTTCCAGCAGGAAATGTTGATTTAGATAAAGCCACAGTTTCTGACATTTCAACCACTCTAACTGTTGAATCTTTCCTACCAGTGATGATGTACAGACCATAAAGAATCCAGTTTGACATTCAGTCTTGGGTAATGATTGCAGAACCACAAGTTAGACACAACATTGTTTTACTAATAAACTGCACAAATGTGATATGGAATTATTGAAAGACAAAAAGCGAACCACAGCTCCTACACAATGAAGTCTGAATCTCAGCTTTCATTCGATTTTTAAAATAGCCCTCATAAATGCTAAGAAAAGTTTGACATTGTGACGTGAGGGTAATCAGTGCCAGTCTGAGTCTGTACAGAGTCAAAAACAATAGCTTTCAGAGGTGTGACCTGTCCCATTCATCTTCACTCTGACACTGGCTGGTACACCAAAGAAGAGCAGGTCTGTAGCATGGAGGACAACTGAATGGTGTGCATAGGGCCCATGATTCCCTTAACTTAGTCCTAACCACAAGATGCCAATTTTATGGAGTCACTTTTCACAGTATAACCACAGAATAAACAAAACAAGACTTTTCCTTTCTAAAGTCATGGGCATAACTATCAGATGGAGTGCTACTCTGGTAATTAAGTATCTCCATATTTCAGCCATATGTATTTTTAGCAGGGGGTGGACTAGATGACCTCGTGAGGTCCCTTCCAACCCTATTATTCTATGATTCTATGATTCCAGCATGGAATAGGGCAGACCTAACTCTGAAGATCTCCATCTATGTCAGGGGGAACTGTTATAATGTATATCACTCCTTTTCTGTGCTCTCAGCTCCCACTCAAACTTACTGTTCTGTGCAGAAGAGATGGGAACTAAAGCAAACAGCTGTAACATCACAGCAAGGAGCAGAAGGGAAGGATTCAGCTATAATTCCTTGCCAAGTAGGAGGCATAAAGGAGAACTGCTTTCCCCCACATACACATAGAGGAATGGGGAAAGAAGATTTGGACATGGTCTGATGGGGAGAAGAAGGTCCAGCTGCTGCATGGGGAAGTGCTGGTGATAATTAGCCTCTATGGCTAATGACTGTAAGGGAGTGACTAGTGGGAATCCAAGAGAAAAGCCAAGTGAGTGATTCAGTGTGAGATGCCACCTAGGATAAGTCTTGAAGGCCTCAAGGAGTTCCTGGACAAGATCAACATGGGCTGGGAAGTTTCATGTGACTAGGAAGACAGGAGCTATGTCTACACTAAAGCCTATGCCAGCAAAACTTATGTTGCTCAGGGGTGTGAATTTTCCACCACCTGAGCGACTTAAGTTACATCAACACAAGCATTCATGTATTCAGTGCTGTCAGCAGGAGAACTTCTCCTGCCAACATAGCTTATGCCACTTGCTCCCAGCAGCACAGAGCATCTTCAGCAACTGCACAGCAGTGGTACAGCTATGCCGCCGCACCGCAGAATGTATAGACATAATCAGAGGATAGGAGATGGGTGTGGGCCGGTCCCATAGCAATGTAACGGGGGAAGTGAAACATGCTGAGATGGGAAGTTAGAGGTGAAAATGTAATTTTAAACTCTCAAAAACATTTGAAAGTCAGTTATGCCTCTGACACTTATTTTCAGGGAATGAACACTAAACCAGCTGTGGGGTTTCTTTTTGCAGAGTAATAACCTTTGAGTAGACCATGACACAAGGAGAACATTATTTCAGAGTTTTAAAACAGTCATCCAAGGAATGGATTCTAAAGCAAATTCTGGGGTCAAAGCTGGCCCCATTTCAGCAAAGTACTTAAGCACATGTCTAACTTTAAGGACATGAAGATCCTATTGACTTCAATGGGACTAACACATGCTTAAAGGTAGACATGAGTTTAAGTACCTTGCTTAATCAGGGCCTTTATTAATCAAATCCTGAAACTTGGTTTGAGTTTCTGGCTTAGGAATACTGAAGTTTAAATTTTGCTCCCAGTTACAGTGGTGCAAGTCACTGAAGCCTATAGGAATTGCACCTGTTAAATGGAGAGTTGAATTTGGTCCTCAGTTTTATATATAACTGAAAGACAAAGTCCATTCCAAAAGAAAGGCAAATTAATAAATTGAGGCAGCGGGGGGAGGTGAGACAATATGCACTTTTCACAAAACCATATGTTTATTACGTGAAATATCTGCCAAAAAAAGCTGTTCTAATGTGTATATATATATATTTTCCCAACTGCTCATTAGAGACAACGAATGCATTTATAAAAACAGTCACTTGCTAAAGGCTGTACCTTAGATAGAGGCACATAAAAATTAAGTGAATCAGTTAGATCATTTACATGGTCTAACATTCTATGTATTCCTTTTTTGTCAGTGTTCTATAAGAAAAAAGGGGTTTCAACTGTTTCTTCACCAGGCACAAGGATCTTGAATCAATATATTAAAAACCCAGCAATCTGAATCCTCTTAGGCAATTTTTGACATCTCATTGGTGACTGGCAGTCAAAGACAATTAATTCTTTAGCACAAGAACTATTTGTAGATAACCTTAGTACTGAATTTAATAGATCAAAGCTGCAGTATATTAAATTAGACTACTGTTAGAAAAATCATATGCATACACTTCATACACAGAGATATCACACAAAGTCATTGTCAAAGCAAGTTACAAATATCTCGAGTAGCATCATATAAGAATTCAAACTGGACATCAGAAAGAGAAAATGCTTTTGAAATCAGTGACACTGAATAATGCTTTAAAAAATTGTTTCAAGCTAAATTCCTATATTAGAATATTAGCTGCTGAATTTAATCCTCTTGCCTGGTATTTAATCAATGTAATCACCTTTATTCGCCCCATAATTGTGCTTATTAGATAAAACTACAAATAAGACTTCTAATATTGTATTTTCAAGGAAATAAGGCTGTTGAATTCTATTTTTATCTGAACAATCACAATGGGCATCTTTTTCAGTTAAAAACACATGGCACAGAACATTAGTTCCATACCTTCAACAGACTGACTTGAAAAATATAAATATATTACTGTATTTATACATAATGTGTGTATGTACACTCACTATTCACATTAAGGAATCAGAATAATTTTATTGAAATTACATTTTAAGAAATCTTTCTGTCTGTGGTTTTAATCAGAATTCATGTCTGCATAGAGCAGTAAGAAATTTCACATGGTACTGTCTGGAATGGGGCTTCTGAAAGCCCAAGAAAACACAATGGTAATGGGTGGGGGAGGTGTGGGTGGGGGTGTTTTAAATGTACATGTTGTAAGGTTTGCAGTGTCCACCACAGTGGTCATAGCTTACAAACGCTGAACACGTCACCCCCAGTCACTGCTTCCTCTCAACTGGCTGCTGGAGGCAGAGTTCACTTCCAGCAGAAACTATTGGCAAATTGTTCTCAAGATGATGGTTGATGAGATGGCTTATGCTGTCAAATACACGATCCTTCGTACGAACCTTAAAAGATGGAAAAGTAAAGCTTAAATATAGACAAAAAAATGAATCTTTCCTTTAACATTAAACTAAAGTTAGCTGAAAAAAAGACAAAATATTTTCATTTTATTTGTATATATGCAATACACCCACCCATTTCTAAGGGTCTAATCCTTCTCACATTAGAGTCAATGGAAGTTTTGACATCTCCGAATTAGTAGTTTCTCTTCCTGCTCCCTCATTTCTCTCCAGACTTCTGTTTTGCCAGCTCTCTTGTTTGCTACCATCACTCACACTGAATAGGCCTGGTTAAAAAATTTCCATCATAACTTGTTTCAACAAACCATTGACCTTTGGGAGATAGCCCCTGCTTTCTACAAACCTTTTCAATTTTTCTTTGAAAAGCTGAAAACCGAAACATTTCCGACAAAATCAAAACCTTCTGGGCATAAGCAATTTTTGGCCCAAAAGTGTTCATTTTTTTACTGTCAAAATCTGAAAAATACTTGGCTTCGGGGTTTTCAGCAACATGTAAAAGATTTTTTCCTAAAAATGTAAGTAGTACTAATGAAATATTTTTGTGTCAGTGAACAAAAAAACCCTTTCCTAACCAACAGCATCTTGAGTAGATCCCAGGTAGTCCAGTCCCACATAAGCAGCCTCACTGATTTCAGTGAAGCCAATCCTAGAGTAAGGCACCTCTCAAGGGCTATGTCTACACTTGTTAATTTAAGTAAGTCGACTTTAAGTCGACTAGTGTGTCCACACTTCAAATTAAAGTCGACTTAAAGGGGAACTTAGAAAGTCGACCTAGAGCATCCACACTGGATGCCTAAGTCGACTTGTAGGGGCTTAGGGGGATCTAGGGGAGGTCCACGGGGGTAGGGGGGGCACCCCTTGCCCAATGCCAGGGGGCTCAGCCTTTGCCCCATTGTACCTAGGTACAATGGGACAAAAGGGGACAGGGACCCTGGCAGGTCATAGGGGCAGGGTGGGCAGGGCTCTGCCCTGCCCTGTGGGGGGGGCATGCCAGGCTCCCCCTGTGCCCCCCCCCCGCAGGGAGGGCATTGGTGTAGCCCTGGGGTAGCCCTAAGTCGACTCTAGGGAGTCAACTTAAGCCTTAGATGCTATTAATTATTAATCCTTACTCTAGGATTGGCTTCGCTGAAATCAGTGAGGCTGCTTATGTGGGAGTGGACTACCTGGGATCTACTCAAGATGCTGTTGGTTAGGAAAGGGTTTTTTTGTTCACTGACGCAAAAATATTTCATTAGTACTACTTACATTTTTAGGAAAAAATCTTTGAAAGGTGGTGTTATTTTAATTAAGTCAACTTTATTTTCCTTAAGTCGACTTAAGCAAGCTGCTTAAGTCGATTTTAAGAAAACTGTAGTGTAGATGCAGGGTAAATTACGTCGACTTAAGCAAGCTTAAGTCAACTTAATTTACAAGTAGACGCAGCCTTCGTGAGGAAAGGTAGCAGAACTTAGTCCAATCTTTCATACACTTGCATCTTTGTGCTTTCTTTCATACTGCACCTTCTACTTAGATGTTAATGGCCTCCCTCTCATCTGTCTGCAAACCTGCTTGAGGAAATATGCCAGCTACAAGGTCCATACTCCATATTTGGTCTTGTCTGCATAGTATGTGTATGGCTCTGTATCTGCATATAACTCTGTATTTATTCTCATCTGCATAGTACCCATGTGTGTCTTTGGGTTCAGAAAGGAACCTGTTATTTGTCTAGCACATTGTACCAGCATTCTATATAAATGCTAATCTTCATAAATTATTAAACACCAAAATAATCTAAAAGAATACTAATGTTACAAAGTCAAGCACCCAATGATTAGACAAGGCCAAATTTCAGGTTGCTTTTGTGCATATGTATTATGATAATCTTTAGTTACATTATCACATAATATTCTTTCCCCTGAGAACCCTGCCTCGTTTGTGCAAACTGAGATTTTCAATAACTTGGCCAATTTGATGCAGATTTTTACAGAAATAGCAAAAGGCACATCCCCGACACAAAGGCAAGCTCTTAGACTCAGACTTTAAAATCAGAAGAGACCTTTATGATAATCTAATCCAGAAGTGGGGAAATCTGCGGGCCATAATTGAAACCAGCCTGTAGGATCCTTTCATCAAACCTGTCAGCTAGGCCTGGTTAGATCACAGCAGCTGTTCTCCTCTCCCAGCCCACCCTTCTCCCACCACATGCAGCGGTGGCATCCTGGCCAGAGCACAGCAGCCACTCCCCCATCCCAGCTCTGCCCCTCTCCGGCAGATGTGGCCCTAGGCCAAAAAGTTTACCCACCCTGACCTAGTCTGACCTCTAGCACAACACAGGCCACAGAACCTCACCTACCCACTCTTGTAATAGATCTCAATCTATGACTGAGTTACTGAACTCCTTAAATAATGGTTTAAAGACTTAAGTTCAACCTACAGAGAATCCACCAGCAAGTGACCATGCCCCAGGCTGCAGAAGAAGGTGAAACCTCTAGGGTCTAGGCCAATCTTGCCTGGGAGGGAAATTCCTTTCCAATCCCAAATATGGCAATTAGCTAAACCCTCAGCATGTGAGCTAGAGGCACCAGCCACACACCCAGCAAGGATTCTCCATAGTAACTCAGAACCCACCTGTTCTAACAGCCCATCACAGGCTATTGGGCATATTTACTGCTAGTAGTAAAGACCAGTTAATTGCCAAATTAGGCTGTCCCATCATACCATATGCTTCATAAATTTATCAGGTTCAGTCTTGAAGCCAGATAGATTTTTGCTCCCAACTTCACTCCTCTGATGGTTAGAAACTTTCATCTAATTTGAAGTCTAAATTTCCTGATGACCAATTTATATACATTAGTTCTTGTGTCCAGATTGGTGCTGAATTTAAATAATTCTTCTCCCTTCCTGGTATTTATCCTCTGATGTATTTATTATAAAGAGCAATCATATCTTCATAGCCTCATTCTCACTATTATCCTTAAGCTCTTCATTAGTCTCATTAAAAACTGAGGCAAAGTATTTGTTTAGATACTTGGCCATGCCTAGATTAGCCTTATCTTCCATTCCAGCCTCAGTGCCTTGTGGTCCCACTTCTTTCTTTGTTTTCTTTCTATTTATATGGCTAAAGAACCTTTTACTATTGATTTTAATTCCCTTTGCAAGGTCCAATGCCACTTGGCTTTTGGCATTTCTCTCTTATCCCTACATATTCTGATCTCAAAGAAGTAGCTTTCCTTGCTGATCCTTCCCATCTTCCATTGCTTGTAGGCTTTCTGCTTTCTCTTAATCACCTGTAAGAGATGTTTGCTAATCCATCTTGGACTACAAATCTTGCCTATTCACTTTTCTCCCTTCCTGAAGATGCAGGCTTCAGGTAGTTTATGCAATTTTGACTTGAATCCCAGTTCTCCTCCACCTTCTCCATCTGAGAATTTTTCAGTCACGTCCACTTCCCTAACTAATTCCCTTAATTTTCTCTGGCCTATCCCCTTTCTTTCTCTCTGCAACTCCTCTCATCACCTCTCTCTCTTGCAATCTTCTGTAACATATCCTGTAACTTCTTGAGGCTCTTATTTGGTGGTATCTCCATTGACTCATCAAAATCAAAGATCCTAGTCACAGATCTATTTTTGTTTATCCATCCATTTAGTTGGAACCAAATTAACTCATGGTGACTCAAACCAAGGCTGTCCCCCTGCAACCAATTCTTCTAAAAGGTCCTCACTATCCACCAGTACCAAATCTATGGTAACATCCATGTTTATTGGTTCAGCAACTATTTGGAGAAGGAACCTGTCAGCTATCACATCTAGAAAAATCTGGGCCTTATATTTATTACTAGCATTTGTCCTGCATTCTATATCTGGGAAGTTAAAGTCTACCATAATCTCACTATTCCCACTAGTAGTTTCTTCATTAAAAACATTAAAGAGGTGTCTATCCATATCCAAATCAGATCACAGTGGTCTGTAGCATCCCCCAAGAACTATCCCAGGGGAAGTTCTAGTAGCTTTCTTCCATAATGTGATTTTCACCCAGACAGACTCTGTCTGCTCGATTCTGTCACTGCTAATTTCTTTACAGTCACCTCATCATTGATACACAATGCTCTTCCACCACCTGTGCCTTTATTTCTGTCTTTCCAAAACAGCACATACCCTTCCATACCTGTACTCCAATCATGACTAGGCCCATCCCTGGGGAGGGGGTGGGCGGCAAGTGGGGCGACCGTTCCAGGCCTCATGATTCCGCAGGCCCCAGGCTGCCCCCCGCCCCACTGCCTTTGGTGGCAAGCCAAAGGCAAGGGGTTGGATGGGGAAGAAGAGCCCAGCCTCTGGGCCAGCCCATCCTGCCCCCAGGGGTGGAGCAGCCAGTCCAAGAACAAGGTGGGAAGTCCGCCCCACCTACCTCAACGCGAGGCGGGGGCCCGCACAGGCTGATTGGCCCTGGGCCCCATCCTTACCCAGGGACAGCCCTGATCATGACTACTATTCAACCCTGTTTCTGTTATCCCTATAATACCCTTCTCTTCTCCAGATCAACTCTGGTTACAAGCCTGTCCGTTCCTCTCTATAGGAAGTCCCCAATCACATAGATCTACTTTTTCCTGGTGATGGTATAATTCTCTGGCCTATCCCCTTTCTTTCTCTCTGCAAGTCCTCTCATCATCTATCTCTCTCGCAATCTTCTGTAACATATCCTGTAACCTCTTGAGGCTCTTATTTGGTGGTATCTCCATTGATTCATCAACTCGTTATATAGAATTAGCTGCTCTTCTCTTCTTTCTTGCCCTCCCACTTTCAGTTACTACCTGCTGTGCCTCTTTTTCATTTTCCAACTCCACAAACCTGTTTCTGAGCTCTAGTTCTCCTTCACTAGCCCAGAAGTCACCCCTCACAGTTCTTTGCTCCTGCTTCCATTTGCAAGTCTGGACTTTTCTCTTCAGCCTTCTCATTTCTTTGCTCCATCACCTGGTCAAAATCCCTTCTAAACTCAACCAGAATATACACCTGCATCTCCAAGCCTCAGATCTTCTCTTCCATCAGCTCTGTCAGACAACACTTCATACAGACAAAGCTCTTTAGGGGTAACCCCTCCAGGATCATGTACACCCCACAGCTTCCACATCCAGTCATCTTCACTGTCTTTTCAATAGCTTGGGTTACTATCACTGCTGCCTCTGTGTCTGTCATAGCTTTCCCCTACTTCCTGACCAAAAAAAAAGGAAACAAAACAAAAACAACAAAACAGCCAACGAATACTGCAACAGTACCAGAGAATCACACTCTCTCTCCCCAAAATCCCCTTGCAAACTCCCACTCAATTCCCCTGTTTAGAGAGTGCCTGCCTAATCAGGGTCAGCTGCTCTCAGTGCACTATCCAGTACCAGTCCCTGCAAACAGAGAGAGAAAAACCAATCCAAACAAACAAACAAAAACAAAACATACAACTCGCACAAAACTCACTCACTGCCCCTCAGGATCTCCTCTCTTCTCTTCCAACAGAACACTCGTTCAGACTCTCTTCTTTACAGCTCTGTTTGCTGGCTCCTGTGCTGTTGCCAAATTCAAGTCCCAGCTCCAAAGCAAGGAGTCCCTAGAGCTTCTTAGCTAAAATGTTATAAGATTTTTTTAAAATGGGGAAAACTATGTATTTACTCTAACCCCATGCTCAGAAACCACTGAACAAATTTGCTGAAACTTTGCTAAGAAAAGAAAAGAAAAGAAAAGAAAAGAAAAGAAAAGAAAAGAAAAGAAAAGAAAAAGTCATCCTGAGGGAGACACCCTCTTTTTCTTTTTTGTCTCTTCCCTACTTGGGGGGTCAACAAAACCAAAGGCAGACACCCAGCATATTTCAGCCAAAACAGCTGAAGTTTTGCAAAGTTGTAAAGAGAGTCTTATAACAGGATGTGCCAAGCAAGCTCAACTCTATAGGCAACGTTACCAGCTCAGCCAGAACAATAATGCTGCCCAAGAACATCTGCAGACTTTTATGATTTCTAAAGTCCAACTGCTATTCCAAATACACTATGATGTAGGAGGAAAATCTTAGTCCCCACTAGTTGCTTTGAAACATTAGCTTTCTGTAACCAATCAGGTCCATATTTTCAGAACTATGGGCTTGTCTTCATTGCAAGCTGAGTTCTCTGCACTCAAGTTAACTCAAGAGAGAGCAGTTACGTTGCAAATAACACTTTACAGCACCAGCTGCATTTGAGCTTCCATCCACATCCCCTGAGAGCCAGCTACCTCAAACATAAAACACCACTTAACTTGAACTAGAGATTTGTGTGTGCACCCGGGAGTCAGGTTAGAGGTAACACTCGAATAAGACCTCACGCTTTTGTGTACATAAATGACCTGTTGGGTGCCATTTGTATGTACAGTTATCTCAAATAATTCAAAAGATGTGGGCCTTAGTATGTCTAAGAAACGCAAACTATGGGAAAAGGGCCTCTTTGGACTTGCAACAAATTTGCATTTTGTTAGCTATGCACATGACAAGCCACAAATCAAGTTGCCAAAAGGCCAAACTAGTGGCCCAGAAATCACAAAGTGACATCTCAATACAGAAATAGGCAAGTAGCTCTTTCCTGGGGGAGTAAATTTTTCAAGTGGTGTGTAACTTGCAGTCAATATGTCCTTGAGGTGACTCTTGACTGAGCAAGGTCCTTGAAGCTGCTGATGGTTCCTGAAGTGACAGGCAAGACAGAAAATCCACTTGGAGGAGAACTGCAGCTGTGGAAGAAGCAGACAATTCCTATTCCCTGATTGGGCCAATGTGACCCCAAAGCAGCAAGGGGATGGCTGGTGAGTTATCTCACAGGTTGAGCAGATTCATGTGTTTGTATGCTGCTCAGCTGCAGTTCAAAGCTCTGAAAATGCAAACACCATGCAGCCAGTCTCTACTGAAGTGCAGGAGCCTGTATCAAAACCCAGGGGTAACTCAAGCCCAATCTTATTATTTGCGATGTTAAATGGTTTAATGTTTGTGAGGCATTTGGGGAAAGCAATACAGCCATGGAGGTTGTTAGGGAACTGGGGTTTTGGTTGGTGGCAATAATTCCACACATTACCCAACACTAACCATTCAACACAATGCCCTCCCATCCTTAAGACATCAGTATTTTTCCTATGTGGGCATCCAGAAGCTGATAAATTAGTATGTAAAGTACAAAATGTGTAAATGAGGAAAGCGGTGGTGATGGGCAGTGTTTCCATTTGTGTTGAAAACTCGGGACTGCAAACCTATATAATGACATAAAGAGGGGCTTCACCTGGGCCCACTGCACCCCAAGTGCCCCTTTCTGGCCTTAGATGGCTTGGAGGAGCCCTGCCATAGTTTCCCTTTTCTCAAGCTCCTCTATCAATAACTCCACTAGAGACTTTCTTGGGCCAATAATAACCCTTTCTTGGGCGCTGTGTTTAGTAACATAAACAATCCAAACTGTCCTCAGAATCCCAAAATACAGTCCATCAACACCTGGTCAACTCTGCCAATCCCAGAATGCCTCTTCATTCCCCGCCTGCTTCTAGCTAGAGGCCATCTCTGCTCTTCCCAAAGGAACCTTCCAGTCTTCCTACTTGCAGTCCTTTCTTCCCTAAGAGAGGGTTCAGCACTCTCTCACCGTGGTCTGTCCTCCAGCTTTGGGAGGTCAGCAGACAAACCCCTTTTCTACTCCCTTGGTCCTCATCTTTCTTCAGCCCTCTGCCTCTGATTTCCAGGATCAAGCCCTCCCCCATGGTCAAGGCTCTGCTTCAGGAACCTCCTGCCCATTGCCACTCTCTTTCCACCTGCTTCCCATTCTCTGTCAAGCAGTAACTCTCAGGGCCTCCCACCTGAAGTGTCAAGTTTGGAAAGGCCTGTCTCTGGTTCAGGAAATCTCCTCCCCAGCCAGCCTGCAGCTGCTGGCTTTCCTCCTTTTAAATCCAACATCCCACACAGGTGTAAAAGAGTGGGGCTAACTGAACAGACCTGGCTGACCCAAGCCTTTCTGACATAAGAGGCAGGCCACGCTGTTCCAGAAATCAGAACCTGCTTTCATCTTTGCATAGGTTAAATGGATCTTGAACCCAGATAGGAAGGAGGTACCAAATAGGACATTCCAACTACTCCTCACCTGCAGGAGATATGCTGGAGTAATGATGGGATGCTTGGCTCTTCCATTGCTTCTCGCTGACTGGCACTGCCCAACCAGAGCAATGGGTAGAGTTGGGAGGGAGTGCTGTAATTTGCTAAGTACTGGTATAGACCACCAGCAGACAGCTACTTCCCCAGAGCAAGGTGAAAGCAGGATAGCCATTGTGACTCAGAGGTGCATTTCAAACGGCTCACAAGCAGTGAGGTGTTGCAAGCAGACACTCAAATAAGGGGAGCAGACTCATGCTGCTACAAGGGGAAAGAATGGAGGGATGTGAGGCCACTATCCTGGCCAGGCATGTAAGGGAATATAAGGTGCACTCCTAGGCTATGTCTACATGTGAAAAGTTAAGTCGACTTTAGAAAGTTGACTTAAAGTGGACCTTATTAAGTCGACTTAACAGAAATGGACTTAACTTTTCAAGTGTAGATGATGCCCCTTCGACCTTATTAAGTCGACTTAACGTTTTAAGTTGACTTAAAAAGGTCCAACTAGGCACTACTCCACATCTCCACTGGCTTATGTCGACTTAATAAAGTCAACTTAAGTGCTAGTTCAAATTAAAACGAGGTGTTATTAATTCAAACTAACTTTTCCTTAATTCGACTTAAGGAGCAGCTTAAGTCAAATTAAGGAAAGCCCAGTGTAGACGCAGAGTAAATTAAGTCGATTTAAGCCTTCTTAAGTCAACAATTTGTAAGTGTAGATACACCCCTAGATAGTAATGGCCTCAAGGGCCCTGCCTACCAGAGCTCCAACTGGGACATCACATCACTGCACCAGCCATATTGTAGGGCTGGGCTTTAAAAGTATGATAGAACCCTAAAATTTAATCTTCAGAGCACCCCACTCAAAATGTAGCTATTTGTACATGTATTGCAGATAAACAAACAGGCCTTTCCGCAGGAGTCACAAAACACTGGTAAACTTTCTGTTATTGAGTCAAAGAGGTTCACAGCTCAGAAGTTCAGCATTCATTTCCTCTGACTTGTTGAGACTGACACAAGAACAAGTAACCTCAGGAATTATACAGTTACAACAGAAAACATCTTTAAAATATTCTTTGACTGCCCTCCTGTGGCAAATGTAATGCCACAGCATGTACAGCAGCCTTCTGTAGTCACAGCTTTTGTGAATCAAACCCTTCTGGCTGGCTTTATGCAAGTTTCTCTGTTGAAGTCAATAGGAGTAAAGCCCAACAGGATTTGTCCATATGTATGTTTAGTACATGGACCATTTTGTTAGGAACCAGTTGTTCTGATCCTTATTATTTTAACGAGCATTTTATACAGGAAGAGAAAGTCTTGCATTCACTGAGAGACTGGATAGCCACTAGGAACAGGGAACTGAAATATGTTGCTTTCAGCCCTCTCATACAAAGCAGTGCCCCTTCAGAAACTTGCACAGATTCAGAAATTCCAAAGCCAGTCCAGAAAGAACCATTGTGATCAACTAATCTTAATTCCTGTGTACAGAGGTGGCTTTTGGCTATTGGGGGCCCCAGGCAAAGGCCCATTGTGGGCCCCCATCCGTGGCCTCAGCTCCCCACCAGCAGCCTCCCCTCCCGCCCACGCAGCTGTGACTCCCTCCTTTGGCCCCAGCTCTCCACTGCTGGCCCTGGTCCCAGGGGACAGCTCCTCCTCCTGCTGCTGATCGAGGCAGATGCGGCTTTTGGGGGAGGTGAAACAGGTGACAGGGCCCCTTCCTGCTCAGGACTCTAGGCAGGCGCCTGCTTCACCTACCCCAAAAGCTGCCTCTACTTGTGTAACACAGGACATAGAACAGGCCAAAACACATTCTAGACCAGATCTTCTAGAAAAACATCCAATCTTGATTTAAAAGTTGTCAGTCATGGAGAATCCACCACAACCCTTGGCAAATTGTTCTAATGGTTAATTACTCACTGTTAAAAAAGTATACCTTATTTCCAAATGAATTTGTCTAGTTTCAACTTCCAGCCACTGGATCATGTTATACCACTCAAGAGTTCATTATTAAATATTTATACTCCATGAAGAGGTTTAAAGCTTGTAACATCACCCTCCCCCGCCCCCTTTTTATTTTGGTTAAGCTAAATAGATTTTGCTCCTCATGTCCGTCACTCCTCACTCACTCCTCACAAAAGCGTGTTTTCCAATCCTTTAATCATTCTTTCATCTCTTCTCTGAGCCCTCTCCAATTTACTGATATCCTTCTTGAATTGTGGACAGCAGAACTGGATGCAATATTTCAGCAGTGGTTGCATCAATGCCAAATATAACTTCTCTGCTCCTCTTTGAGATTCACTACTTTATTCAGCGCAGATTGACATTAGAGCTTTTGCTCAGGGTATTACACTAGGAGCTCATATTCAGCTGATGATCCACCACAACCCGCAAAGCTCTTTCAGAGTCACTGATTCCCAGAAGAGTCCCCCATCCTGTACGTATGGCTGACATCCTTTGTTCCTAGGCGTCTGCATTTCCATTTAGCCATATTAAAACGCTCATTGTTTGCTTGCAACCATTTTACCAAGTGATCCAGATTGCTCTGAATCAATGACCTGCACACTTCATTATTTACCACAACTCTCGTTTTTCTGTCAAATGCCTACTTTATCAGTGATGGGCAGCTACAAAAATACCAAGGACCAGATCTCATGCCCAGCTCTGGTTATTTATGTTGCTCTGCTGCTACTAGAAAGCCAATTTAACTAGCTAAGGCAGTGGCTCCCAACCTATGGCACACAGGATCTTTCAAAGTGGTCCACCATACCCTTCCCACTGGCTGCAGAAAGGAGCCGCGCTCTCTAAGGACGCAGGCATAGCACATTGCTGCAGGGCTCCAAGACAGGTGCAGGCTTCTTGCTGCAGCCAAGCGGATGGGCGGCCAGTGCTCCCCTCCCCCTGCTGTAGCAGGAAGCATGGCAAAGCACTCTGCCTAGGTCCCTAGGAGCTGGGGTCCCTTCTGGAGTCAGAGGGAAGGGAGCACTGATCTTCCATCAGATGGATCAGCGGTCTTCAACCTTTTATGGATCAGTGCCCAGTTTTTCAATATTTTCACATTTGAAGTAAGTTTACCGCCCACCTACATAAATTGTTACTTTTTATAAATTGCCACTGTTGTTAAATTGTTACATTGTCGTAATGTCAATCGTTAATTATAATTTTCAATGTATTTAAATTTTAAACTCAGATATTTTAAATAGAATATCAAACAAATTTAATTCAAACAAACTTTATTCATTATTCATACAAACTTTTTATAAATTACAACCGGATGAGCATGGCCATTATCTTCATTTTTGTAGCGCCCACCAAAAATCACAAAACACCCACTAGTGGGTGGTATCACCCAGGTTGAAGACCACTGATCTGGCTGAAGAAGGGAGCTATTGCTTCAGGACCCAGGTGGAGAGTACAGAGCTATAGGGCACATGTGGATTTCCTGCTGCAGCCAAGGGGACGGAAAATCAGCAAGGAGACAGCCTCCACTCTGAATTTCTTCTGTCTGGCTACAGTGGTGGGTGGGGGTCGCTGGGGGAGTGGCCAGGACCCACCATGCTTGAGAAGGGGCAGGACTCTAAAAATCAGTGCCTTCCTGTTTGACCTCCCACTGTGATTTAGCTACCAGGCCATGTGCTTCAGCATGTAGTGACAGTCACACATCTGCACTGATGCTTGGTCTGTGTGTGTGTGACACGCTATCAGGAATTTGTAGGTGTAAAATAGTGAATGTAAAAACGAGCACAGTCTGAAGAATCAGACTGTTTCCCAGACAGCCACTGGATCTGCGGACCACAAATGTAACTTAACACCTTTGGCTGTTCCTGAACAGCACTGAGCATGGCTTGAGCAGAAAGTTACCTCAGAGTTCCCTTTACATATGGGAAGGCTGCAGCAGTTCTTTAGCTAAGCGTCAGGAGGTAAGATTTAGCGTTAAGTGGCAAAGGGTTATAAATGTCTGTAATAAATAATTGTTATAAATAAAGTTCAATTTCTGGCTTAAAGAAATAAATGTTTTTACTGTCAACACTTACAGTTCCTTCTGGATCCACTAAAAGAAGATGTTTGGCTTGTCTATGATGCATACCAGTCAACACATAAGAGCCTGGATTTGTGGTGCTTTTCCTGACCAGGAAGTCTCCACATTTCTTTAACAGCTGTTCTGCTTCTTTCCTACTCATCTCTCCTTGATACCAAGGCTCTGTATTCAGCTCGTCTACCATAGCACAGTTAGCTGCTCTGGACAATGGAGGACTGGTACATTCAACTGAGGTAGCCTTATTCAGCACAGGCCCAATGGTTTGGTTCTTGAGAGCATCTTCAAAAGGCTCTGGTTACAGGTTTGGAAAGAAATGCAAGGTCACTCACAAGTAAACTGCATTACAAAAAGGTACAATTCCAGCCCTTTTAACCCTCGTTTATTTCTTTGTATTAGCCGCTTCCATTTATCTTTATGAAAAACACAGAACTTCATTTTAAAAAAACTGCATAATCTGCGTAGTCAAGTATATTACCCAGATATCTGCTCCATTTTCAAAACACAGTATCAATTTTACAAAGATCCCTGATGTTTAGCTCATGAGTATACATCCTAAATTAGGAAAAGTGATCTAGATTAGATCAGTGTGAGCTAACACACATTACCTAATCCCAGCCTTATAGACTCATAGGCTATGTCTACACTAGGAACAGTTAAGTCAACTTTGTTAAGTCAACTTAATAAGGTCAACTTTAAGTTGACTTAAAGTCAACCTTATTAAGTTGACTTAACAGAGTGGCTACCCTTAAGTCAACTTTATTGGGTTGACTTAACACTGGACATAGCTGTCCACACTGGCATTAAGTCAACTTAATAAAGTCAATTTAAGGGCTACTCCCTGTCCACACTAGCATTAAGTTGATTTAAGGAGTCAATTTAAGGCTTAAGTCGACCTAAAGAGGGGTAGTTATTAAGTCGACTTAAGCTTTCGTTAACTCATCTTAATGAAAGTCCAGTGTGGACATGGAGTAATTTAGGTTGACTTAAGCATCCTTAAGTCGACCTAAATTGCTACTGTAAACATAGCCATAGACTCTTAAGGTCCAAAGGGACAGTATGATCATCTAGTCTGGTCTCCTGCAAAATGCAGGCCTCAAAACCTCACCCAGCCACTCCAGGAATAAGCCTCCAACCTATGACTGGGTTATTTACCTCCTCAAATCATGATTTAAGGACTTTAAGATACAGAGTATTCACCGGTAGGTGAGCCATCCCCCGTGCTACAGAGTAAGGAGAAAAACCCCCAGAGCCCTAGTCAATCTGCCCTGGGGGAAAATTCCTTCCCAACCCCAAATATGGCGATCAGTTAAACCCTGAGCATGTGGGCAAGTCTCAACAGCCAGCTACCCAAGAAACAATTGTCTGTAATAACTCAGAACCCACCCCATGTATCCTCCCTTCTTAGGCCACTTGCATATCCACCACCAGTAGCCAATGATGAAAGATCAGTCCACCTTCTTCCTAATGTAGATATACATTATACCTTTTCCCTTGATTTAATTTCAAAACTATAAACACCCTTCATTTTAGACTCAGAAAAATATGGATAACCTTCATTAATTCAAACCATTTCAGTAATGAATAAATGGAAATTCTGTTGGTTCAAAATAAAAGACTAATTATGTAGGCTATGTCATTAGAGGTGAGAGTTAAAAGAGAACTCACTCATGTCAAACAGATCTTTTCTTGGACTGCTGTCTTTTGTTCCACTGAATGTACTTTCAGCTTCTGCCTGCATTGCAAGTAGAGCTTCCATGTTAATATGCTGGGTGTTTACATAAGCTGGTACTTCTCCTGCTGGAGTTACCTGGGGTTTCCCTTCTGGTACACTATAAATGTCCAAGGACCCTGAAAAACACAAAAACTTCTTTTTTTCTCCTCTTTAATATCACATTTGGAAGGATAAATCAGCACTGTTTAGAATAAACAGAGGAGGCTTCACTAACCAAAGTGCAGACTCAACAGTCTATGGAATGAGAGCTGAAAAGACAAACAACATGCCTGTCTATTAGAGGTCAGTAAAATGGGAAAATCATCCCTGAATAGCCATTCAAATTCGAAACTGAGTTTTGATTTGACTGCATTCATGGCTCTTTTGTCTTCATTTTCTGCCTATGTTTATTAGCATGAATACAGGAGAAAAGTGAATTTTAAGCTTCAAACCAATTGTATATGATTGGAAATTTTCAAAACTGGTGCAGCATTGCTTAGTTATCTATGTTGTAAAGTCAGAAAACTGAAATAAGCCAATCTGATTTAGGTAACCAAACGACACAACATCACTTTTGAAATGTGAATACCAATTATCTGTGAAAATACTGCAAACTAGTCAAACAAGGAGAAAATTTCATTTATATGCAAAAAAAATTCAGAATAATGAATATATTTCAGAATGTTAAGATTTGCTCGTGACTGTATCACAAAAAGCAAAACAGGAAATTTTTAGGACTCAGTTATTTGTTACAAATAATTTGCTCAGCTCATATATGCATGCATGCTCACACACACACTGTATCTCTGTATTCACCCCGTACACACTAGTGTAGTAATCTGTGTACAAAGTATGCCTTGTTAGGTATCATTTAAAAACTCAATTTGCTGGTCAATACTCTTCTGATAAAATATGTGTGGCAACATTGGATATAAAGTTATAAGATTCCACTGAATGGTGTTATTAACACATATTCCAAGCCACAGCCCTTCCCAAAGAGAAGGTGGCAAACCAGTCTGCCTCAGACAAAGAATGTGTGCTTTGCTTAATTTGCATTAAGCAGTAAACAGAGTCATCAAGTACAAACAGAGTTCCAACAGGTGGGAAAACCAGCAGGAAATATCCTCTCTTATAGACTTTTTGGTCATCTGAATCTCAGCTGGAAATGTTCTCTAAGAGGAGAGCTGACAATATAAAAATGAGGGACAAAAAAAATCCCAATGCACCTTTCCACCTCCTCTCTTACTCTCTGTCCATTGATTGACTGCACCAGAAGGAACAAAGGAGCCATTACACAGAAGAAAGGTCCTGGTTTAGAAGTCTGGCCCTCAAAACTATTGAGAGCATGTGGTGAGAGAAACTTTGCTTCTAATTTTACAGAGTTTAAGTTAGGCATCTGTTGCATTTTACCCTAATTTCTCTTGTAATCCTTTCTGACTTTTATGCCTCATTACTTGTGTTCGCTTAAAATCTTATCTCTTTGTAGTTAGGAAATTTTGTTTCATTGTTTTATCTAGATCAATGTATTTGAATTGAAGTGTTTGGAAAACTCCATTTAAGATAACAGGATTTGTGCATTTCTTTTCTATTAATAAAATTACAGGCTTTAAATGAGCTTGAACTGGCCTGGTGAGGACTGGGCAGTACAAGACATACAGTTCTGAGGGAAAGTCTGGGATTGACAGTGCACTGCAATCATTCTGCATTGTAAATCAGGTTAGTGAAAGTCTGGGTGTGACTGGCTGGCTGCAAGTGCACACGTACAGACATAGTTGAGAGTGACTTTCATGCTGGACGCTATTTGTGAGCAATCGAGGAGCGAAGGGAAATAACAGCAAAGTAGTGTAACAGTTACAGAGCAGGAGTGACACAGCTATTCATCAGTCTAGACTGTACCCTTTACTAATTTTGATTGCCTGATTTGACCTGTAGAATCCAATTGGAGATATCATACAGGGGTCAGATTTTCAGAAAGTTCTGAGCACCCACCCCTCAGAAGTGTGTTAAATTGAGCTGACAAAGGTTAAGGCAACCAAAATCACTAATCATGTTTGAAAATGTGTGTGTGTGTGTGTGTTTCAGAATACATATTGGATTTCAGTTCCCAGAGCTGTTTATCCAATACCTTTCACAAACATTGACACTAAAATTCACTTTAAAGAAGGAGAGAAGCTATCAGTGAATTAGTGTCTTGCTGTAAGATTTCACGAATCAGACTTTCACATTATAGCCCCAATCCACCCAATTAGATCAAACTCTCTGATTGGGGCCTACATAAACGTCTATGCTGCAAAAAATCAAAACAAAATCCATGTCAGCGAGTTTCAGAGCCTGGGTCAACTGAGTCATATTCATGGGGTCATGCCACAGGGATAAAATAGCAGTATAGATGTTCCTTCCCAGACAGGAGTCTGATTTCTGAAGCCCTCCCCACTTACCCGGTTTCAAGCCTGGACTCCAGCCCCTGCAGGAACATCTATGCTGCCATTTTACATTTTAGCACTGTAGCACGAACCCATGACCCAGTTGACCCAGGCTATGAGACTCACCAAAAAAAAAAAAAGAAAACCCTCAGCAACAGTGCAGACCTACCCTTTGAGAAGCACAATTACTTTAAAGTATAACTCACCTTGTTTAACAGGAGCCCTCTGCCAATCTTCACTGAATTTGTCTCCTAAGTGTCGACTTTGATAGTACGTTTGTTCTCTTCCTGCTGCTATTGCAGACTAGAATGGACATACAAACAACAATTCTTCAACTACTCCTTCCTTTAAAATGCTGTGCCGCAGCATGGGTCTTGAGGATTTGTTTGCTTATGTTCTAATTTCACCTCGTCTTCTTTTCATTCCTTATGTGTGACACTATGATTAAGCTTTCTGTCTTGAATGTGTTTGCGTAGGGGTATGATACTGTGAGTGACCTTCATGGAAACGTCACTCCTTCCTGTTTTTATTAACCCTTGTAATCCTTCATGACACATTAATGTGCTTCTCCAGTGCAGCCTTTTTTATTTGGCAAACCCTGGCATCCTACTGAGGATGTGCAGCAGAAAACAGATGCTGAAATACAAGAAAGTACCAGCATCTTCAAAAGTACTTGTACCTAATGACTGTATGGTGGGAGGGAGTTCTCATCCGACAAGGAATCTTTGGGAATTCAGTAGAGCTGTATGCCAACATTACGATTTTGGCTCAGATACGGAATGCTAATCCACATAAACAGTCAGAGCCTCACTGATTTCAGCAGGGGTCTTTATGGGCAGTTTCTTATATGCTTAGCCGCACTGAAGTCAGGAGAACTCCATATAGGTGCAGGGGTCTGGTTTCATGGTGGATCAGCTTGAAGAATCACAGACTTTGAGCCCAACACTAGTATTTGCCTGAATGAGAACAGCAGGATTGGCTCTGTAAGTATGCGGGGTTCAAGCCTTTTTCTTAACCTGGTACACAGACAATTGGATGGCATCCAAACTACCCTTTCCCTTTACTGTTAACCTAAAAGGACACCATGAGCATGGAATACTAATCAACTAAAAAAACTAGTTATAAGTAGTTTCAGGTGCTACCCCTTCCCACGAATCCCTCTGCCCATTGTTTTTGTTAGAACCACAATGAACTGTTTCAAAAAATGTTTCTCTCCCCTGTTGTGGCAGGAAAAAGCCACATGTACAACACGGGATAGTAATTATATGTAAGAAATTGTAAAGCTGACTATATGAAAAATCAATTGCACAAAGCATGCAAATGGAAAAATGTATAAAAACGTCTCCTCCATAAGCATGTTCAGTTATAGTAATCTTAGGTGTTACATGTAATCATAATAAGGGCAGGGGGTAGAAGAAATGTCATTTATAAGGCAATAGCAGCTCTTTAAATAAACCTAACACAACATGCACCCTAGTTCATGTGAGCTCCTCTGCAGGGCCAGATTAACAGGCCTAGGGGCCCTGGGCTGCCCCTCATTGCAGGCCCCCCCCCGCCCCCCACTGTGGGGCCCTCATCCCTGCCCTCCAGCATGGTGACCTCTGGGCAGCTGTTGTTGGGGTGGGCTCTGGGGTCAGACAATGCTCCTGGTTGGTCCTGCTCCAGCCAGTCTGCCCCTTGGGGGGGGGGGGCTGGCTGGCACACGGCATGGCCTCTGTTGCAGCCCTCAGGGCCACGGACCCTGGAAGGCCACGCTGGAGCAGAGATCATGCTGCATACCAGCTGGTTCTATCCCCTTGGACTGAGCGAACAGGCACTAGCCTGCCTCACGCCACTCCAAGGGGCAGACCAGCCAGCCCAGGGGCGAGGCAGGAGCACAGAGCCTAGTCTCTGCTTCCAGAGTCCTGACCTGCATCCCCATGCCAGCAGGGCAGGAACACTCTCAGCATTGCCCAGAGCCCCACCCGCACTGAGCAGGGCAGGAGTGGGGGCAGATAAGGAGGTTTGGGGGCTGAAGCCTGGGGCCCTGGGTTTCAGCCCCTTTACCCACTGCGTTAATCCGGTCCTGCTCCACTGCCTGATGAGAAGGGATTTGAACAAAGATCTGCCACCACTCAGGTGACTGCCCTAACAATTGAGCAATGGGATAGCCTAATGTGGGGAGCTTATTGAAGTTCCACTCTAATTAAATAATCGAACAATTAAATGTTAATTGGGCTAGAGGAAGAATAAAAAATGTTTCTACAGCCCAGTGGTTAGGACTTTCAGAAAGTTCCTTAGGGCTGGCCCAGGGAACAGTATACACTACCTTTCCTTCTGTGTGTTAATAGAGGGTGGGAACCTTATAACTCATCCCCAGTTATTTAGCCATGTCTTATTGAGGACAACAAACATGAGCCAGTGAGCACTACCACCTGGCATTTTATGAGCTGGAATGCTATGATTTTGCCTATCTACTGAGCAAGTGTGCCAGGTGCTAGAATAGGGAAAAGGTCATCTTCAGCTTCTTCTCCCCCACCCACCCCAAGCACACCCATGGCAGGACAAGCTAGAATGTAATCATAAACAGTAAAGAGCCATGTTTCTTTTCTTATTCAAATCCATGAATGAATATGAAGCAACAGTAAATAAGTTGCAAAAAACCCTTCAGCCATACATGAAAAGCTGCAAGATATTTAACACTATCAGTGTGATTGATATGAAAATAAATGCTACTTTCAAATTTCAGATCCATCGCATTGAATGAGAAAGCTAAGCAGGTAATGTGTCACTGACCTGAGCAATATCTGCAGCATTTGGGAGCCTGGCTTTGAATCTAGCATCAATGAAGCCGCCAGTAGGAGGAATTTTATTAGGAATGCTGTTGTAATAGGGATGTTCTGCTGGCTCACCATCTTCCTCCATCCACGGTTCATCAAAACTCTGCATCCTGTAGAAAGGGATTATGTTACTTTGCTTATCCTCTTTGCAGCACTTGAAGCACTATAGAACTAGCTACATGGGCCAAACACTACCCAGTCCTTTGACAATTAAGCTAATTTGCAAAGTAAAATAGGATGAAATAAGCAGCACTTCATTCCTGTCTTGGGCCTGATTCATATCCCACTGAAGTTGATGGGAGTCTTCTCATTGACTTAAGTGAACTTTGGATTAGGCCCTATAAGTCCAGCCCTATAAGAACAGTATTCACAACTTCTTTACAGCACCTCTGCTAGTTACTTTTACCATGTTATTTGTAGTATTGATTGATTGATTGATTGATTGATTGATTGATTGATTGATTGATTGATGGCAAAAAAAAAAAGTATCTTCATATCTTTAAAAGTATCTTTAGTAAAGTCTTGGGGCCTGATTTTGATGTAAATTTTGGTGTAAATCAGGAATGACTTTGGTGAAGTCAATAGGCCTGATTCTCTGTTTTGCTGTACATCAAGCTGCAGATCTTTGTAGCACTATGTCATGTGACCTCATTCAAGGGCTTCTGATGTTCCTCACACTGATGGAGCTGAGATTGTGTTAGCATGGGTGGGAAAGTTTCTAAAAATGTTACTGTAGACAGACACTGAGGTGGGGGAAAGGGATGTGAAAAATCAGTGTGAAGGATGAACCATCAGCTAATGTGGTAGGGAGAATATCCAATTCTCTGTTTAGAACAATCTCATGCAGAATTTCCTTCCACTTGGCCCTCCAACATGCACTTTTTTTCATGGGAGGGGCAGTCTGAGTTCTATTTATATGATATTTTTAGAAAGCCAGTTTCTTTGACTTTAAATGAGGATTATGATGATCTTTATGACTTGCAGCAAAAATAAAAATCTCTAAAATGTGCAGCCCCAAATCTGTCATGACCATTAATGACTCTACTAGGAAATCCTGCAGGATAGATTCCAGCTTTCCTGGGAAGTTTCTCCATGTGCATTACTTCAGGGCTCCATCCACACTGGGGGTAAAGCTGGATTTAAAAACAAATTTTAAGCAAATTTTAAAATTTAGACTAACATGACTTAAAGACATCCAGTGTAGATATGGGCCAGGGCATAGCCATTCAATAACCATGCTTAAAATAGTGCTTTGATCCTGGGCCAAACTTAGAGATGTAAACTGATGTAATTGGCAACTTGTTCTGATCACTCACTATGTATAGTATATCAATTTAGGCTCATTTGCCAATGTGCAATCTAACTCCATAGTACACATCACCTCTGAATTTGGCCATCTGTCTCTATCGCTAACAAGGGTTATACTAGGCAGTAAGGACAGGACATTATAATTTTAAAACAGGTTAGCACAGAGGCCATGTTTAAACATGACTTTAAAATAATTATGGCCCATCCAGCTTGATCAGACAAGCCATGTGTTTAGCAGGAAGCTATTTTAGGGAGTGTTTGAAACCCAATTTTTCTAAGACAGTTGCATCCACAGCACAGCCATAGATTGACTCTTCACTTTACCAGCTGGTGAAGGAAACTGCTAACCTAGAAAAGATTTTACTGCAATGTTACTCACCTGTCATGGAGAGCTGGTATCTTAGAGGGACACCGTAAATATTGCTTAAATCGAAGTTCAAATGCTTGCCCTATGGTGCTAATAACATCCTGGGCCAGGTCATCGCAGCATTCTAGTATATGGCATGCTAGAGGAAAGAAGGAAGAAGGATATTTACACACCATTATTTATACGGCCTTCGCCATGATGCAATAATTAATGGCTCACGGTCAAGGACTCTTGTTCTTTTCACAATGTAAAGATTTTATTAAAATCCGAATGAACGAAGATAGTAAGCTACCACTAATTTAAGACATCGGCTTGATCTCTACACCTTCTGGGGGATGAGAAACTTCAGTTCCCTTTCCACTAACTGCACAGTAAGACTCTGCGCCTACAATCTGGCTGGATCAAAGCTGGCTTGAGTATGTCTACACATGCTGCAATCACACTGATTGTCGTGTTGACGTGTGTGTGTCCACTTCCTAGCGCAATGGGATTGGGGCTTCTAGGTGCTAATGCAATACAAATACAAAAAAGGAATGATGATATTTGTGTGTGATTGCATGATTGTTAGTAACTGTTATACAGCACTTGAAGGGCGTCTGTGCAGTGGCCCCACATAAGCTGACATAAAGGAAGGATTTGTCCTTAGAACAGGTTATAACATGATGAGATCTGCAACAGATACAGTGGCTACGGCACTCTCTCCCATGCCTGCTATTCCCAGTTTCCCACCTATGGACCTATGTGATGTCTTGATGGAGGGAAGATGTTCCTGATTCTGGATTTCAGGTGGATTTTCCCTCAGCCCAGCACACTTCACCTGCATATTCTCCTTCAAACTTCACCTACACACTTCACCTGAGATTGATGCCACTGGCATATGTGGGTAAAGTGAATTTGCGTTACAGGAATAAACTCTACTACCAGGGGTGTTAAGCACTCAGCATCTAGGGATTTCCCTAGGTAGTGTGCCAACACCTCAAAAAGTGACTGAAAGTAGTCAAGTTGAACAAAGACTCTAATATGCATGCATGAAATAGTGGAAAGGGGCTTTTAAAGAGAAATATGTTGTCTGCTGCTAAACCTGTTGGGAGTTGAAAAGAAATTTAAATCATATTAAAAATAACACAATGGATAAACTATCTCCTTGGATACAAAGATGGCCTCTGGGCAGGTAAGAAGGATCCACAAAGGGACTTAGGCCTTGCAAAGCGCAGCAACACAGTGCCTAGAAAAATCACAGCAATAATACTGATCTACAAAGTCAAGTTAGGTCCTTAGGCTCTCTGCACAATGAATGGGGAGAGACAGGAGCTTAGAACGGGATCCACAAAAGCTAATATGCTAGGTAGAAAGCCACTTGTGCTAATCAATGGGAGATGCTGACAATAGGGATGTGTGCTTAGCCCTGCCCCCTTTCTCAGAGATAGCCAGTCTCCACTAGTGAGGAATCAGCTGCCTGGAGTCAGGTGGTTTAGATGTTAGTTGTGGGAATGAATTAGATGCCTACCTTGCTCCATACAAAATGGCTGGAAAAGGGATAGTGGTATTCATCTTATAACCCACTGGTTGAGCACTCACTTGGATGTGGGCAAACCAAGTTCAAGTCCCCACTCTCTGCCAGAAGGGGAGAAAGGATTTGAACTGGTAACACCCACTTTTCAGGCAGGTGCTCGTGCCAGTCAGCTGTAGGATATTATAATGGCAGTGAGGGTCCCTCAATTTCTCCTGTTGAAGCTGTTCTGCTGTGGATAGATAATGAAAAGGTCACTGGAGCAGAGAGACTGGACCCTGTACCTCCTCCATCCCACATGGGTGGCCAAGTCAGTGGGTTCTCTCTCTGGCCCAGTGACTATTCAAGTATTTATCTACAGTGTAACAATCACTGGCCCCAGATCAGGATCCACATGTGATTGAGGCAGCTGAATTCCTATCTACCCTATTCATGGATCACTCTGGGGCTTATGCAAGATAAGGCATCTGGGAACCTGGAGGGAGGCAGTGGTACATATGCCTCAACATCTAAAACTTAAGTACTTAGGGATCCTTTACATTAGAAAGTTAGGTGACAAGTGAGTTTAGGGGTCCACAGGGTTATGTGGAAGCTGAGTAGGAGTTTCATGAATCACTGTGGTGCCACTCATGGAGACATAGGCCCCCTAATTCTGGGGTTTAGGCACCTAAGTTGTTTTGTGGCTCACAATGAGGTTCCTTATAAAAGGAAGAGAGATTTGGCTCACACAGACATTTCTTTAGGGTATGTTACAGGCTGGGTGACTGGAAGACAGACAGCCTCTATGCTGCAAGAGCAAGCTCATTAGGCTGTGAGGGGGAAAGTACCATTTTCAGCTCATTAGGGAAAGAAGGAGTCTTCTTATATGTGTGCATAGTGTCAAGCATGCTGTGGGTGCAAATTTAATATATTACGAGTAGTAACAGTAATAATAATGTTGTTGTTTAATAATAACATTTTCATCAGTGGCATAGGAATACATATAAAATCACAGCTGCTAAATGTTGTGGATGACCCAAAGACTGGGGGAGTGGTAAATAATGAGCACAGGGCAGTCATACAGAGTGCTCTGGATTACTTGGTAAACTGGGTCCATTCAAACAAAATGTGCTTCAGGATAGCCAAATGCAAAGCTAAACATCTAGGAACAAGAAAGGCAGTCATGTCTACAGAATGGGGGATGGTATCCTGAAGTGACTCAGAAGAGGGTTTTAGGTCACAATGGACAAACATCTGAACATGAATTTCTAGAGCAATGGTGTGTCAAAAAGAACAAATGCAATCCTTGGATATTGTGGGAGGATGTCCCCCATCAGAGTGAAAGAGAATTAAAGGTCAGTTAGACACATTCATTCTACCAGGCTGTTGGAGGCTACAGGTCTCAGGAAGACTTAAGACAGGACCTGATATAAGAGCTGGGAAAGACAGTGGAACCCCCAGAAAAAGGCCCAGAAGATAGGTGAAAACTTTGAACTTCACTTGGGATGGGGAACTTAGAAGGGATTTGGCACTAACTGCTTCTCAGTTGGAGCTGAGTAGTGTACAAAGACAGATGGCCTGAAGAGGATGCTGGATATAAAAACTCCTGCCATATTGCCCTCTGACACCTGGGAGCACTCCTGAGGTGAGAATTCACTATTACAGATGTATAAAAAAGGAACAGTGAGGAGTACTATTAGGGAGGTGATTTTATGTCTGTGCATAGAGTTGATGAAATCAATATTGGAATTCTGTGTCAAGTTCTAATATCCACTAATCCACATTTTTAAAAAGCTTGTTGACTACTTGGAGAGAGTATGGAAAAGAGCCACAACATAATTTGAGAGCTAGAGAACACGCCTGACAGTGAGAGACTTAAATAACTCAATCTGTTTAGTTTCTCTAAAAGAAGATTGAGAGGTGACTTGATTATAGTGTGTAAGTACCTTCCTGGGGAGAAAATGCCAGGCTACAAAAGGGCTCTTTCATCTAGGGGAGAAAGGCAGAACAAGAACTGGAAACTGAAGCAAGAGAAATTCATTTGAGGAATTAGGCACATATTTTTAATGGTGAGGGTGATTAACAACTAGAGCAAACTACCCTTGGAAGTGGAGGATTCTCCATCTCATGATATCTTCAAATCTAATCTGGATCCTTTTCTGAAAGATATGCTATAGCCAAACACAAGTTACTGGCCTAATACTGGGGTAGCTGAGTGAAATTTAATATCCTGTGATATGCAAGAAGTAAGATTAGATGATCTAGTGGCCATTCTAGCCTTCAGCTCTAGCTAAGAATCTAGTTATTATTAATATATTATGCAATATTTTGTAAATTAAACTTAAAGCCTCATGAAATTTTGTGTAATACAAGCATATGGGAGCCTTTTGTACCTAGCCTTCTAGATGATGATTTCTTCTCTCTCCTTCTATAATTTGCTTTTATTTATGAGAGTCAGAACTGGACTACAAATCCTGTTTGTTGGAGGCAATCGCTAACAGGTGCTTTAGAAAGAAACCAATTTGTTTAACCTCAGGGAAACAGAAGGAGAACTAGGTAGCAGTTTGAATACAAGATCAGAGACAAAGAGGGTTATGGTCTCCTTCCTCACAGCATTCAAAAAAGAGGCTAGGAAGGTCCAATCTAGGCATGAGGAGCATTCAAATAATTTGAAATGTGTTAACCATGTCAAAAATCTGCTGGACTAACATGTGGTTGCTGATTATTGCTATGCTGATTGTTCGAGGAATCATGCCTGACGTAAGTTTTCTTACTGTGTTGCATTTAATCCAATAAATTGAAAAAATGAATTTATATTTTTAAACAGAAGACAATAATTATAAAAAGAAATCCCTTACCTCTACGATTAACAGGGTCCTTAGCCACGTATGCAACATAGTCTGTTGTATCCTGTAAAATATATATATATATATATGAAATTGATTTTGCACTGTAACAAAAGAGCTTAGTATACCATGTAAGTATTTCACTAAAGTGATAGCTTGCACTTAGATGCCAGGGTAATGAAGTTGGGTTAGATAGATAACCCACCATTTTACACACAGCAATATGGCTGGGCACATCCTCTGTCTGGAATCACCTTGAAAGCCATGTTCACAATATAGTTACACGATACCATCAATATCCACTTTCAAGCATGTTAGTCTGTAGTAGGGTTCCACCATCTTTTCCCTGACCAGCATGGACAGTTTTTGCAGTCCTTTCTTACATGTGAGTTGTACCCATGATATTAAAAAAAAAAACATGATACAGGCTAATTTTCAGGTAAACCTAACACATGTGTAAATGAAGTGGGTAGAGGGGAATAATAGATTTTATTTTACATGTCTTTCAGGCTATTTGCTTTGTTTTGTGATGACCCTTAATTGATAAACAAGGCTCAAGAATACTGGCCAGGTGAGCAAACTCCTTTTTAAAAAAGCTCTTCCATCTTGCCCTTAAGTACAGTTAATATTGGCATCTGTTCAATTTTGATGTGGATAGTGCCTAACTATGCCCTGTTTAGCACTGTATTTATATCCTGTTTGCACACCTGCAGATTGGACATTTCACAAGCACATGCAAAAGTTGCTCTTATTTTACAAGTTCCAGAGGGGTAGTCATGTTAGTCTATTTCAACAAAACAAACAAGGAGTCCTGGGGCACTTTTAAAAACTAACAAATTTATTTATCATATGAGTTTTCATGGGTATAATCCCACTTTGTCAAATGCATGAAATGGAAACTACAGTATGTAGGTGAATATATAAACGCAGAAGAGGGTAAGTCATAAGGTCAGTTCAGACAACCAATCAAATTGTTTTGTTTTTCAGCAAACCAAACAAATTGTTTTGATTTCAAACAGCGTGAAATATTAGATGAGGAAGTAAGAATGAGAATCACCTTTGGTAATGAGTTAGCCATCTACTCAAACATAGTCTGATGGCATCAAATTTGCATATGAATTCTAGTTCTGCAGTTTCTCGTTGAAACCTGGTTTTAGAAAGCTTTTCTATTGAAACTCTATGGGTGCGTCTACATTTGTAAATTAAGTCAACTTAAGCCTGCTTAAGTCGACTTAATTTACTCTGCGTCTACACTACAATTTCCTTAAGTCGACTTAAGCAGCTGTTTAAGTCGACTTAAGGAAATTTTAAGTTGACTTTATGAAACCTAGTTTAAAGTCGACTTACTGGCTAAGTCGACTTTATTAAGTCAATTTAGCCAGTGTAGATGCGGATTAGCCCTAAATCGACTTTAAGTCGACTTAAGGGGCTCCCAGGGGTCCCCCACTGACCTCCCTGCCAGAGTGGCTGGCACAGCCAGAGCCTGGTGTGCCCACCCACAGGGCAGGACACAGCCCTGCCCACCCCACTCCTATCCCTGCCACTGTCCCTGTCCTTCTCAGCCCCCATTGTAGTCTGGTACAATGGGGCAAATGCTGAGCCCCTTGCCACTTTGAAAGGGGTGCCCCCCCTGCCACCATGGACTAGTCCCAGGCCCACCTAGCCCCTACAAGTTGACTTAGGCATCCAGTGTGGAGGCTCTAAGTCGATTTGGCAAGGTCCACTTTAAATTGACCTAATTTTATAGTATAGAAATGCTAAGTCAACTTATTTGGCCAAGTGTAGACATAGCCTTTAACTGTCATGTCTTTTACAGAATGTCTGGGGAGGGTTGAAGTGCTCCCCTATTAGTTTTTATATGTTATCATTCTTGATTGTTGATTTGTGTATTCTTTTACGCAGAGACAGTTCAGTTTGGCCAATGTATAGAGAGGGCATTGTTGGCACATGATGGCATATATCACATTGGTGGATGAGCAAGTGAATGAACCCCTGATGGGGTAGCTGGTTTGGTTAGGTCCTGTGATGGTATCACTTGAGTAGATATACGGGCAGAGTTGGCAACGGGGTTTGTTGCAGGGATAACTATTGCCTTAGTTCCAGAGGGGTGGCCATGTTAGTCTATTGAAGAAAAACAAATAGAGTCCTGTGGCAGATTTAAAGACTAACAGATTTATTTATCACATGAGCTTTCATGGGAGAAAATCCCACTTTGTCAGATGCTTTGCACGTGGAATTTCCCATCTTCAAAGCGTCTGACAAAGTGGGATTTTCTCCCACAAAAGCTTATGCAATAAATAAATCTGTTAGTCTTTAAAAGTGCCACAGGATTCTGTTTGTTTATTTGCCTTAGTGTTTCTGTTGTATGGTATGTAGTTGCTGGTGAATATTTGCTTTATCCTTAATTTACACCAGTGCAAGAACCTGTTCCAAAGCCTTCTGAAATCAATTAAAAGACTCTCATTAACATCAGTGGATTTTGCATCAAGCCCTAAATGAGAGAAGAATCAATCCTTAGCTTTGAGTCCTTAGCTTCAAGGCACTCAAATGGTTTGTGGCCAGCATATCTAAAAGATTGCCTGAAGCTCTGGCATGAAGACCATTGTTGACAATGCCAGTCCTCTAGAACTTTTTACCACAAGGGTAAAGCTTGTCTGTATGGAAGACAGAGCCTTCTTGCGCGATAGTCCAAGACAGTGGAACAAAAGAAAAATCCATCAGACGTAAAGACAGCACAGACTTCAACATATTCCACTCCAAATGCAAGTCACACTTCTTCAACTTGATTTTCTCTAATATAAATTCAGAAGTATGTTCTCTCGCTCTCTCTCTCACACACACACACACACACACACCATGAACAAAAACCCTACCAAAACAAAACATTATATTGCATGCACAGTTCTTCTCGTGGGGAGCAGATGAGAACAACAACAAACTATATGTGGCAGATGTTACTCACTATGACAGATATGGCAATTTCCTACAATACCCTTGAAAACCTTATTGATTACATTTAAGTTTCATTGGAGCCCATCATATTAAATGCAAAGGGTATGTTTTGGGCCAGGATTGCATGTAACCTTTCTAGGGGGGAAATATGTTATGAACTTCAAAGAACTGTACTGAACAATGTGCCAGGCAAGAATGGGCTTTTGAGGACACACATTGTCAAGTGGTTTACCTGAAGAATTTCTAAGGGGAGATGAATGCAAATTTCCCACCTCCAGTTATACAAAAACCCAGCCTTTAGAAGCTCCACCCCAAGAAGAGGGCTATTATCTGCTGATTATCTGTTATTGGAGTCTCAAGATCAAAAAATCGAAGCTCCATAAAGGAAAAACTAACCTGTTCATGAGGGTGGTAATTCTGAGCTAACCCAAAAAAAGGTCCTTTATGGGGCTGAAAAACTGACTCCTAGCAGAGCCCTGAGGAGTTGTGAGGAGTGATCTCTGATTATTATCTTATTAGAAGATGTGTAGGTTCTTTTGTTGTTTTAATATATTTTCTCTGTAATCCTTCCACTTTAAGAATAAATGTGCTTGCTTAGAAAGAGCTGTGTACTAACTTGTGACAGCTGTTCATAGACTCTGGGGAGACAGCAAAGTGCAGACCCTGGTCTATTTAAGCAGTCTGGCTTGCTGGGAATGTAATTCTGTAGACAATGAACTGTGCAGCCTGTAGTAACCAGTCTCAGGAGGGAGAGATGTGGGTCTCTGCCCAAGAAAGGTGGTGGCTAAGAAGCTGGGAGTTTAGAGTGAGCTCTCTGGGACTATTGTGGGGGGATACTGGAGGGATATTTCCCTGAACTGTGACAGTCACATCACTTACTGCACTCAAGGCACTCAGGCTATGTCTACACTAGGGAATTAAGGTCGACTTTAAGAAGGTCGACTTTAATAAGTCGACTTTAAGTCGACCTTATTAAGTCGACTTAGAGAGTTCACACTGGACTCTGAAGTCGACTTAAAGGGGCCCTTAGTAAATCGACTTAGAGAGTCCTCACTGGACTCTCTAAGTCGACTTGTTTGCTCCAGGGAGAGCCAGCCCCACATGGGGCTGGCTCTCCCCGGGGCAGCAAGCCCCTGAGCGGTCCGGGGGAGAAGGGAGCGAGGAGCTCCCTTCTGCCTCGGACCACTTGGCTCCCTTCTGCTCGGGACTTCCCACGTCCGGGGCAGAAGGGAATCCTCCTAGCCTGGACCACTGGGGTCCCAGGGACAACTTCCCCGACCGAGTGTCCGGGCCAGGAGGAAGAGCCGGAGCTCCGTGCTCCAGCTGCCCGCTGCTGAGCAGCTGGAGCGCAGGCTGGGACCCGCGCTCCAGCTGCTCAGCAGCGGGCAGCTGGAGTGGGGATCCCAGCAAGAAGGGACCTCAGGGCTCCCTTCTCGCCGGGACCACTCATGTCCCCGTGAGAAGGAAGCCCCGCGGTCCCTTGTGCCCGGGACCTGCGCTCCAGCTGTGGCAGCTGGAGCGCGGGACTCGGGGATAAGCGAGCCCCACGGTCCCGACCAGGAGGGAGCGCAGGAGACCGTGCTCCCTCCTGGCCGCGACTGCTTGGTCCGGCCAGGAGGAAGCCCGGGGCTGCCGCGCTCCAGCTGTCTCTCTAGACAGCTGAAGCGCGGCGCCGCCACAGCCGGGCTCCAGCTGTCCCTTTAAACAGAGAGTCGACTTAAGCCTTAGATTGATTAGGAAGGTGGTGTTAGGAAGTCAACTTAATTTTAATTAAGTCGACTTTATTTTGCTTAAGTCGACTTAAGCAAGCTGCTTAAGTCGACTTAGGCAAAGTGTAATGAAAACGCAGGGCCAATTAAGTCGACTTAAGCCATGCTTAAGTCGACTTAATTTGCCAGTGTAGATGCAGCCTCAGATTCTATGTTGATAAAAGTAGTATAAAAAGCTATATAGCACAAAACAGAATAGCCCTCCCTGTCTGTCCATGCATCTCTAATACTCCCAGTGATATGATCTCTGGGCAACAATTTTGGTGGGAATGGTGGTGGAGTTCAATCCTGAGGAGGAAAGAAAACAATGAATACATTTATGTTGGGGTGTATGCTAGGTTGGTTTATTATGGTTGGTGTATCGAGCAATAATTAAGTATTGGTGTGAGAGGCAGGAGTCACATGAGCAAGCTCTTTCTTTTATTAAAGGTCTCCCAACTAGGAGACTATTGTGACAAGCCTGTTGATTGTCAGTGGATGCTCATACCTGCCCTCTCCACCTCCAGGATGAATCATCATGCACTGGTCTTGCTGTGAATGCTACTTTACAGTTTCACCAGCTTTTGGTGACTCCCATACTTGGTACAATTTGATTTCTCAGTGACTCAGTGGCATGACTTTCATCTCACTAGAACATTTGTAAGACCTTGTTTATTTCAATTCAAATCTCTTACTGCTGCTGGTCCTCGTTTTGTTTTCTGATAAATCACTCTACCAATGAGCAGCAGGTGGCGGTGTTTCTAGGATTCAGCATTTAAGGATGGCAGATGGAGTGGCAAAGAACTTTCTTAGGGAGGCAGGGAATTGTGCTAACCACTCCTCTGCCCATTGCAGGAATTCTTCATTTTCTGCATCTATTGCAATCTGTTGTATTTCAGAGGTGCTGGTAATCTATTTTTTTTACTCCCTGAATTGTTATTGTGCAATGTTAGGAATTTATCACTGCTGTGTCCCCATTGAGTTTAGCAGAGTTACATCACAGATGAATTTGACCCATTTAGCATACTAAGAACAGTCAGATTGCAAATGTGTCAAGGATATTTTGCCCTGAAGAGCTGGTGCAGTTAAATCCTGTTGCAGTTGAGGAGGGGAATTATTTCATAGAGAGGACTATATGTGCCATGTAAGTGGACTTATCTCTGACATTTGGGACTGGGTTGATGAATCTAGACTACAAAGCTTTCCAGTCTCAGGAAAGACATTCACTGCCTTGAGATTCTGTCAATTCCTCGTGGATAGGACATAATTTTGGAACATATTTACTGTGAACTTGGGAGGACTGCTCCCACAAATATGCAAACAAGTATCAAGCCCAGTTCTGTCCCTGCTATGCATGAAATTGAATGTGAGCTGAACAGAGATATCTGAAAGCAAGACTAAACATGGCAAGTTTAGAAATGCAGGTCTTCTCCTAAAAGCCAAAAGCCATCCTCAAACATATGAATGGTAGACACATCTGAAAGCGGTATTTGGCTCTCAGTTTTCATAAGATAAAGTTAAGGAAAAAGAAAGGAAAGAAAAATTACATGGAGCTATCTTGCTACAAATACAGCCACATACTCAGTCTCGTATTTCAGGAGGATAACAATCAAGATAACACACAATGGATAATAAACAAGATGAAAAGTAAAACGATGTCCATATGAAAATACTGTGCTCAGTTTGAAAAACACAGGGGCCCACTTGAAGTATTTAACAAGATTTATATGAAATGTTCTGGGCCCTTTGAATGCGTCTACACTTGTAAATTAAGTCGACTTAAGCTTGCTTAAGTCGACTTAATTTACTCTGTGTCTACACTACACTTTCCTTAAGTCGACTTAAGCAGCTGCTTAAGTCAACTTAAGGAAAAATTAAGTCGACTTTGTTAAACCTACTTTTAAGTCGACTTTCTGCTTAAGTCGACTTAAGCCAGTGTAGATGTGGAGTAGCCCTAAATCGACTCTAAGTCGACTTAGGGCTCTCTAGGACTTCCCCACTGCCTTCCCTGCCAGTGTGGCTGGCACAGGGAAAGCCTGGCATGCCCCCCCACAGGTCAGGGCAGAGCCCTGCCAACCCTGCCCCTATGCCCTGCCAGGGTCCCTGTCCCCCTTTGCCCCATTGTACCCAGGTACAATGGGGCAAAGGCTGAGCCCCCTGGCACTTGGCAAGGGGTCCCCCCCCTGCCACCATGGACCAGTCCCAGGTCCACCTAGCCCCAACAAGTCAACCTAGGGCATCCAGTGTGGACACTCTAGGTCGACTTTGTAGGGTCCCCTGAAAGTCGACTTAAAATTTAAGTGTGGACATTCTAAGTTGACCTAAATTAACAAGTGTAGACATAGCCTTTGACACTTTTCCTGTCATTCAAAAGAAGAGGATTTGTGACTGCCTGTCCGTGGTTTCCCTCAAAAAGTTTGATGCAACATTTAAGAAGAGCTTATGAAATAAGAAAGAGGGACTAGCTAGCATGCTTATATTTTCTTTTGAGTAAGACACGAGCCAAATCCTGGCATAAAGGCCTCCTATAGCTATATGTGTGGAAGAAAAAAACTAAAGAAATTCTTACCGGATCACCTCCAGATGCAAAGGAAATAGACTGCATATGGTGATTTGCTATGATCTGTTTGGATCAAAAGAAACCAAGTATGAGTCAGTAGTTTCTCTTATGCAGATTAACTCTTTGATTTTCTTTTTTATGGTTTGTGAGAGTGAAGTGAAATCAAAATCCAAAACCAAGGTCAAAATTAATTCTTGCATTTCATCTACAAGGAGTTAGTCACAAAGAACATGCTGCTAATGTAAACAAGCTTAAGAACATTGAATATCCCTACTTCAGGTCTTCCTTAAGTTGAAGGATAGTGAGATTTTATAATAGCAATCAATGAACATGAGTCCCCAGCTTTCAAGTAAATTATAGCCCTGCCATACAGTATCTTATCTGAAAATACAGTTTCATGAAGATATTTTGCAGAAACTTCGATTGGTTGAAGTGAGTTTTTGTCACAAGTTTGTGATGAATGGAGCAAAAGGATATGGTTTACCCAGAATCCATAGTTTACACATCCTGCATGGCTATAAAGAGCAAATGTTAGGTGCCTCCATAACTTCCTATGGATTTAAATGATGTGGACACAGACAGACTTCCTGGCTCAATGGGATTGAGGGTCAGAGTAGTATAAAGGAGCCTTAGGGAGTGTCTACATTCTAAACACTACCGTGGCACAGCAACACTACTTTAAAGCTTATGTTTAGATATTTCCTATGCCAACATGAGAGATTCCCCCATACCCATAGGTAATCCACCCCCCAAAGATGAAGTTGCTGGGTCAATGGAAGAATTCTTCTGTCACCTAGAGCTGTCTACACAGAGATTTAGGTCAGTTTATCAATGCCACTCAGACCCTGACCAATGTAGTTAATCTGACTTAATTTGCTACGGTTTTGAGCATAACTGAGAATCAGGCTTCACTCTACTTATATGTTTTCCACCAAAGATTGAGGTGGTCATTATCATGGAACGACAGTTGATATATTTCTACTTATTACACGCATTGATGTAACATCCATCACTTTAATGTCTGGGGGTATCAATGAAGCCACATCAGTTTGCAACAGCTAAAAAGTTGGCCTCACTTATTTATTTGGGGAATTTACAGTATCCAATATTTGCAGAACATGCTTACTATATGTAATATCCAAACACTGCATACACTATATGTAGTAACTACTATGTAGTTAAATGTTTCAGAGCTACCCTAGGATATGTACACAGGATTTTGAGTCCAGTTTTAAATTTAAGTATTACTAACCATATTCCAAGGTGAATTCTAATATAGTTGAAGGGATCAAATACAACTCAATTTCAATTCAAATTCAATTCGCCTGTGGTCTAGCTTACACGGTATTTCTCTGGGACGTGACAGGAAAGGTATATGAATTGATATGACTCCCCAAACTAAAGACGGCAATTCTATATCACTGTGCTGAGATTTAACTTTTTAACTCCCGAAATAATAAAAGACCCTGAACAACCAGGAAAGAAAAGCCCATATATTCTTTGATTTTGTACCACTGCCATCAGCAGGAGTTATGCCATTGAGTTCAACTGGCACAGGATCAGGCTGTTGTTAAGTAGTTATTTAGGCCTTAATCATTCCCTTTGGAAAAATTTGCAAATATCTTAGTATGCATAAAATATTCTTTATTTTGGGAGCAGGGGTTATAGACAGAGGCATTCCGTAAACTGACTCATTTTCCCTTTCCCATTTTCTTTCAGCACCTGAAAGATCCTGCCTGGCACCTGCCCTGTTCAAAAAAAAGGCTGAACAAGTGTCTCCTGGAGTTCCTTTACTGTGTCAGAAAGGGTCACTGGAGAATAATGTGACGTGCCTTCCTCCATGTTCATGCTGACTTCATAATACTTCGAACTCCTGCTGCTCACCTAGCCTTTAAATTCATCTTTTTTTTTTCCATCCTCAATGGGGACTATATTCCTTTTTATCCCAAGGGAAGATTGTCCTCCCCACTATCCCTCAAATACCTGCATCACGGTGGTCTTTCTACAAGGACGACTGAACAGTAATTCATTCCACACCTCAATGTTGTTCCTCACTAACGTGGTCAACTCAGTGGAGCAGCTCAACTGGTCCCTTACTTCTCTACTCCAAAGGCTAAGCATGCTGTTTTTCCATTGCTTCCAGTCCATGTTGATCCAGGAACAAGAGACTAGTAACAAGAGCCAAGCCTGTCATTCTCGGATTGCATCATAAAGATCTACTCAGAAGACCAGCCTTGCTTTCGGTATTTTGAGGGTATGCCACTGTGAGCAGACCGTATTTTTAAATGTTCCAGGAACGCTCTCTGGAATAATCCAGCACTCTTAATATGAACCAGAAATGAAGGAGACCCTACCAGCTTGCTGGTTTGACCTTCTTTTCCCAGTCCTCCATCATTCTGGGCAGATCTGGCTCACCAACCCACAACAGGGTGAATATGGATATAATGAATATCAACCATCTCTTCTGGTTCCATCTGATTAGAATATAGCTCATCTCTCTCATGGGGAGAATACAAAACATTTCGGGCTGATCCTCAGCTGGAGTGAAACAGCATAGCTCCACTGACATCCACAAAGCTCTGCTTATTTACACAGAGCTGAGACTCTGGCCCTTTATTTAAAATGATTTATTATTAAATGTTTTCAGGGTTTTGTATTTTTTGTGGCTGGGTCATACTAAGAAACCGCTCCCTCTACCAATAGTGAAAGCTGGGGGCAACTAGCCTTAAAAAAAGTAATACCCTATTCTTTAATAATGGTCCAAAACACTACAATATGCAATACTACAATGTTTGAGCCATTCCTGTAGAAAAAGTCAGCATTTTATATACAAGGCTGGAGGTGGGAAAGGACAAATAGAAAATAAGAACACTTTCGTGTGTGTGTGTGTTTCTTGTTTATTTTTTGTCTTGCAGCACAGCAGGCTTTTTTCCAAGCTGTATCTAGGCAGATTATGAACCCAGTATGTAGCTCTTAGCAAATAGCACGGCAGAGAGATTATGCAACACTATCGGCTCTCTCTATATACATAGTGAGCAAAATCTTTTCTCATCTCATACATCATTCACAACCCACTGCAGTGATTCCCCAAAGTCAGTATATACCTTCAGCACAAAGGGGAAAGATAAAAGGGTTGGTTGAGACAGGCTTCCTTCTTCTAAAAAGCAAACATTTCACTGAAATGCAAAACCCTTAAAGCAGGATCTTTAACATCACCTTATGAATAGAATGCCCTCTAAGAATATATATATATAGGAAAAAGGAAGGGAGCAGGGACCCACTCGAGCTATAGGTTCACCTCTGTAGACGAGTCTGAACCAAGATACCTTTACCCAAACACAGCCAAAGTCTGGAACTGGATCTGAACAAAAATCCCTCTGCCGAATAAAGCCATTTCACATTGTAAGGTAGATCTTTTTTCAAGGTGATGACAGATTTACTGTGGGAACATTATTTTCACTGGGCTACATTAAATATCTAAACAAACTAATTAAGCTATTGCACTTTATATTTTAATTCCTTTTTTTAATTTTATAAAGAAATAATGTGAGCACAGGAGCACTTCATCAAGTAGCAAACTGTGCAATATGCTCTTCATTAATGGATTTATAAAGGATTTTTACACACAAACCTGTTTGGAATCGGGTGTCATTAGATTTAAGCTGGTGGTGGATATATTCAGAGTTATGTTCATTCCTGCAAACTGAAGATTGCTCTTTCCCAAGATGCTAGAGAGAACTTTGCTTGGTGGCTGTGAAGAAAAGAAGCACATTTTAATTCTCTGTTGGTTCCTGATGACAACTTACTTTGTAATGGAATGCTAAACTGTATTATACCCCTCAGCCACTTGGGGAGCGCTAGTGGAACAACGCTAATTTAAACTAATCTCTGCCATTCCTGGCAGTTCATTAAAGGGTTTTCTCGAATGCTTATGTATGGTGTACCTCCCTGAGAAGAGAGCTCTCTAGCCTGTCTATATCCAGAACAGGAGCCTGGCTTGCTAACAGCAGTCCTGCAATCACCTGTGTACAAGGTATACATGACTCACTTTATGCAGGATCAGTTTAAGTCTTAAGGGCGGCTACGCAACAATGAATTTCAATCTATACCAGTGATCGCTTCATTTGGGCAGCTACTTTCCTCTGCACGTCATTGCCCATAATAGCACATTTAACAAAATGGTTAAAGCATAAGTATGGAATAATATAGCATCAAACCATATGTTACAAAGCATTACTAGATTTATCAGTGGGACTCAAACCCTGGATTTACACCACCAAAAGCACATATTCTTAATACTTGGTATAAAAGAATAACTTTGTTAGCTACAAGGAAGCAACAGTCCTATTCTCATGAGAGCCAGCTGCGAGAAAGAGATAGGAGTGCATACACTGAACCACTGTATTTCACAAAGGACAGTGTTTTTTCTTCCATGTAAACAACTTCATTAAGGACAAGAGTCTCTTTTCCAGTTTGCACTTCAAATCTCTGTTGAACATTCTGCCCTTTCTTCATGTTTGTGGTGGAACCCCCAGAGATGTCAAAGGGAGATCCACAGACAGCATGTCTGCTAGAGAAGATAATAAGCCCTAGCCATGTAAACGAAGATACATGAGCTGACAGGGACAAAAACATGAGAGTCACCATGCAGCTAGGGAGAGGCAAACACCTGCAAAAGTTCAGGTGTCTTTTGATTGCTTTGTTAAGATTCAGTGGCAGTCCTGCTACTGGCCTCATTTCCCTCTCCAAAGGGTTGGTTTGTTTTAAAAACAGTATTTCTTCTCCAGGACTGCCAAGAGATACTGCTTTTAGACACACTGATTCAGCAAGGTGGCTCATTGGGCACTAGGAAGTTCCTTTCACCCATTTTCCCAGTGTTATTTTGTGGAGGTTTGTTTTTCAAGAAAAAAGACATTTTTTTTCTTTTACTTTTGAATTACCAGCCCCCATTAAAAAGGCTGAATATGGAAGTCTTTGAAAACATAATTCTGTTCCGAAGCAGATTCCACTGTCACTGCGGCATTATCAGTGGTTAAAGTATAATTTAACGGGCCCCGGAACCCTCCTAATCTTCGGGCCCCCTTCCCGTATTGTCTGGGCCCCCTTCATGCATGCGCGGGCCCCAGCCCAGGTAGGCATTAGCAACCACTTCTCAGTACCACATGCATCAGTTATCGCTCCATAAAAATATTTATAATTTTTTATGCTGTTTATGTCTATAGCAATTATTGTCACACACTAGCAAACACTGCATAACACAATAAGTATTGTGATTAACAACGGTGGCGCTTAGGACCTGCCAGCAGCCAGGGCAGGGCAGAACATGCGTTCCACTGGATTTTTCTATTTTTAGGGGCCCTGGAACTCTGGATCCTCAAATTTGTGGGCCCCGGAACTGTGTTCCAGTGCGTTCCCTTGTCAGCACTGAGATTCACCTACTAAAAGTGGAGAGTCAGAGAGCTAAGTGGAATCTCAAGAGACCAACCTGCACAGGTCAGAGTGGAGAAGCAAGTGGTAGCAGAAGGTGATGGCATTCAGCAGAGCAGCTGGCAGGTGGGCTAAAGCATCAGCTGGCAGATCAGTTTGCAGGGCAGCTAGTGAGCAACTGGCAGAGCGGCCTGCAGAGCAATGAGTAGCCGACATGGCAACTGACAAGGAAGCCAGACAGCAAAGCAAACAAGGTACCTTCTTCCCTCCCACCCCAACCAGCATGGAGGGTGAACTCTGCACTGCACGTGTAGCCCCCTGGTCAGACCTGACATCTATGATAGAGGGTGCTTTAAAGGGAGGGGCACTTTAGAGGAGCTTTTTGTTGCTGGACTTAAGAACTTGAAGCAAAAGGAAACTACCCCACATACTTGGGGGTGGGAGTTTTGTTCCCGGTTTTATGGCACGTGAACCCTGCTTGTGGCATTTTCCCAAGTTATTGCTGGGTTACCTTTCCCTTTTTCATTAAAAGTCTCTTTTCTACACTCAGTCTCTATGCTTATGAGGGCGGAACTATTGCCTCTAGAGGCACCCAAGGGGTGGTGTGTAATTGTCCCAGGTTACTGTGCGTCTCAAGCCGGTTTTGTGTTGCACTGTTGAAAGGAATCCTCAGATACTGGATCTGTCCCTTGTTACTGCTGATTACAACTGGCAGAAGGCTTACATGTCAATAGAACAATGGTTATCCATTTCAGATACGCTTCCTGAGAGCTATCTTGGGGCTTTGGCACAATCCTTGAAGGGGCAGCCAGAGGTACAGCCAGGTATCGTACTGCCACTCACAATATGGTGCCTGGCGGGTTCTCTCCTTGCTTCAGGTGGGCAATAGTTTGTGTCAGCCACATATCTGGCATAGTGTACTTCTTCCTTTGTGGTGATCAGTAGCCTACGGGCAGAGCCAAGAATTCACCCACTCCCCAGCCACTTCCCCACCCATTTATGTTACTACCCATGCAGGGGACGAAGGAGTATGCTTACACTTAGAGGCAATTTACAGGGGCTGCAAACAGACAATACTTTGAAAAATTCAGCACTTGCAGTTCTCAGGCTGGCTTAAACTCACCTGCCTACTGAACTAAGGAAATACGGTCCACTTATAAGAAAGAAAAGAAAAATACCTTTCTTTTTTTGAAGGCTCCTTTGGCACCAGGTACTGCTTCACAAACACGACTGATTGCTTCTCTGTGGAGATAGAAAATAAGATTTATAGCAAATAAATGTGTTGGTTTCTTCATTATATGTTCAAATTGCACTAACAGGGAATATTTGACAACTTAGTTCTTTATGGCACTCACATTCACTAGTGAAGACTCGATAACTAAGTGAGTCAATCCGTTCTTTTCTCAGCAGTTGAGATATTATCTCTGATCAGCTTTAAAACAGACTCAATTTTTAAAGAAAATAAAGCCTGCCCAAAGACATTTCCTTCCTACCTTCGTGTCCAAATGTGGACTTTTCTCCAAATTTAGACTACTCTGCTCTGAGGTATAAGACAGGTAATATTTAATTTTGGTTCAATGTGCAATAACTCAAGAACCATCAAGGTTAAAAATTGGTTTTTACACCACTGGAGAGCTGAGAATCTCCCCTTTTTAATGGTATATGCTAAAGGCGCCTCATTTTTTTATCCTAATGAGAGATCAGATCTTAAAACAATTAGGCGCTTAATTATTAAACACAATGAGACCATTTTAACATTTGTATTTACTTTATTGTCTAAATTTAGAAGAGAGATCATTCTCCTCCCCTTCTGAGGCTTGTGCAGAGCCAAGCAAGCCTGGGTTCACATAGTATCAAAACTCTGTAAAATATTTCTGCAAGAATTTGGTTAGAAATGTATGTTTTAAAAAAAAAAATGAAAGTGTTGGGGTGAAGGATGTTGGTGGTATTTGTTCATTATGATCCACCTAACTTGCCTTACCACTACAAAAACCTTCACATCACAAACATTTAGTTTTCATTTTCTAATAACACTTGATTCATTGGTAGATTAACACTTGCAGCTAAGTGAAAGAGGAATGTGAATGATGAATATGACTATATTTCAAAATGAAACTTTGCTGACTATGCAGCTATAGGTGAATGTCTTTAGGCCCTTTTGGTATTTAAACAATAGGTCAAATACAACCACCAAATTGTTAATTCTTGAAAAATCTGTTAACATGCACACACAGTCATTCTTAGTCATATTACTATAAATGCCATCTAGCCTTGATCAACACAATACATTGTCATAGGTGCTGGAACTAGGAATGTGGGGCGGTGCTCCCACACCCCTTGGCTTGAAGTTGTTTCCATTATATGCAAGGTTTACAGTTTTGCTCCATAGCTCTCAATGCCCATACTAAAAAAATCATGCCAGCATCCCTGGCTATACATTGAAATGGTTCCATTAGGTCTATTAAAGAAACTGGAAAATACGGTTTTACGGTATTGATTCTTGACAGAGATCTCAAATTATTGGCAAAATATTATGTGTACACTTCCAAATGGACAAATTACAATTATTTTATACAGCACCACATTTAAAAAAAAAAAAAAAAAAAAAGTGGAACTCACAGCAAGCTTGGAAGCCTACTCAGCCAGCAATAACCAAGCCTCAAAACCAACCTGAAGGATCAGTAAACACTGAACTATTATTTTTAATTCTACTCTGACACGATGTCTGTTAGTGTTTCCACCCATATTTTATCTGACTAAACAAGGAGTTTGGCAGCACTTTTAAAAACTAAGAAATTTATTTATTGCATGAGCTTTCATGGGATTTTCCCAAGAAAGCTCATGCAATATATAATTTTGCTAGTCTTTAAAAGTGCCATCAGACTCCTTGTTTGCTTTGCTGAACTAGACTATCATGGCTATGCCTTTGGAATTTATCTGAATGTGATCAGTGTATGTGTTGTGGGGGGGAGGATGTATGTGAAGCACGACCACGTGAGTGCACGCACAATGTCCTAACAAATTAAGTTAGAGATTTATTACACAGAAGTCAGTAAGGACTTCAATGTTAAGGTTGTGTGGTGCGTCTCACCTAAATCCCAACCCAAAGTGCCTGAACTCAGTGGAAAGACTCCCATTCACTTTAACAGATTTTGGATTAGACCCTTAAAGCAATATTAAATCCCTCCATTTCATTGTTCAATGACTGAATTTAGTCTCCAAGTTTACCACAGTTCAGAAACCAGATGAATTTTCTGCTATGTGTTTTGGGTAAAAATGTTACTAATTCTCCCAGACACAGCAATTAACAATCAGGCCATTTGGCAAATCAACCCTGCCATATCTTACAAGCACAGTACAAGAAAACATCACACTCCTAGACTGCATCACTGCATCTCAGAGGCCACTTTTGAAAATTTAATGTTAGCCAGAAAAAAATTCCCCTTTTTCATAACAACTGTTTTCATTAACCTCAGGAAAAGCCAAAACATACATATATGAACCAGTGCTGCCTTCCGAGCCTAGCTGCCCAGCCAATATCCTTGGCTCTGCAGATGGTTTCCCAGTCAGCCCTGGAACCCGCAAAACAATGAGGAAGACAGGGCAGAATCTGGGAGTCCTTCTCCCCAGTCCATGGCTGGCTCCCCAGACTCACGCCTCATCCCCTTCTAGCGTGCTTCTCAGCTGGCATGGGAAGTTCTTCAGCTACCCACTCCCATGGACTGTAGAGATATAAGTTGTGCTTACAGAAAAATTTACCTGTACTCTCCCTGCCTCCTCCCACAATTTCCAGCTGCTAACAGCAACAGTGGCATGCAGGGGTGGGGGGGAGTTTGTGGGCAAATTTTCCTGACAAGCACAGCTTGCACCTTTGCATTGGAGACATCTCCAGCGTGGATGATGAGCTGGAGTTCGTACTTCTTTGTTTGCCTGCCCGCTCTGTCTGGAGGCTGCTGAGGATCAAAAGAGGAGCCCTACGCTAAGGAAACTCAATCATCTTTCAGACTGGGGCTCCTGCTGGTTACCCTTATCAGGTCCGAGGTTGGGAAGGGAATGCATTGGAACAAGAGGAACAAAACTAGCTTGAAGGATTGGCTGGCTTGCTATATCATCAGTCTCCTGTTGGAGTGGCCAGCCAATCAAAGCACTGCATACTTCAGTTTGGAAGTGAATCTGGAAGGGGGGAATGGAGTGCAGCTGGGGAACCAGGAACCATATCATCTTAGGCAGTAATGACTTCAAACTACATGTACATCGGTCCATAAAATCCCTCAGCCTTACTGATCTCGGAGGCCAGGTTTGTGTCTGCATACAAGAAAAGAAAGTGTGTGTGCTGTGGATCTTAGGAGGAGGAGAGTGCTTTGGCGTGTTCTGCTGTGGAGCTGATAAGACGTGTCAATGGAAGGTAGTATGGACTAGAGTGTCACCTTAACTGGCTATTTCCTTGATTTTCACTAAATACATTTGAGCAGCCGCAACACTGAAGTTAACAATGCTTTTGATGGGGAGGTTAGGACCTTTGAACTAAATAGTAGCTTATCTTTGAAGCCTGCTGGCAAAGAGAGCGGAGCTGGAGCACAAGTTCTCTAATTCTGCCGGTGCAAGACAGGATGGCCCAGGGAAGCCTGGGCTCAGTTGCTGAGCAGTGATCCTTACAGCTCTTGCAACAAGGTGTAGCATTTACTCTTCTCAGCCAGCAGGCATGCAGTAGCTCAAGTACTGCAGTACTCATATAGGTTCCTGCTTAGATAAACAGCTGGAAAGAAAACAGCAGCCGGGTCACCCCCACTTGGGGCCTAGGAGCATTTCCAGAGTTGAGAGCCTAGAACCTACTGTTCAAAAGATTCTAGATCAACATCCTGACCTTCTGCAAATCACAGGCCCCAGAACCTTGCATGTCCACTTCATCTGGCTGAGTTATGGAAGTCCTCAAATCTTAATTTAAGAACTTCAAGTTACAGAGAATCTACCATTTACTGTAGCTCAAATCACAGTTTGCTGTAGCTCAATTCACCCAGTGATCCAGGCCCCAAGTTGCACAGGAAGGTGAAAACCCACCAGGATCTCAGCCAATTTGACTTGGAGACAAATTCCCTTTTTAATCTCAAATATGGCAAACAGTTAGGTCATGAGGCCCTCTAGACAGATACCCAGGAAAGAATTCTCTGTAGTAACTTAGACCCCTCCCCATCTAGTGTTTAATCTCCTACCATAGGAGATATTAGCTAACAGCAGTCACGGATGGGCCATATGCCATTATAGGCAACCTCCTCATAGCATCCACTCCATAAACTTCTCAAGCTCAGTTAAACAAGTTAAGTTTTTTGACCCCGTTACTCCACTTGGAAGGCTATTTCTGAATTTCACTTCTCTGATGGTTAGAAACTGTCATCTAATTTCAAGCCCAACCTCATTGATGGCTAGTTTATAGCTATTTGTTGTTGTGCCAGTATTGGCCATTAGCTAAAATAATTTCTCTCCCTCGTTGGTGTTTGTCCCTCTGATACATTTAGAGAGAGACATCATATCTCCCATTATCCTTCATTTTGCTACACTAAACAAGCCAAATTCATTAGGTCTCCCCTTGTGAGAAAGGTTCTCCATTTCTCTGATCATCCTAGTAGCCCTCCTCCACATCTGTTCCCAATTGAATTCAGCTTTCTTAAACATGGGAGACCGTATTGCACACAGTAGTCTTCACGCAAATGAGATCTTACCAGTGCCTTGTACAATGGTAATAACACTTCCCTATATCTACTGGAAATATCTTGCCTGATGCATGATTTTATTAGCCTATTTCACAGCTACATCAAGTTGGCTATTCATAAGCATTCTGTGATTGACCACTACACACGTCTTTCTCTCCTCTGTCACTTCCAAGTGATAAATTCCATCTTACAGCAAAAACTCTTGCTGTTAGTCTCTAACAGCATGACCTTCCACTATTCAATTCCATCCCATTTCTACTACTCCAGTTTTCACGAGCACCCAAATCTCTCTGTATGCTATTCCAGTCCTCCTTCATACTGGCTACATCTCCACATTGTGCATCTGCAAACTTTATTAGCACACTCCCACTTTTTGGGCAAAGTCATTACTGAAAATATTAAATAAGACTGGTCCCAAGACCAACCGTGAGGAGCTCCAGCAGTAACCTCCGTACACCTAGGAGTTCTCCTTTCAGCATGACTCCCCCGTTAGTTCTCACATAGTTCCTCCTTTAACCAGTTCCTTGCTCTTCTTTTAATTCTATTAATCATCATTAATCCTCTCCTATTCTGTACCCACAATTCCCTGTATCTGCAAACATCAAATACAGCTACTAGTTTTGAGTGTATACTTATCAGACATGTGCATACAAACACATATCTGAACATGAAAATAAGGTTTGTGGGCACATTTACATGACTAATCAATTGCATGGACTTTGGAAAATTTGGACTTTAATGTAGTTTCTTGCTTGATGTGGAAACGTAGTTTTCAAGAATCTGATGAAACCTTTCTGTACCCTGGGCCATTATGTTAGACAGGCACTGATCTCAGATACGTACCACATAGAGCATCACTGTATTAGTATCTTGTAAAATTTGCCTTTGTGCAGACTACAGTAAGGACCACATACTGAGTTCCAAATCTGGCCCTGAATATTTTCTGTTTTTCAGATGGTCATACTTTGAAATCATTTTCTCAGCACAAAACACACTGTATATTTTCAGCATTGCTTTCAGCAGGCAGGTGTATGCAATGAATGTTGTATATATGTAGTGCTGCATCTCTCCAGTCTTACCTACAGTACTCCATGATGACTTGATATCTGTGGGAAAGAAAAGCAGGCCTTGCATATTGGCACCGTGTTCCATTTAAAAGGCCATAGTCCTGTCGTCTGTTTTTCATAACATTAAACATCAGACTTTGTGCTCACTTTTAGCCCTAGGGAAGCTGAAATCTGTTTTAATAAACATTTTGTTTTACAATCACCCAAATATACCCTTGCTTGTTCTGTTTTGGAGTGTGTAAATTTATTATTTAACTGATTTAATTGATTACTTTTTATGAAAAGAGTACTGAAGCTATTGTTTCGGGGGGGGGGGGGGAGACAATTGTAAAAGTTGTATTGCCTTTTCAATTGAATTCAATTTTGAAACTAGAAACCTTGACCAATTTGCACACACAAAATGACTTGCATACCACAGCCATAGGACTAGCTGTTTTTTCTCTTGTCTATCCACATTACTGCAGATTTCATCTATACCTTTGCCAGCCTGAATCCCTCATCCTGGGACTCCACAGATTAAAAAATGAAACAAAGAGAAACGTATACTACTGTATGCAACAAACATTCAATGAATTTACTTAGAGAAAAAACTGCACATTTCTGGACAAATTCTGCAGGCTGGCCCTATTTATTTCTTAACACTCTTTCTTTGCCAATCCTTTTAATTAACAAATTAGAGTAGCTACTACCTGCTGAGGAGAAACAAGGCCTATATTAAAATGAAAAACAATTACATTCTGAAAAAAATCCCACAGAGGCCAAAAGTAAACTTTCAGAAATGTATTTAATTATCAGAATATTTTTTGCTCATTTACAAAACAGGCATAATAAAGTTGTAGCATTTGAAGTGGTTAAGGAAGGATTAAGAAGCTTCAAGGACTATTAACAGCTGTGGTGCTTTAAAGGAAGAGAGGCAAAGTAATGGGTTCTGGTAGAGATGAGGCTGAAAACATAGCTAATGAAAACGGAACTGCCAGTATGGAAGACAATGATGAAAGGCTGGTGGACAGGTCTGATGATACAACGGTGCTGTGAGTAATCCTTGACGGGAGCTGCTTGTACAAGCAGCAAAAGGGTCTAATGATGTGAAATGGTTACAACGAACTCATGGAAGAGGAATGTGGACTAGTCTACTTGTTCCAGCTCACGAAAAGCATGGAGGAGAGGGGAGAATTTGTATATTAATCTGGTGGTGATGGATGTGGTGAACAGACTGTTGTAAATTTATACAGCAAGATATAAAGTCATTCTTCGTTTTCTTCCCTTCAGCTTCTCAATTGTTTCTCGCGATGAGGGATTGATTCTCTATGTGTGATAGATCTGTAAGGGTGAAACAAAAATAAGTTGGCCATTCTATCCTTGACACATTTTATAAACTGTATATACTATTAGGACTGTACTAAAATAAATAAATACATCTTTGGCAATGATTAGCTACAGAATGTAATTTATGGTTAGATATATGTTGACATGCACAATAGTAATTCAAGTGGATTAGCACAATTAATATTCTTACACTCAGAGTTTTCTATATGCATTTGAAAAGTGTTTTGTAAGTTAATGACAGAGGTCAATACACTCACGGCACCCTGCATCAACAATTCATAGATGCTTTATAACCCTTTCACTGCCAAAGATACTTGTTATCCACTGATTTGGTTTACCAGTGCTCAGTTATTTTCAAACTTCCCTAGATGACAGTTTATTAAGGGATACTCCAGGCAGAAGGTCTTAAAACAACCAATACCATTCACTGATATTAAGTCTTTGTGGGAATCTATTCACATATTTACTAAATTCCACATAAAATGTGAATAAAACACAGTTTAAAAAATATATGTTTAGGCTAAAATGAGCTCCAGAAAATCCTGTTTTATACATCAGTAGCATAGAAAAGTATATATTGTTGAAACTTACTTCTTTCTAATTAGCTAGTTTAAAAGTACAGGACAGTGTTCTGATGTTCAGAAATGTGCTTGTGGAATTATGTATGCAATTACACACCAAATTTGTATTTGTAACAACCCAATTTGCATGAACACTGGGTCAGTTTTGCACCTAACTGGCATCTTAGGAGCACACATAGCTGATTTTTTTGCACAGCTACGGCAACTGCACATGCCAAATAGACACATTTTGCATATTTCTGAAAATAAGACCCTTATGTTTAAGCATCATACAGACTCAAAGGGTGTCTACACTGGCAACTTAGGTCGACTTAAGGAGGCCCACGCCCACACTGGGCTTTTCTTAAGTCGACTTAAGCATTTCCTTAAGTTGACTTAAGGAAAGCTTAAGTCGATTTAATAACACCTGGTTTTAGGTCAACTTAAGCCTTAAGTCGACTCCTTAAGTCGACTTAAAGCCAGTGTGGATGGGGATTAGCGCCTAAATCAACCTTATTAAGTCGACTTAAAGCGTTAAGTTAAAGCGACAAGGGGCTATGTCTACACTAGAAAAGTTAAGTCAACTTTGTTAAGTCGACTTAAAGTCAACCTTATTAAGACTTAACTTTTCTAGTGGAGACATAGTCTAAAAGTCCTTCCTGTATACATGCCCCTTTTGTGTACATAAATAGTATTTGTGTAAAACACTGTATTTGCATGCACACATCGGTGGGGATTCTTTTTTTCATAAAGCTAAGCCTTTTGAAGACAATCAGTGATGCCGACAAACTAAAGGAAGAGCCTGTTTTAAACTCTAGATTAGTGGCAATGAGTTCCACAGGCTACAGTGTAAAAAAGTGAGTCAACTTCCTCACACCATGATTTTCCCTCCATATGTCTGAAGTCCCATGGCTCATCTGGTGTTAGAAATTTGACAGTCTCCTAATTGTCAAGTAATGACTCCAGAGTTAACTCTTTACACTGAGATTTGCCCTTAAAAGCAGGAAGAAAACTTCTCTGTTTCATACTTTAACTATTGAAAGGAGTCCCCAAGTTTTCTCTTGTTTTCTCACACCAGTAAAATGTTCCACTTTCAAAACGTAGCCCTGATGGTTTCATCTCTTTTTGCCTCCCTGTCTAAATCTACAGTTGACACGAACTCCAAACTTCACCCCATAAATATTTTCATAACATTTCAGAGACAGGCCACATTTTGCATTGTATACATCAATACAAAAACAGTTATTCTTGAACTGAATTTATTTATCTCTTCTAAGAAAGTTAACAGAATTGCTCATGTTCATCAGCCCTTTGTCTGATAATCCACAGAGCCACCAGAGCCACTTTTTTGGCAATTTGGCTTTTAACTCTCCTGCAACCCTGTTCTCTCTCTACCTTCTTGTTACTCACATAGGTTAGCAGAAGGAGATAGAGAGGGTTGCCAAAGTATAATAAGTTATCATTATTGTCCACTTTTGTTCATTATTGTGGAACTAGCACACGTCAGTCAAATTATTCCAATTGAAAATGTTTCCATTAATAAGACATTAAAATTAAAGATGCTTAAAATGTAAAGCATATGAAAAAGCCAGTTTGTTCTAACAGATTTGAATGCTACTTTATGGGACTAAGTGGGCAGATGTAAACTATCAGTATTTGTTACTCTGTTAAGCATGAGTAGCAGAAATTATAAATTATTAGCTACCCAGGTATTATTCATGATTCTGATGCATATTAGTAGAAGTTATTCCCCTACTGGGAACATGAAACTCTACTACTAATTTGCCCTCCATTGAAGGTTCTTGGAGTATATAAAAAAACATTAGGGTGCGTCTACACTTGTAAATTATGTTGTCTTAAGCTTGCTTAAGTCGACTTAATTTATTCTGCGTCTACACTACACATTCCTTAAGTCGACTTAAGCAAGCTGCTTAAGTTGACTTAAGGAAAATTAAGTCAACTTTATTAAACCTCGTTTAAAGTCGACTTTAGGCTTAAGTCGACTTTGTAAAGTCGACTTAAGCCAGTGTAGACGTGGAGTAGCCCTAAGTCGACTCTAAGTCGACTTAGGGCTCTCCAGGACTCCCCCACTGCCCTCCCTTCCAGGGGGGGTGGCACAGGGGGAGCCTGGAATGCCCCCCCAAAGGGCAGAGCCCTGCCCATCCTGCCCCTATGCCCTGCCAGGCTCCCTGTCCCCCTTTCCGCCATTGTACCCAGGTACAATGGGGCAAAGGTTGAGTCCCCTGGCACTTGGCAAGTGGTGCCCCCCCTGCCACCTGTCCAAGGTCCCCCTAGCCCCTAGAAGTTAACCTAGGCATCCAGTGTGGACGCTCTAGGTCAACTTTGTAGGGTCCCCCCTAAGTTGAGTTAAAATTTAGGTGTAGACATGCTAAGTTGACTTAACAAAGTCGACTTAAAGTTGACCTAAATTTACAAGTGTAGACATAGCCTTAGATAGTGACTTTTGAGTCACAGACCTGTAAAAGGGGCAGTCTGTCTGGAGCTACACTACATCAAGAGTACCACCAAAGCTGCTCCTTGCATAAACATGGAGCAGATAGCTCTCCTTCCACAGTCAGCATACAGATCATGAGCAGAGCCCTGTGTCCTCCCTGCCTGAAAAAAGAAGCAATAGCAAGGAGCCCCTGTGTGCCCCTAAACTTAGCCCCTTGTAGCTGTGCAAAAGCTGTGCTCGGATTATTTATAATCTGAGTCTATGTATGACCCACCCCTACAATACCATCTAGATGGCAAAATCCATGGCCCATTAAATACAGGTGAAGTTATAGAGCCCTGATGCTTTCCAAGCAAAAGTAATGTTTTCCAAGTAGCTGAGGGATGAGGTGGAATTCAGTGAATACATAAAACATCGTTTGAAATACATGTTACCTAAGTTTCTTCATAAACTATAGTAGAGCCATTCTTCTCTCTCAACATCTTCCTACCTTTTGGCTGAACTTTGTTGGCAACGAGTTTCTGTAAAGAACATAAAATGTGTAAAGAAATACTGTATGAACTGAAATTTCATCAGTATAAATTAGTGGTGGGCCTGAGCCTAGTTTTGTACCTCATATTTGGTTTTTGAATACCTTCCCTCCAAAAACAGAGTGGGAAGGGGGTGGAAATCAAGGGGAAAGTGTATATTTATGGTTTTGGTTCAGCCCTTTATGAAGGTAGGGTCTAACCAAAAAATCTGGAACTGGCTTGGGAGTAGGGTTCAAGTATCTCATCCCCACAAAGTTCACGGGGGACTAGAATCTGGATTTGTATTCAGGCCCATCGCTAATATAAACTATTCCAATCCTATAATCTATCTATTAACGGAACATGCAACATGATGTTTTGCTCAATCTGGTGAGATGGTTTTCAGATGCTGCATGCACTAAAATAATTAGCTAACAACACTGAACATGCAGCCTTCTAATCCAGATACCTGTAGTATGACAAACTGTACATGCAACATAATTATAATTCAGTCCAGTGTATAATACACACATGCATGCAACATGGTCACTAAAGCTCATAATAATATAACAAATTTAACGGTAAGCACAAAGATGTAGACACTTGTGTATTAGGTGAACCGTAAACATTGCATGTGTTGCAAAAATATTTTACCTGATTTTTTTTTTTTAATAAAAAGTTTGAGGACACAAATGGCCTGGCCAAAAAACTTTAAAGGTGGCCCCTTTCAGTGGAGATGGAGGAAGGAGTCATGGCGAATTTAGGATCAGTTGACAGCTGCAGTTAGCTCAGTTGTCTAGCCTGCCGCTCTTCCTCTACGTTGAAAATGAAACACTTCTGTTCATCCCGCTGCCCAAGCAAGTTAGCATTACTTCGTGTGTGTGTCAAGAATTGCCAACAGCTAATTAATTATGCAATTTGTGGATTTAGCTGGTTTTTATTTTACCATAATCCATATCTGCTGACACTTTTGCTTTCACATCCATTTAAAGTTCAAAGATTCATATGGAGATTATAAAAGAATAGGTATAAGACAAGTGGCTATACAATAGCACTCTAATTCTCGTCTTTCTCCTATAGCAAAAGCCTCTGGCAACTTCAGATTTCACAATAATCAAGGAAAAATCTCATACAACTCATATTTACCTGTTCATTTCTCCATACCCTCAGAATAATATAATAATACCTTTTCCAGGACAGCACTGACATTGTTGATACCCTTCTACTAACAGTATGGTAAACTGAAGAATCTGTCAATTGATTTCTCTTAAGGAAAAAAGTAGATTAACTATTAAATATTTAATATTTTAATGTTTAAAAATTATAAACAATTCAAGTTAAGTATTGGACACATAAAGTACCAAATGAAACACACTGAAAATAACTTACATTATTCACAAGTGACTTTAAAAGAAAAAAGACTTCTAAGCAAATCATATTTATTCCGGGGCTTCAAAAGTTGCTGCCCGTTTTTCATATGTTTGTTTCGTCCAAGTATATAGGTATCTAACTATCTGATTAATAATAATGAGGGGGATTTTCAATACCTTCCAGGAGATTTGGACATCTAAATCTCATTAATTGCTAATGGGATTTGGACATTTAAATCCATTAGGTAGCTTTTAAAATTTCAGCCATTATTATTAATTGTTTGGATTTTTATAATCCTTTCCAATGAAGGATTTCATTACACTTTACAAGCATTAATTTATTTAGTTTCAAACCCTGGGTTTGAAAGAGATTAAGTGACTTGTTCAAGGAGATTCAAAATGTCAGAGTCAATAGAACCCAAGAGTCTCACTCAGTTCTGTGATGTGGCTAAAAAACCTTACTTCCTCTCCACAAACATTCATCAATGTATACAAAAATCCATATGATTTTGCATATGCAAAAACTTAAATGTGAAACATCATGGGCACCATTTTAAAAACTGCTTTAGAAATTTTGGCCCTGAAAATCAACAGAACCTCCTAGTGAATTATAAGGTTGTTTTCCTTTGATTATGGGCAAGATTGTGGTATCCTTACCAGGGCGTGATTTATGGGCAGTGGGAAACTCCCCTCGAGTTTTGTACAGTTCTGATTGTGGCGCACATTCTAGCTGATGACAACAGAAGTTTTACTTGATTAGGGAGTGGAAGATTTGACCCTCCAACCGTTTTTTCAAAAGGGAGAACTGCCCAGAGCGCCTGTGGCTCTTTATTGTCCTTTTCTGCCAGCAGAAGACTCAGTCTTTTACTCCACTTTTAAAATGTGGAATTTTCTTGGTGTTTGGTTTTAAATTTTCTCCTGTGAGAACTGCAACTCAATCACTGCAGTGTTGTGATTAAGAGCCTTCTGGAAAGTAAGCAGCCTTTAAACAGAAGTGAAAACTTTGTGGCCAACTCCCATGATTTTGTCATGAGTCTCAGGATAATTATTTTTTCCTTAAAGCCCTAGTTCCTGGATTCAAGTAGATACATGATGATTTTAGCCTTCATTCTTTAAAGAAAAGTAAGTTTCTAGCCCTTTTGGAGAAAGCTTCAAAATGTGACTCCAATGCACCCTAAAGGCTCAAAAAGCAGAAGGTAAATAAAAAGATCACCAAATCTATTATTTCTATGTAATCTCATGATTTTTAAGCCAATCTTCTTATTTTTGGCGAGCCAGACTCATGACTTTTTTATTATTTGGGGATGACAATACTGTGAAAGTGATTTGAAAGTGTCAGCTTCATTCCTGTTTAAAGTCAGTTTCTAGTCTATTATTTGTAGTCTGGAACACCCTCTATAACCCCAGGCAGGGTGCGGTGTAAACTCATAAGACCTTTCCCCAGTAGGTTGCTTCCAAAAGTTAAATGAGCTATTCCAAACTTGGTGAACTGCAAAAAGTAAGTAGCCTAAAGGATAAGAAAGTAATCTAGATTGTTCTACTATTGTTTCCATTGTTGCATTCAAGAGCTTGTAACAAAATAAGAATATATATCACAATTTTAAACCGAACGAGTATCCCTTAAGAAAAATAATTTGATACAAGATGACAGAATACGTTAAAATAAGATATGAGTGGATCTGATATTATTTAACTTTTTCTTAAATATAGAATTAGATACAATGCTCCTGTCAGCTAATTCTAAATTAGTATTTGCAAAAGCCCTTGAATCTTCAGGTGCCTAAGTAGCCCCTGAAATCACAGCTGAAGCTGCCCTCTACCCCCACCTAAATTTGAACTGGAGCTCCTGGTCCTTACACTCAATCTGCTGAGCTCTTATTAACACAAGCAATAGACTTCAATAGGACCATTAATATGAGTAAAAGTTTGCCAGTATAAGGAGTCGCAATTTGGCCCAAAGGTAATATATATTGTTCAGGTGACTGGAATTTATCAGATATATGACATTTACACAACCGTATAACCTAAACTGTTGTCCCAGAACTTTATTTCCCTCCCATTCCACCCACAGTTATTTTATATGTACAATCACTGTATCACCTGTTCAGTTTAAATTTTCTAAGCTTTTGAGGTTTGTGCATCAGGTAAAGCTACTCCTTGGCTCCTTTAATTTGATCACATCCTCAGGAATCTCTTACCTTTCCTTACTCATTAGTGATCTTGATAAAAGTCAAGGAAGAAGTTACAGGGTCAGATTTTCAAAAGAGCTCATCTCTTCTGGAAATGGGGATCATCACAGCAGGTACTTACAGTGATGCCTAAAAGGGAGCTGAAGTCTTCAGAAAACTGGCCCCAACCGAAATCTTTTGAAAATCTGCCCTACAGAGAAGAGTAGTGTGCAATGATAGATATCATGGTACGGTAATGGGAACAACTGTGTTGATGTAATGTTAGAAAGTGGGGGACAACACTACTGTGTGCGCACCCATTCATGTGATGAGCTTTTGGCATGTCCATTTGGAAATAGATGTTTCCAGAATCCTAGCAGACTCTGACTGGGCTCATATTCTCAAACTGTACTCTGGAGTGCTTACCAAACATTATCTGATGTCAGAAGTTATATCAGGCCAAAGGTGGAGCCATTTCTTCTTCCAAGTCTTCAGGATTTGTAAAGCCAGTTCACAACAAATTGGCATCAGCTAAAGCAAGAACAATCCATGTTTACAGCCATCCAGAGAGGTTGCGTTATAACTGAAGGCCCATACAGGGATTTGAACTGCTTAGAGATCTGAAGCTCAGGGTAGTTTCTCCAGTCAAATGAAATTTATGGAATCTGGACTTTTTAGCTCAGGCAGTAAAGAAACCACAGGCCGCAGCTGCAATCCCCACTGCTGCTGATCCACTACACAATGCCTCACTTGGCAGACCCAGTAGATAGCAGGTATACAACGTTTACACAAGAATCAAAGACAATGTTGCAGAGCATTTGGCTCAGATTATGGATAAACTGTAAAATCATTACTATCCTAGAATATATGTGATTTATTAGACATTTCTCTTTGATATAAGAAATTGAGATGAAACAGTTGATACATAAGTGACTTTTTACCATGAAGGTTAAAGCTCAAATTTGAATTTCAGGAAATGTGTGATTTCTTAATTAAAAGTAAGTTTATATGGGAAATATGAAATTACGAAGTGAGGCACAGACTGCTTGTGGTGATTGCTTTAACCTTAACCCAATCCATTGGTATTTCTAACATCGGTGGAATTAGTGAAAGGCAGATTCAGGTTCTAGAGTCTGATTCAAAGGTCATCCAAAAATTCCCATTGACTTCAATGGGCTTTGGATGAGGCCCTATGAATGAATAATGAATTAGTCTATGTGGCATCATTAAAAAAAAACAACCACAAACAATGTAAGATTATCTGCCTACAACTTTTCCTATGTTTTCGATATGGTCAAAAGAATATGAGCCAAGAAAATGCCCACTACGTGACCAATACGTGCTACAACGTCAACAGAACAATGTAATTTTCCAAAAGTATGTTTTACAGTTAAAGCCAAAAGCAACAATGTGCTCAGAGAACATTAGGACAGAGACATTATACACAGAAAAATGACTGCAGATTATACTGCTTTCAGAATGGCAAATAGGGTTGAGTTTTACTGGAAGAGTAGCCTTTAAATTAGTTACTGGAGAAATATGCAATGCTCACCCAAGAAAAGTGTATACTAGAAAAAAGTGGCTCATAATAAAATATAAAATACCAAAGCAAGTAACTATTATGAATTGTTTTATAAACCAATATTATTTAACTTTCCAAGTGGTAAGCACAAATGTGCCACCTATGTTAGAACTAAAAATCTGAGTAAGTCACTTAAAAAGACCATTATTGTGACTATTACAGAAACACATACAAAGCGATCACAGAAATCACTTACAAGGAAAATTCTCAAATGTCTTCCATGGCCTAGAATTTGACAGAAGAATAAAATGATCAATCATCTATCTATCTCTGTTCTCCTCCTCATCATAGTAGGACCAATCAGTTAGAAGACTCAGTGTTATGTCTACACTGCAATTGGGAGCAAGTCTCTCAGGCCAGGTAGGCAGACTCAAGCTAGTTCAGCTCAAACCAGCATGCTAAAAACAGCAGTATGGAAATTGCTGGACCTGGCAAAGACTTGGGCTAGCCATGACCTGAGCTGTGTGGGGTCAGATGGGCTTGAGAGTCCACTGCTGCTAAAGCCGCAACATCTACACTGGTATTTTTAGTGCACTTCCAGCTGCAGTATAAACATACCCATAGAGGCAAACACAAAGTTGGTGTATGTCGGTGCAACCCTCTTAAGTCAGTGAAATTGCATCCATGTACAACAGCTCTGAATCTGGCCCATGGAGTCTACAACATCACTCAAACACAAGAGATATTAGTTTCATAACAAATGTATCATCTCTTCTTTGATTGAGATAGGCCACTAGTGTTTTCCAGAGTCACCATTCACAACCCATCTCCTTGAATTCACAAGGCAACAGCCTTCTCCACTAATCTCAGTTTATATTTTTCTTTTCAAACAGAAGGGTTTATGGCCATGGATATGTGACACCTGGTTTGACTATGTTTTTGGGGAACTATACTATCCTATCGCTAGAAGATATCAGCATCCTGCCACATTGGGGGACTCGAGTCAAAGTGAGGCATGAGAACAAAAATGCATACCAACGAACATTTGCTGGATTTCTCTATAAAGAATCTCTGTATAAATAAAATTATTCATGGATTAAAAATAATATAATCCTTATCGACAGCTTTTAGCAATGAATTAAAAAACCACTCTGCTTAGAAATTCTAAGGTCTATCCAGCATGCGTTTACTCTTTAGTATGCACTGTCCAGAAAGAATAATAGGCTTGTATTGTTTCTATTATCATCTACTGATGTCTTTCAATTTACATTTTCTGTACCATAGACTTGTAATTTAAAAAATCTTTACCCTTCCTTTGGAACAATTAAAAATATACACAGAGAAAATCCCTAAAGTCTTTTTAGCACTTCAGGCATCGAGGCCCTAGTTCAGCAGTCCATCCCTATTCAACAACATATTATGCCAGGTGGGGGGGCACAGGGATAGCCTGGCATGCCCCCCCACCTGGCAGGGCAGAGCCCTGCCCACCCTGCCCCTATGCCCTGCCAGGGTCCCTGACCCCCTTTGCCCCATTGTACCTAGGTACAATAGGGCAAAGGCTGAGCCCCCTGGCATTGGGAAAGGGGTGCCCCCTCTGCCCCTGTGGACCTGCCCTAGGTCCCCCTAGCCCCTAGAAGTCGACCTAGGCATCCAGTGTGGACGCTCTAGGTCAACTTTCTAAGTTCCCCTTTAAGTCGACTTTTTTTTTAAGTGTGGACACACTAAGTCGACTTAGTTAAAGTCGACTTAAGTTACCAAGTGTAGACATAGCCGAAGAGTCTAAACAACAGGTTACATATTTGCTTTTTTCATACGCTTGACTGTTCAGAGACAATACAAGAGTTAACTGTGTGAATTTATTTGCAAAAAGACTTACCTTGTAATCTGTGTTCTAGTATTGAAGTCAAGAGATCTCATTGAGCGTAAGACCTCTATACACCCCAAGTACTGCAGGAAGAAAGAAACAGTTGTAAAATATGTATTATATGCATTGTTGAGCTTTAGGAAAAAATACAATTAATCAATAAAAGTTATAGTACAATCCTTGTTTTACATCTGATTTATCTTGTTTGTAAGCTAGCTTTTCATAACTAAGTTCTTTGGGTGACAAGGTTGTTCTATAAAAACTGTATTTCATTTGTAACTCAAGTACATGTCAACATATCTTTTTATGCTTAATCTCATTGTTGTAATACATAGTACTACTTAGTACTAAGTATTCTTTACTGGGCTTGGAGATAGTCAAAGAAGAACAAATGCAATCAATATAAAAAGGGGTCACATTGAAAAATATGCCAAGATATTGTTATATCTATCATCAAATCCATATATTACAGGCCAGATTGTCAAAAAGTCAGGCATACAATTGCATATCAGATATTTGAAAGAGTAAATTATCAAAGAGAAAAACAACTGAGTATTTGCATGTGCAAATTCTTATCTGTATGTGCAATTGCAATAGGAGTTCATGCCCATCAGCTGCTGTTCTGCAAACTCCTAACTATCTTACAATCATAGATATGGGAGCCTATGTAAAACAGTTTTCCAGTATTCTAGATGATGTGAAAAGCAACATGATAACCCTTTAATTAGCTGCTTGTAATTTCAGTACAGAAAACCTCTGAAAAGACATGTGGACGGCTGCCTATCCATTGTTCTAAAGATATTCCTGCAAATTAAAAATATCTTACTCAAGCAGATTCCAGCATATGGCTGTCTAAATACAATTTGCCTTGCTGTCACATTAAAGCTATTACTTTAAAAAGAAAGAGTGGAATTCAAAAATGTTCTAGGAAATGGTCATGCCAAGCAGATCATTTTCAGACAATGCAAAAAAATATATATTTATAATGGATTTGACTGAAAGCAAAGCATTTAATTGTACATAAAAAGTCTGCAAATTGTTATAAACCCAAATCTGACATTTCCATGTGCAAGTGACTAATTAGGCATATATGTCCTAATTCTCCATTAGGTCCAACCTGATTGCCACCAGTGGAAGACTGAGCATGGCACTCAGTTGTATCACAACCCCATTTTATCTCACCCCAATACACTCTTTCCTCTGTCTTATAGTAGGAGTGTCTTATAGCAGGGGCGGGAAGTGGCTATAAATTCCTCCTTTGCAAGGGGAATTCTCTGCTGCAAATCTCTACCCAGTTTAAAACTACTTTGCACAAGGAATGTAAAGTAGCTTTAAAAGGCTGGTGAATCCACTTCTAGAGTTAATTATTTGCATGAACAAACACCCGATCTGCATGTGGACATTAGGTGCCCAATTATCAACCAGACTTTTTAAAAATCACTCCACATAAAATGCATAGTTAAGGAGAGATCTATAGATAACAGACCTGTTCCTTCATTCTTGTGCACTATTTTTACACCAGTGTAACTCAAATGAAATCAACAGAGGTATGCTGGTATTAAACCAATGTAAAAAAGTTGAGAACCAGGCCCACATTCTTTGGAATAGTGGATAGATGGGTGTCCCAAAGTCTTATCAAGATTTTTTTGTAATGAAGTTCTGATTAATGGGTTATTATGTTGCTGTTTACATTATCTGGAATCTTGACAAGTGTGTTATAAAGGAGCATATCTGTTACAAGTTTGGGGAGTTTCTTATTTATTTTCATATATCCAGTGTAGATTGTCTTTTAATGTGTCTCTATCAAATGTTATTTGAGTTATTATAGCTCAGATGATTGAGTGACTATTACAAGTTAATTGATTTTCTGGTGTTGCAGTATAAGAAACTACAGTGTGGGGATAAAATTGTTTTTGTATTTTGATGCAAAAGGCATCAGCACATATGAAGCCAAACTTTAAAGGTCAGATCCTCAGCTGTTTTAAATGAGCATAGCTCTACAGAAGTCAATGGAGTTAGAGGCACACTGATTTACATGAACTTAGGATCTGGCCTAAGTACCTAAAATTACAATGCAAAATATATTTGAGAGACCAACTGCATGTTTCTGCAGGAGCCATTACCTGTTTGCATCCACATATTTTGCATGAGCAGTCCAGGCACCTACAACAACATAAAGTTAAGATGCTAAATTTATATTTAGGCACCTCTATAGGTGGCTTTATTTTCCTGGAGCTCAAACTCCTAATGCCCATTCAGGTAATAACCTAAACTCAATTAAGATACGCCAATGTACATCAGCTGAAGATCTTTGGTGCAGCATACCGAGGAGTGTCTGGACTTATTTAGAACCAAACTAAGGTAAATTAACAAGTGCACACACACACAGTGCTATAAAAATAAGCAATGATATACAATTGTACTTTACTTTAATGGGAAAGTTTTTCTATTTTTCACAAATCATGCTGGATATTACATGAATGATATGCAGTAATTATTATAATGAAGGAGACTGATGCCTCCCCATTTATAATCCACAAGAAGAGATTTCATCATTTTTATTATTGCTTGATTTAGATTTTTAAAGAAATACATTTGAGAGGAGGGCAATTTAGACCGCTGGTCATCATATTATCTGATTTACACTTGCAAAACTACTAACACATAATCAGACACTCAGAAAAAGACAGACTGAAAATTTGGGCCATACTTCCTAAATGTATATCATTGTGAATACACTACTGTTGTTATGGATTCATGGCCCATTCTTGCTCCTTGTTTATGGTACAATATAGTGATGATTTCCTGTTTCTAACTACCTAAAAGGGAAAATCTAGAAAAAAGGTATGGATGTGCCCTAAATCATGGCAAACTAATAGTGTAATATAAAATTATCTGGGCTGCTAAAAGCAGTATTCCTTATCTATCTAAGCTAAAAGGGCAATTCTGATTTTTTTAGATCAGAACATGCCAACTTTTATACATCACAACATGTTTTCAAGTAAAAAGACTGCTGTAGGCACTGCCACTAGAAAGTACTGATAAAAAGTCCGAAGAGCCAATAACCTGACATATGTATATCTCAAATGGTTGTCATCCTCACATCACTTCCCAACACTACCACTGACCTCTGAGAAATGTCCACTTGAAACAGGCAGAGAAGGATCCACACAAAAAATAAATATAGTCAACTTAACAAATCATTTATTTCAATTTGTACAGGCATTCATGGAAAAGAATAACCTATCTTTTGCTCCAGGCATTCCATGGAACACTTCAAAATGCAATTATAAAAACAGACTCCTCCTGTAACCTCCATCTTTCACACGAGACTTAAAATATATTACAACAAGCAGCTAAAATGCATTGATAGTTTTAACGAGCTTCTGCCAGAATCCTTCCAACGCCTCATAACTCAGGAAAACATGTGGGCCTTGAGTAGAAACATCCTGCACTAGGATTATTCAGGACTAGCACAGCGCAAGTTCCAGAGCTATGCAACTCTTGTGGACAACGAACGCATTGCTGGCTGTCCCCTCTAGCATATTTGAGTGGGGCTCCAAATCCTATGCCCCCTGCTGACAACAACTGTGACAATCTGGCCTGAAGAAAGAAGCCCTCTTTCAAATTGGTAGTTCCCAATCCACTGAGGGCTTTATAAATTAAAATCAACACCTTAAATTGTATGCAGTACATAATAGGTAGCCAGTACAGATCCCAAAGCATGGCACCACATGTTGCTGGAAAGATGCATTCATTAACAAGCAAGCCGCTGAATTCTGAACAAGTTACAATTTCTGGATAGATTTTAGAGGGTGGCTATTGTCTCAGATTTCATTTTATGTCCTGGTGCCCAGAGAACTTTTTTCAGGACACTTTAAGGGTCCCTTTTTTACATCAATGTTATTTTTTAAGTAGCTAGAAAATGTTTACATAAGACTTATTACTAGACAGGATAGAATTCTCTCCATTTAAGAGGAACAAATGGTTCCATGTTGCCTAACTGTTCAGTGTGATCAAGTGTTTGGAGTGAAAAGTCAAAGAGTGTAAGCACTGTCAGCCAGTTTTGGCTCAAAGCGAATGTTAACACTTGTTCAGTGTTTCATAATAGGCTTATTAATAACACTACACTTTTGGAAGAAATCCTTCACTCCAAGAAATATGCACATGTTACTGTTGAGTCAGAAGCTGGCATTAAAAACATCAACATACATTTTTAATAAACATATAGAAAGATGTAGCGCCACACTGAAGGGACTGAAATAGTTCAGTCTGGCAGTGACAAAGGCACGGATGACAGATGCAACATATGCACCCAAAAGAAACAAACAGAGCCTCCTGGCCATACATAAATGGAAAAAGCATACCTATCTGTTGCAACTACCTGATTTTCTTATAGGAGGTGGGAGTTCAACCAGACTACTATCTTGCACACCTGCCTCACAAATAAATATTGAGCAAACTTCTTCAACCAGTCTGAAATGGGGTTAGAACTGCCAATCTGCATCTGAGCTACTGGTCCCACCAATACCTAGAGCTCACCAAACCTATACCGGTCTTCCTAATGAGCCAAAATGGACTAGCAATACTGGATTAACAAGATGATTGTCCTCAATGAAGTCCCATAGCTCATGACATCACAGATCATATCAACAGTGCACATTGCCATGTACAATGATGTCAGAGACAGAATAGTTGTGTTAGCAAAAAAGAAGTGCACCTCCCATGTATAGCGTTTAAGTAACACAACACCTTCAAATCCTAACTCATATAAAGGCTGCTATAATTATTGTGTAACAGTTGATGATACCTCCACTGTGATGTAAAGTAGCCTCAATGTTCTTAGGCTCTGGGTTCAACAGTGTGGGTTGATGTACCTCTAATTTCTGAAAGCAGAAAGCTCTAAAATATGTTCTGTAATAAGCCCTAGGTTGAGTTTCCAGGGTTGGCAATTACAAACATCTTGCATAATGAGCACATTTATACTTGACATCACTGAGAAACACAGAGCCCGGCAATACCACTTTTACAGTCTCTTTTCATAGTACAAGTGCACACTTTAAATACAGCCTCCTGGATCATTACCCTGGAGCACAAGCTTATTCCCTGCTGGGTTTTTTGATCAACTTATAAAAATAGGTATCCCACTCCAGATTGAAAGAATTTTGGGAGCATATCATTGTATCCAGCATGAATGTGCAATTGCTTTAAGTTCTCAAGTGGCCAAGTCTGCTATCCTTATTTGGATATACCTATAACATTTTCATTCTGTGAGCTTATACTATAACAGAACATTTTAGAACTCATTCCCTCACCCCTCTGTAATTTGGGATCTTCCTTCCAGCCATCCTGTATAAAAAGGGAGACTGATCATGACTTAGTTTGAGAACTCATGCTTTACTGGCACTCCAAATAAACAGGCGAACCTCTGATCTCTTTTGTGGGAAATACTCTTTAAAGTATAAATTGTGAAGTTCTGACTTAGGTAACCTCCCACGGAAGTCAGAATTTGTCCTCACTCCTCAGAGTGAGACTGTGCTTTAAAAAGCATGTCTGGGAAATGGACAAGGTATGCTGCAGCAGCAACCCCAGGAGGAATTCTGGCTAATTTATTCAAACTCCCTCCCGCACTGACACCAATAGCTTTGGTGTCAATAGCTGAATGGATACTGTTCATGCCCCTGGATCTGGCTATAACCTTCTCCAGTGAAGATGTAGGTAGCAAGACATCTCCTTCACCCTGTTCCTCGCCACTAGACTCCCGCCTCGTGGCTAGCGCCGCTGCCAGCCTGAAACAGTGCTTCTACATCCCAGTCACACTTTGACTGGCCAACACACAGGGCATTAGAAGGAGGAAGTCTCATGTACTCTTCTTTACCTCCACCTTTGTGAAGCCACATACACAGAACTTGGTGCTACATTTGGAACAGACACAAAAGCCCTATCACTATGAGGAGAGACATGTTTCTGGGATGTTTTAAAGTGGATGGAAGGCAGGCCGGGCCCAGATTAGGAATGGATTTATGAAAACTGATTGCATCATCAGCAGGTAAATGATACTCGAAAGCACTGCATGCAGAAGTAAGAGTGGAAGCTGGCATAGGAAGTAAATTCCGGGGAGTAGTAGCTGGTCAGTTTTAGTTCAGCAGTTAGAGTTTAGTTTTTCTGTGCTTTAAGATGTAAATATTTGGCTTTAAATGTTCTATTTACGTTCTAAGTGAGAGGGTGTTGAAGTCTCTCCTGTTTTGTGCCCACTTATATACATATTATATTGTACACTATATAGTAACAAAAAGTATTCAGGCAGTCAGATTTCTTAACTTCTAATGGCCCTCTTCACAAAGGGGTACTGTGCCTCCTGGAAAGAAATTTATAAACTGTAGGAGAGGAGATTTGTTGACTTTTTTAAACTTAACATTTTTTTTTTCCAACCAAGATTTCAGCACATTTTCTAAGGCAGTGGTTCTCAACCAGAGGTTCACACACTCCTGGAGGCATGCAAAGGTCTCCCAACGGGTTCGTCAACACCTCTAGATATTTGTCTAGTTTCACAACCGTCTACATAAAAAGCACCAGCAAAATCACTGAAACTAAAATTTCACACAGCCAAAATGAGAAAGCAAGCAATGTTTCAGTAATAGTGTGCTGTGACACTTTTGTATTTTTAGGTCTGATTTTGTAAGTAAGTTGTTTCTAAGTCAGGTGAAACTTGGGGTATGCAAGACAAACCAGACTCCTGAAAGGGATGCAGTAGTCTTGTTCTAAGGGCTCAGTCATGCATTATACTCATATCATGCTCTGGGGGGCGATGCAGAGGTGCACCTAGTCATGGGGTTGCTCCAATTCCGCCTGAGAGATACAAGCGGAATACAGGGATACAGGGAGAGGAAGTCAGCTGCTAAACTACTTCAGGTAATGAAATATACTCCTCCTGCTGTGCTGTGCCCCACTTCCTTCCTGGGTGCTTGGTGCACAGCATGCCCCACAGCAATACAGAGGGAAGCACGGAACTGCACTGTGACATGCTCATTTACAAGGGTGGGGAAAGATATCATGTACAGTCCTATTCCTTCCCAGTGCACTTTACAGAATCATGCACTCACTAATAATTGCGTTAATTAATAAATCCTCACAGTCTAGTTGGGGTGAGATGAAATCATCTATTTTGGTTTTATGTAATAGTAAAACAAGTGCCAACCACCTATATATTACGGTGTAAATAATAGCATGTACCACCTGGGAGTGAAAAAGGCAAAAAAGAATGACTATTTAGTGTTTCCATACATTTGCTGTTTTTGGTAAATTTTAGAGCCATATGTAATCATGTACAAAACTTTACAATGAGTCCATTTCTTTCCCAAGGGTTTTTTCCTCATTAAGGACTGTACAGAATGTATGTTCTAGCCAGACAGAAAACTCTAAGTAAAGATTGATTGATTAAAAATGAAACAGAAAATACTGAAAACAAGTCTTCTTTAGAGTTCAACAAATAAGACTTGACCCTCCAGCCGTGAATTTATTGTCACAAAGTGCTCCATCAAACAAATAATACAGTATTGCAGTCCAGTACTTCTAAACTAGTTTAAACCTCCATTAGATATTATTGCCAATATTTTTTCATTTTTTTAAATGGACTTAACTGTCACAAATGCAGTCAGCTAACAGGTGATGGAGCTCTGGAAGGAGAAACAGTTAACTAGCTGTTTACTAAGTTGTTCTCTTTTGTTATATATAATACAATTACTAACTTGTGCTATCTACAAATAGAAAGAATGTATTCTATGTGGCACATGTTTTTGTCATGTGATGCACAATAGGCTATGATCTGTGTAACTTTTCTGTTCACTTTTGCAATGTAAAAGGTGTACTTCTATGTAAAATGTGTCATGAAAGGTTCCCTTTTGAATACTCTTATTGTTGTGGTATTATGTTTCCTGCAGCATAATGTATGTGTACCAATATGAAGCATGTTTCCAGGTATTTTACATGGCTCATAGGGGAAGAGGACAATCAGACTTGTCTTCAAGCAGCACAGAGACAGTGAGAGCCATTTCTCCATCAACGTTGCAAGCACATACCTAGAGAAGATAAAAAAGACAATGGGGCTAGCTAAATGCCTGTAGCATCTCTGCTTGGAAAGAGGGGGAGGGGCGGGAAAGTTTGGAAACAAAGACAGACTTTTCGAAAAGCAAGAGGCTTTTGCCAGGGAAAGCCCATTTTAGGAGCAACTAAAGAGACTGGGCCTAACACCACCAACGATCAGTCTTGTGGGTAAGAATGAGGAGTATAAACTAAAGAGTAATCTTGGAATAGTGTTATTAGTTTAGTATGAGTTTTATCTCTTTTATTTGTTTGTGGTAACGCCCGACTCCTTTATTAAATGATTGGGCATTGATTTGCTACATACTCACTTAAAATCATATTCTAATCAATAAACTAGTGTTTGTTTTATCTAACGTTGTGTGGACTTTAAAGAGTGTGAATCAGAGAGGCTGGACCAATCCATTTCAATGTCAAATGGAGAGACAAAGGTCTGTGAGTCCTTGGTGATTGGGAAAGGGTCCCAATCCCTGTAGGATGGGAGTTCCCAGTGTAGTGTCTGGTGACAGGGGGTGCTTGCTTCAGGACTGTCCCATAGAGGGTGCACACACAGTTCCTGGGACCAACTACATGCAGGAAGTTAGTCTGGACTGACTCAGGAATGAGTAGTCACCTGGCAAAACAGGGTAGGTCAGGGTTCAGGAATGGATATTGAGGGTCAGGACGGCACACCGGATTAGATTCTGGGAGTGGACTGTCACAGCTTTATTAATTCTTAATTGGTGAATATCAGTCTATTGTTTGACGGCCACATTCAATTTGAACACCAGGATAATTTTGCAAAACTGTAACAGCAAATGGATATAGGGCACAAATATGTGTTTTCACATATACCTCATAGCAATCATTTGAAAAAAATCACTTACTGCAAACATTCCATAGTATACGTATACTTTTTTTTTAATGGTGCCTCATTACTTTCATTTGGGCATTTTGTGAAGTGTACAGTTCATCACTTTCTCCATATTGCTTCCTAAACTGTATGCCTGGTTTTCCGAAAATGTCATTGCTAAAATTATATTATTAAAATCATGATGAAAAAGAGGTACGCTTCAAAAGCTCTTGATTTAATTAGCACAATAGAAATAGACAACATTTTCATAAGGGACTGCAGGGAAAAAGAAATTCCAAATGTTCTTTGATGAAGTCCGGGGTATTTTTTAACCCACTTTACAAAACAGAAAATGAAGCAATGGGTCTAAGCAGCAGCATTAAGAATTTTAGTATTTGTTTAATACCAAGTATGCAGATTCCTAAAAAAAATCAGGGCCATTTTAAAATTTTCACTGCATGACTATGAGTCACTGCATATTATTTGTGGCTGAGCTTTAAATAGCTTGAAAGCTTTTACAATTAATTTACTGTGAACTCTTTTGGACAGGAACCTTGTCTTCATATGGGTATGTTTCAGCACCAGGTACAACGAGCTTCTGATCCTGACTTAGACCTCGGGGCTTTCTTAGAATAGAAATGTTCAATAAGAATAATGTCAAAAAAATAGATGCTGAATGTCTGTAAGATGTTTTTGTCTAGATATATCTACCTTCTGGTGAACCTACTACATTGGCTTCTGACCAAAGAAGGACAACGTTTGTCCTGTTTTACATACAAACCCTGTGCATTTAGTTGTTTAAATGATAAAACGATTCAACCTTCTAGGACAGTGCAAAAAAATCATAATTAATAAACTATATGTTCTGTCAAGTAACATATGGACTTCCTGCACACTCTCATACACACAGGATGGCATGGATCTTAAGAGAACTTAGTAACAATAATTTTGTAGGTAACAACTATTTTTTCTCCTAAAATACAGCCATAAATATTCATAACTATCTTACTATTTGGCAGAAAGCAAGGTAGTGTTACTAGTAAGGTGATATATTCACTTAAGAAAAAGATATCAAGATTTACTACAACCCCAAAGAGGATCAAAATTGCTCTGTTTTTCCATGGAACTCAGCTAATCCGTAGTCCCTCCACTGTAGCTGGTAATTCATATTAAATCGAATGCACTGGAGAAAGTGAGTATCTCTTGCAAGGCACTGAATGACTCCAACTTTCACTGACTTCACTGCAGAAGAGAGTACACAGCCCTTAGAAGGAAAGAAAGTCAGCACACTTCCCAGAACTGGGCATTGGAGAATAAAGAAGTCAGTATAGCACACAGCACAATGTCACTAGGAAGTTCCAGCGGCAGTTTTGTATGCTCTATAAATAACATTTTTTATGTCTGGTAGTATAGCTCATAAACAATCAGGCATAAAGGATTTTATGCAGTAAAACCTTTTCATTTACTGGAGGAAGGATGGTTGTTGAAGAATTCTTCGGCAGTGATGTAGAATATTTTCACCACGCATTTGAATATATACCCTCATGTTGTCAGGCTATTTGCTCATTTCTTGTGCACTTGGCTATGCTCTTAACTGGTGCAACTTAAAGCTGTCCTTCAGTTCTTGTGGTGGGTAGATCCAGACAGAGGAGAAAAGACTGATTAGGGAAGTCACTACTTAGCACAGGACTTCCTACCAGCTGGAATGGGAAACAAAACCACTCTCCTATAAACTGCAGAGACCCTTTATCAACTAGGATATTTTCGCAACTCTAATTACAATGACAGGTCTTCATAATGATGAGTTAGTGGCTTTAGATTTGTCCCCAGTGACAAGTTCTAGCACCATTTCCAAACCAAACCAATATAATGATAATTCAGTATCATTTAAAAGAGAGAGACCAAAGATTGAGTTAATGGCCAGAGAGTACATTTTGTCTCATCTCTAAAGGTCAATTCCTCTAAGTAAACACTCAGTTTTCATTTCTGGCATACTAGAAACAATATACTGCTGAGAAGCAAATTTCAGCTCCCAATTGTGAAAAATTTCTAATCTTCATCAGTTTGAATAATACACATTCAAAATAAATTTGGCATGAACACTTCAGAACATGATTCCAATCTTTTTATATTTTCTATGTTTGTGTACATGAATTAAATTCACTATCACTATAGTTCAAAAATCACACATGCAGTACAAAAACTCAATGGGTTAAAATTTCAACAGCTGCCCCTATAACTGCTCTGACAATTTTGCATATGCAAGTGTTTGTTGTACATTTTTTTCACACATTTTTTGTATGCAAAAGTTAGTTTAGATTTAGACATGCACATATTGGGTAGTTAATAGCTCTAACTATTTTATTTAATGTATGCAAATGCATTTTGCATCATGCATTCAAGTTCTTCTACATGCAAATATTACCTGTGGAAAATTGCACCATGCAAGAAAATTTAGTACACCAAATTTCTGATGCAATTTTCTAGTCACTCCGATTATCAATCAGAGCAAAGGGAAATATTTGCACTATGTAAAACTGTCTCAGCAATACATTTTTTAGTCTCCATCAATGAATACTTAAATTAGATGAACTAATACTCTGCCACAATTGTCAAAGTATTATGTTGCCCACCAACAATCTCCAACAGGATACATGTTCTTAAAAGCACTGTGCAGATTACTTCTAGCAGCTTGTTATGCATCAGAATTCCTTTAATACACACATGCAAAAGCTTCTGCAGCCAAAACACTACTCTGCAATAGAAGATCCTAACGACATATGCTAAGCCACAAATAGTGTACAATCTATCTAGATTTATTTAGTATTATTGGAGTATTGCTGTAATATCAGCAAGCCTTATGCATGGACCTGGGCCTCATTATGATAGGTGCTGTACAAACACAAAACAAAAATATGGTATTTGCTGTAATGGGTGAACTTTTGTCTTCAGCTGATCTGAATGCAAGTCTACATTAAGTGCTTATATTTTTAAAAAATGTTGATTAGAATCATCATGTTCTATTAATGTTATATGAACTCATTATCCATCTGCTAGTGTCTGATAATTAAAAATATAGTGATCATGGTTTTTCTTTCATGCCCATCACCATAGAATCTAAGTGCATCTCACTCTGCCCCAAGATGAAGTTGTAGTTGTTTTGGTTTACCTAAAGAAGCCTCATATAGTCCTACTTGACTGAAAGAATAGTAGTGGGCCCTCTACAGTTCTGGAATTTAAATAGGAGAAAGAGCTAAGCGATTCTCTTATACCATTGGGGCATAGAGAATTCTGGGAGGAAAACTAAGTACCTTTTAAAATATATGTAGTTAATTTACCTAGTGTGTGCTGTTTGTTTTAGGGCTATAATATTAATTCACAAAGGTCTCAAAATTATAGAAAGATGCATCCTGAATGTATTCAGTGTTTTAAAAGGTCTGTCTAGTCCAGTGTGTGCCTCCTTTTTTTACAGACCATTCCCCCAATGTAAATTAACTACTTAATGAATGAGACCCATTGGGAGATTTATACTATATGAATACAGAGAGTATTATTTCTACTATCTACCTCATTTCAGATGGAAAGGAACAGTCCCCCAGTTACCAATCTTTGGGGTAATAATGCTCTAATGTTCCAATGTCAATATTAGATCCCATTCTAATAACATGGATACCTTCCACATAGCTTACTGCAGAAGGCTACATGTCTTGCACTGAACAGTGCAGAATGAAATTCTTAACGCTAACACAAAAGAAACTTGTGCTTAGTTACGAAGTACAAAAAAAGTACAAGAAGGAGCCCTTGACATCAGCATTACCCATTTGATATCTCATTATATTTTGAATATTCTTAACAGCACTGATACAGCAGAGTTACTAAGCATGTGCTTTACTTTAAGCACAAGAGTAACCCCATTGACTTTCATGGAACTAGTCACACATGGTTTTTTGTACTGGGCCAAAGTGTACTTTTTATCATGCTAAAAATAGCATTATAGGGTTATATCTTCTGTCTCAACTTCCATGTTCAACATGCTCAATTTACATGTAAAAAGTTGGGGTGTTTTTCTATTTGCCACCTCCGCCAATTCAACTGGACACCTGAGAGTGAAGCTGGATTCTCTCTCTCTTACACATCAATACTAGTAGTAACATTTCTGAAAGCTAACTGAGGCTCCCTGTTGTCTCTTTGCCTTCATCATAATTGACGAGAACTTAGCGAACCATATGAACTATGAGTACATGTTGGATTTACATATCTACGTTTGAGCTGCATCTATGTTGGCAATTTCAAGATCAAAAATTAATGATGACATTTGAAGCTACATTGAAAGAGACATGGTGGAGCCTGGAGCACAAAGAGGACTCAGGCATTTTTGCCACTGTGTCACCTGATGTTCAGAATAACAAGCTTCGATTTAGGCTTTTTTCTTCATTTGGCAATAATAAGTGTTGGAGAGCACATCTTTTGAATGTGTTATTCATGTAGGGCAGTTAAAAACTTCAGTCCACATCACAACAGCTTGGCTATATATCTTGGGCCAAATTCACTGCTGATGTAAGCTGTTGAAACCTATTAAATTCAATGGTGTCAAACCAGTTTACACTAAGATGAACTTGCCTCATTGTCTTTTCTATGTGCTAGAACAAGTCACTAGCTCTTTGATCAACATCTATCTATGTTCACAGTCAAGTTCAACACACACACACACACACACACACACACACACACACACACACACACA
>ML685776.1:4203340-4269161 GCA_007922175.1 Pelusios castaneus | reverse complement strand
ACACACACACACACACACACACACACACACACACACACACACACACAAATAAAACTGATTTTAACATGAATTAAATACAACTAAAATAAATAGCATTTAGGAGAAATTATCTATACTGGGCCCAAATCTAGTTCAGATTTCAGTCAAACACTAGAAATGTTTCTCTTTTCCTTGTCTGCTATGAGAATATTCTTGAGCCAGATTCTCATTTACAATAAGGCCACTTTACCTCACTCCGGCAGCATAAGGCGACAGGGCTTTGCAGCTTACTAGATAGAGCACTGAATTAGGACTCAGCAGCCCTGGCTCTGCTACTGAACACAACATCAAGCTGGCACTGTTTTTACAACTACTTGGTATAATGCTTGCAACACAACTCCTCATTTCATAACTTCTTTTTAAAGGAGGCTCACAGATATGCAGATAATTGTTTGGTCTTTTCTCCTGGCTGCTGCTTAGATTTTAGGTACTATTAAATTAAAATGGCTGATGTCTTATTTTACTACAAAAGATGGCATCTGCCCTCAGTGGCAGTTATTTGTGAATCATTCAGATTTCTGAGGAGGTGAAGAGAAAAGGATCTCTAAAATGCTTGGACTGCAAGTCCTATGCTGTTTAAGAGGTTCCTCTACAAGTCAACAAAAGGAGTTTTGCTTCTTAAAACCTATATGGTGTCAGGGATAGTGAAGATATTGTTTTATAAACTACAGAGGCATTTCTCAGTGTACAATTTTGTATTAATAAATAAAAGCAGATCAACATTGAGATATATCCAGCATCGATACTATACAGTGTATGGCATTTAGAAGCCCTTCAATGAAAAGACAGGATTTCTTTCCCTTTTTCTCATTCTTGTTTTTTCTTACTTCCTTGATTTGTATAATTCAGTGTATTTCCCAGATTCAATTTAAAATGAAAAAGCATACCAAATCCCCCTAAATTCTATGCAAATGTGGTGGTACAACAAAGAAAAGATTTTTAATTATTTTCTTATCATCTTTTACATTATCATCTTTGGATCTCTTCCTTGTCTTTGTCTGCCGTTTATCTTAATGAATCTTGTTTGCTGTGCAAGTATCAGTCTTGAAATCTTTAAGATGATTTTACTATATACATTTCAATGCTTCTGGGATTCTTAAAGCAGGCTGACAAAGTCAGGTACCTAACTCCCATTGACTTTCAGAAGCATTTGGGGTCTAATTCCTTTAGGCTTCATATGAAGAAACTTTTCCAAGTAGTTGGTCAGATATTACGCATAATGAAGTCTATGCGTGCTTTGCTTTTGACCCAAATGAGTAAAAAAGATAAGGTCCATAGTGTATAACAATATTTGATTGATAGAGTAAAAATAATATCATCATTATGGGCCATCGTCTATGATTTCTGCTCATACAGCCTGATCCAAAGTCAGTGGGGATCTTTCCATTGACTTCAAGAGATTTTAGATCAGATCCATAGACACTAGATCAGAACCAATGAATTCAATGGGAATTTGGACAGCAGGAAACACAGCATTTGGTCAACTGAAAGAAGTCTCCCCCTTAAAGCAAAAGTGAAGGCTACAAACTGACCCCTGAATGATTGTAGCATATTAGAAAAAAATAATCACTAAAAAGAAAGTAGTTCTTTGTTTTTTCTGCCCTGTCCCCTATCCAAGTTCTTGAATTTAAAAAAAACCAAACTGAGTTGCCAGACCTTGTGATGTTTTTCGTAAAGCTCCCATGCCTGAAGTCATGTGCTTATGTTTTTGTTTAAATGAAAGCTGAGATTTTCACATAAGTTTCTAGTTCTCATGGTTGCAGAACTAGAAAATGTGAACTCTAAAGACTCAAAAAGCAGAAGACAAAAAGAACCCCAAACATATTTTTAATTTCATTATTTTAAAACCAATCTCATGATTTTTTGAGTCCTGAAGCACAATTTTTGAAAGCTGATGGGGTGGCAATAGTGAAAATTAAATGTAAGGATTCACTTTCATCACTGTTATTATTATAAGGCCATATTTAAAACTTGAGATGTAAACGTGCATACAAACCGCACATATGGACTTGCAAACTAGATATTTGGGAATCGTGTGCCTAGTTACTTGAATTACAGGTACAAATCGCTATTAAATACACAAATTTGGCTTGTGATGCTTTACAGGCTGCCACTGAAAACTGGGTATGTAGTTAAGATGCTTAGAACCAGTTATTCTGTAGTTAATACAGTTGCCTCTTGATGGATGTAAGGAGCAATGAAAAGGTGACAAAGGAAAAACACCACACACGATACTATTATAAAAAAGAAAAAGAAATTTAGCCTCAACCAAATACAGTAGGCTGCAGAAAAGAAAGCAGACAAAAAGCCATGTTTCTATTTTACTACTCTACTAATACAAATTAGGGGGCTATATTGTAATTTTGATTATATGCCCCTTCAAAATAGTAAGGGGGAGTAAGAAGACCCTCCCGTCTCTGCATGGACTTCCTAAGAGCAGATGGGCAAAGACTCACCGGAACAACTAAATTGGTGCAGAAGCTGATGTTATTTGTTGCTATTGTAGGTTAACAGCAAATTACTGCTCACTATGGCGTGGGGGAAGAACAGATGGAATTGTGTCTCAGAAGGATACACCTTAAGTACAACACCGTCCATGGAAATGCTACAGGTGGTACAGCTTACACGTCCAACCCTTTTCAGAATTGTGCTTAAAGTTATGATTTAGTCCCAAAAGACAGAAAGAATTCCCTAACATCAACAACTGTCTGCAGAATGCTGTTAAAATCTCACATAACCCACTTGTAAACTGACATGGATGCTCCAGTAAAATCTAAACAGATGCTGATATATAAGCACGGCCCCTCTTCAAAACACTTACTCTCCTATTTAAAGTTAAAGCTGTGTGTAGTCATGTTCATTTCACTGGGACCACTTCCATAAGTAGAGCTAAGCAAGTATTTAATACTGTTTGTGGGATGGGACCTAATTTAGTTGCATTCTCAAATGACTACACAAAAGATCTCCACCAATTTCCTCATCAGATTTTAAAATCTTCTACTCGGGACTGCAGTGCAAGTGTGCTGGTCAAATATGCAATTAGGCATTATGCTTTTTATATGTATTTTGCAATATGATTTTAATGTACTTTAAAATGCTTTGTCATTGGCGTTTTTGTTTGTGGTGTCATACCCCTTAAACCTAGAACTCTCAGCCCTTATTTAATCAGTGTTTTTTCTATAGTTCATCATCATCAACTGGCTTGTTTTTAATGCCTAGTAAAATACTTTTAGGGTGCATTACATGATGTGTTCTGGATATAAGAATAGATTATATTGCAATATTATGGCTTTTTTTGTTTCTTTGTTTTGTTTTCCTTTAAAGCTGCTGAAGGCCATTATTTTAATCTTATCTGTATTTATTACAAAACCAAACCACAGGTTATCTAAAGGCTAACATCTATTTACTTCCCATCATGATTGTTGACTATGTTGTCAGTTAAATCTACAAATAAACAAAACATGTATGCCATTATCACAGTTAAGATAATCAGTAGAATTCTATAATTTGAAACAAATGAGTTTCATTGAAACACTTAACGGCTGTTAGTTGTTAGATTATGCAGTTTTACACTGTTTTATTACATGGATTCATTTTTCTAACAACATGAACATTTATAATCACTCTATATATCAAATGTGGGCTCTATAAAAGAAACCATCAAGAGCTTCAAGGACATCCATGACTACAATTGTTTTCTCTTCCATTTTTTTCATTAATTCACAAATTGTTAAATTGTTCACCAATAGTGTAAGTAGAATACTAGCACTCTTCAATATTTAGTTTCCAAGCAAGTCTGATGTCAAGAAAATGAACTAAAAAGTTAAATATATTTTGAACAACTATAATCTGTTACACAATCTTTGCACTGTGTTTGTGAAGAAATCTTACGATGAAAAATCCATAACCCTCATGAAATCTACAGGAAAAACAGTCTATAGGTAGTATCTCTAGTTTTAGATCCAAAAAAATTCCACCACACCAGAAGACTGTATTACATCTCCTGTGCAATATATATCCTGCACATTTTTAAATATTATGTTTACATTGCCCATCTCAAAATGGGCAATGTCCACAAGCTTAAAAAATTGGGATGGCAATAAAGTCTGGCAAAAAATGACAACTGTCATCACTGAGGAAAATATATGCACATTTTTCTTTTGCAAATTATATGTTGTTAATAATTGTGGATGTGAAATTGAGGAAAGGGCATACATTTTATATTGAATATAATTCACACATAAAGTTCAACTCGATATAGGAATATTGCTCCATCTACTTTGAGAAGTTCCAACATTGTTCACGGCAAATTGCCACTGATGATATCTTGCTCTCCTCCATGTATATAATTTCCACATATGAGTTAATGCAATAATACTAACCCTATGTCAGTACCATAAAATGGTAAAAATCTCTACTGGTTAACAACAAATCTAATTTTTGTTTCATTTAACTAATGGCATATGGAATGCTCAGCAAGGCATATGGCACTAATTAAACACTGTATAAGTCCCCCAGATATTCAATATAGCCATGAGGTATCCAAGGACGGCTTCCCTTCAAAGTATCTGTGTATCGATTTGATGTTTTGAATGCACAAAAGCCCTGGGAACTAACAGTGTTTAATGATGTGGGAACTGCACTTCTGTTCTTATCTATCTGAATGCTGCAGTTGCTGAGGAAAAGATTCATAGAGACTTCCCGAGCGAGCAAATTAATAACTAACTATGATGGTTTTTATTTTCATTCAAACTTCCTTTGGTTTTATCCTATTTTTTAACCTTTGTTTTGACATTTACATTACATTTTCATCTAGGACAAAGTAGTTCAGACAGCAAAAGTTAAAGATATCATCATCTTTGATGATGATCATATGATGCTCTACATCATAATTCAAAAAACTTTGATTACATGTAAAACCCAACTGAAGTATAGGATGTGTAATGCTAAAGCTTTTTTTTTTTTTTTTTTTTTAAAGCCTAACATACTGGTTAAAACATGTGATGCTGCTCACTGCATACTCAGAAATCTTTGCATTGTTCCAACATTAATTTTAGCTTTTGAGAGTTCACTTTTTTTCTTAAATCATTTCATTCATCTCTTTTCAATTCAAACTCAAATGCCTCAGTTGCTTCCAGCATCCTTGTGGTCAATCAGCCAACATATTAGCTCAAGAAAAATTGTTCTGCTTCATAATTATTACTTTTGATTACATTTGTAAGCAACAGTGAATTCCAGAAGCCAATAACTGCATGTTTACAATGATGTCTAAAGCAGGAAAAAAAAGGGATTGAGTTTCATGAACTAAAGTGACAATAGTATATGACCTTTTGTTAACCAGAATATTGTAATGCAAGAGAACAGACTCACTACTTTACATCCAACATCAGGGTGTCAGTTTTACCAAGAGACTTCTTGCAGAGTAACAGAATAGCAGCATGCATTCAGAAAGGTGATACTAATTCATTTCCCTTTATATCTGATAGTAAATTTGAGACTGACAAAGAATGACAGTACTTTTTAAAAAGGCTTTTGAACTATACCACTTGTTAAATCTATCATCAAGAAAAAAACCTACTTCTCAATACTCCAATCATTAAAAATGTGCTCTGGTTTTAACATTGCACCTCTCAGATTATTCTCTCTAAATCCAATGTTGCTCTAACTCATTTAGAACACTGTGGATTAAACTTTATGCTGTAATCTGTATACACTGAATAAAATAAGATAAAAATAGATCTATATTAAACTTAACACTTTGTTGCATAGTAATTTAACTCTTCAGCATCAGAGCTGTTACATATGTAAGAATTTGTGATTTAAGAGGGAATTGTGAACATTTTAATTATTTTTATACCCACTATATGCTATGTTCGGAAACAAACTAGAATATTCCATGACAGATAAACTGCATGCACCCCCTTCTTACAAAAGGTACCATCCTTTTTACAAGGCATTTTAAATGCTTCCAAAAGTACAACAGTATTAGCCTGGAAAGTTTCAGTTCATTGCTCTGGACATAAAGCATCAATGAACTGGAAAGAGAAATAACCTTAAAGGTAGCCAAATCCCTGTTATGTAAAACGGGTCTGCATTTTACCTGCATTGCAATATTCCTATTTAAGGAATGAGACATGATTTTTTTCCCATGAGATTGCAAATACAACTTCACCAAAAAAGCACACTTTTCTTTTACGTGATTTTTTAGTCTGAAATACGGTGCATGATAAACATGTTTTCTCACGTAAAGGTGTTTCTTCTTCCTCCTGTATTACAGATTGCACCAGACATATTGAAAATCTATGTATCTGAGACATTCACAATATGCCAGATAAAACCAAGAAAGCTGAATTAAGAAAAAACACTGAATGTAAGAAAAACAGCTTTTTATCTTGAGAAGAAAAGATCTTCTAACATAGCTCTAAACATGTTAACTGATACAGCCCCCTTACTGTTTCCGCTTCTCTAATATTACAAATTAACACTGCTTTCTAATTCTCTCTCTCTACATTTACATTCCATGCATTCCACAGAAAAAAGAACATACATATACAGGTCCTTTCAGCTTCTCTAGTCTCTCATCAAAACCTGAAGAGAAATTTTCATTGAGAAAAAAAGAGAATGGAAGGAAAGCAGACCAACCTTCACAATGTACGTCACACCAGGTCCCAGGATCTTCTCATTCGAGTGCAGCCACCCTCGGGAGGGTTTATTGACAAAGCTGCTACTTTGATTCCAGTCTTCACCTCCCAGGTGCATTTCCTCTGACCGTGTTTTTTTCCCTGTACTCATCTTGCTCAGGTCCTGCTGAGAACACGGAGTGGCAGAGACAAGGTTACATGTGTTGTCTGAAGCCCCTGCTGCTGAGCTAGACGCACTCGAGCTTCCCTGCAATTTGGAGACAGCAAGCTCCTTCACTGCAGAGGAGAGATTTTTGATACCCAAAAGGCTGCCTGTGTTGGAGAGTTTCAAGTGGGACACTTTATGGATGAGGGTGCAAAAGGTGGTGGGTCCATCTTCTTGGTCTTTGCGGAGAACTTCAGGGGAGACCAGGTATGACGGTGCTGTTGAGGTCGTAGCAACTGCTGAGACTTTGCTGTTCATGGACAAATTGTGAATAAGATCATCAACTGATGTCACTGAATCATTCCTGAAGCGGTTATACTTGGTACGCTGAAGCATGCCCTTCTATCTGGTTTCCTGCATATGTTCTGGCAAATCTGATGCCAATGCAGAAGATGCCTGTGCTAACATAGCAGGCGATTCATAGTAATGAGTACAGAGAGTAAATTTTGGCTTAAAAAGAATAAAGAGTATAAGGAAGTGCAAAAATATTTTAAATAAATGTATGGTTCCACATTAAGGTTGGGTGAATTAATAGTTTTTCTATGTCAGATCCCAGTCCTGCTTAGAGCTGCCAAGTCGCTCACAGCAAAAGCATGACTCACACAAATGAGAAGGACCCTTTTCAACAAAAGGCTCAGTGAACACTGCAAATCACTTCCTGTAGCACAAAAAAAAAATAAAAAAAAAAATCCACCCACTTACAGCACACTAGCACCAATCAATTCTCAAATTTCCTTTTCCTGTCTTCTCAAAGAGATATTTCCTTCCAACCTTAATTTTCTCCTTTTTATTACCAAACACAAATACCTCTAAATATCTGTACTAACTTTAAAAAAAACAAACAAACAAAAAAAATCCACTCTATTCTTCTGTTAAAACGTTCTTCCAGATCACATATTTGTCAGTCTGTTAAAAAAAAAAAGTCACAATTAGGTATCATATTAAAACAATGCTTAAACATACAGGAGTGCTATATCCTGAAGGTTTTCAGAAAAGCCTTAACATATAACAGCATTCAAAAAATGAGGTGGACATACTACATTAAAGAATATGCTCGTTTTCTCACACAAAAGCAGCCTAACAGCCTTAACACATGCCTTTGTGCCAATGTCGTTTCTCACAAAAACTGTTACATCACAGTTTTTGTACAGAAACAAATCCTTCTGCCTTATTATTCAAGAGCAAGCTTCTTTGTTTTTCAATGCAGTACACATGAAGTACCTATGTCTGAAGAAAAGTCTATTTCTGATGAACGGCAGCAGGCTTAAGAAATATGCCTTTGTTCACCCCCCATCTTCACTCTAAAGAAAAAAACTGTAAAATGGATCTTCAGTATAGTCGAATATTTGGCTTACCTCTGGGGAATTAAGAAATACTAGAGGAATATTCAAAAAGACTCTATCGCAACATACTGACGCCTTGCAGCAAAGGATACAAAATGCACTAGCTCCTATGAAGCATAAATGCCCGTCAAAAACACCTATGAGGAAGAAGAGAATAGATATAAATATTGAAATTGACACCTCTTTTCCCTTTTGTTAGAAAAATCCAAAATGTACATTATAATGAAAATATAATGCAGATTATAAACTTTATGCTTTTTTTTTTTGTCCTTTTGTCTGCTTTGCAAATTGTCTGGATTTAGGACAGTATATTGCACTGTAAGAAGGCAAATTCAGACAAAAGAATTTTAATGGTGCAAGTTTTCTTAAAATAAAGACTATTGCTATAGCATATTTTTGAAGGAATTATCCTGAGGGATTCCGTCCCTTCACCCATGACTAACTCTGCAGTACATGAAGTACAAACATAAAAAAACAGATTTAAATACAGGTATTTAATTAGTATAATTTATGACATATTAAATTAAGTCAGCACCTCTTGTCCCAGCAGTGACGAATAATGGAAATGTCCTATTCTGTGTAAAAACAGATTTCTAGTGATCTGCGGAATAGCCTTTCATCACCACACAGCAAACCTGCTACAGTATCCACACAGCATTCATTTTTCTCTCCATCCTGCTAGCATAGCAACAGCAAATATACACATCTTAGATTATTTCTACAGTTCTCTAATGTACAGAAAACCCTGTCATTCCCAAATGGCTCTCTTCATTAGAAGCAGATTAAAAAAAAAACCCTGCAAAATGTGAATGAAATTCTGTGTATGTGAATGAAAGGACTGGCTAGCATACCAACATTTCTGTGAATGAAGCAAGGCCTTGCAGCCTCTGCCAGGCAATCCCTTGGGTGCTCACCATCCCAGCCAATAAGAAATAACTTGGATGACTCATTCAACAAAGGCTTGCTAAATAGTGGAAGATTCCATTTCAAACACAGGCGGGATTTTTCATACAGCAGCCTGAGAATAAAAGCCTTCTTTAAATGATCTAAAGATGACTAGCACAACTGTTTGGCAGGAAAGATCTTCATAGCTAAATGTAAGGGATTTTTGTCAGGAAGGAGGTGTAAGCAAAACCGTTTTGTTGAATGTGTATGTCACCCCAAGACATTCATTCACCTGGTTCTTCTACATCAAGGACAGCAACATGAATGTACACATTCATTTATTTGGTTTTTGACTGTTATGAATGTACATTGTCAGTTTCTAAATTTTTACAGATTTGCTTTCAGAAATCATCTAGTTTTATTAGCTATTTGAAAAAATGGAGCTAAGTATTTAACCCTTTGGCAAAATGGGTTTTTTTAAAAAGAGACACGTGTAGTCCAGTGAAAGAGAGAGGCAGAGGGAGGGGTAGAGAGTGAGAACATACAGGGTTTTGATGCACTGACTGCAGATGCTTTTCTGCAGCTGACCAAGAGGGTACTGAAATGCTAGCAAAGCACCTAGTGCTAGCAAAGCCTAGCTCTTTTGAAAATCTGGTCCTGGGCGCTGAACTGAGAGTGGCTGAGTGCTGAATTCTTGGAACCCTGGGTCTTATTTCAGTGCTGAACAGGAACCGAGATCTTTTGAAAATCTGGCTTCAATGATAGTTACAACTGTGCAATTGAAAATCTGGCCCCACATAGCTCAGAGAACTGATATTTGTATAAATTTTCACAACTGCAAAGTTGGTTCAACTACAACACAACTACACAATTGGTTCAAATCTGGTCCAGGTGAATAGTGATCAAAAGTCATTCCTGAAGGAGGGTCTGACTCTCATGTACAAGAAGGATCCTGTATACTGCCCTGGCACTCTAAAGGGGGCTTTCAAGTGGGCATAAATTACAATTAATGTAAGGCTTCTTTACAGAGCAGTGTAATTGGGTCTTTTTGCACATGAGATTCAAGCACTAATGGTGGTGTAATGGTTTAACTAAACCAAACTATTCTCTCTCCAGGAAGCAGTAATATGTTACTTTCATCTTCAGAGTGTGTTAGATTTTCTGAAGCTGTGTGTGATAATTTTAATTATTAACTAATAATTTGCATATGTCCACAAACATCAGTTCTGGAAATACTTGTGTGACTTTAGTGCCAGTGAAAAGCATTGCACTTGAGAGTACACTTCCTTTACAAGCTCCCTGACAGTGGATGGCAGGACCTTATTCCATGCACTCCTCAAAAAAGGGAGGCAAGGACTTGGGGGGGAGGGGGGACCAGGGAGATAGAACTATCCTGGTGGAAGCTCAAGGTACCTAAGCAATGTGAGGGGGTGCAGCTACTGAGCAGGAGGGAAGCTGGAGGGGTGGCTGATAAGGAATGGCATTAGCCCTTCTGGTTCAGGTCCTCTTTATTAGCCACTATCCCTCTCCTGTCTCCCATGCAGTTCCTGATTGACCCCTGCTCTTCATAATGGTTCCTGTTTCACACTCAGCTCCCACCAGTGGCGATAACTTCTGCCCCACCTTCCTTCCTCTCAATAATCCTTGTCCCTCCTTTCCGTCACCACGCCTGCTGGAGCACTGGCAAGGTTCTACCTAGCTTCCAGAACTCACCATAGATTTGCTTCAAGCCATTTGTGACAATGAGCTACCATCTTGATGTGAATCATACCTGATATATAAACAGCTATGAATTACTTAAGTCCTGTGTGTATAAAGGATCAGAATGCCTGACATTTCTGACTGAATAAACACAGGAACCACTTGGGGTGAGAACACAAAAAACACTCTCAACAAAGAGTGAATGTTTGTGCAGAAACATCCAGAAGGAGAGGATCTTATGGAAAGATGACAATATAGGATCCAAAGAACTCTGTAAGTAAATGTGATTTGCTCATTCATTTGACCCCAAAATCAAACTGGAAGACTCATTTTCTCCACTAAAATTACATGCATTCCCCCTTTAGTTCTGCCCTCTTCTTAGGTAAAGTACTCCTTTCTTATCAGATCACACACTTACAACCCCATCCTTTCTACACAGGATCCTACTAATTTCTTCAAGAAAAAAAATTTAGTAAGAGCCAGAATGTCACTCCTCCACTTTTCCCCTCCCCCCCCCACCACCATACATACCTGTCCTTCTCTCCTTTCACTGACAAAGAATTCATATAAACTACCGTATTTTCCTCCACTCCCTCCTCTGGCACAAGTGACCCAACCCCTTTCATCTTCTAGCTGCTTTTACCCCTGCTATCTCCCAATTATCTCTTACTTTTCTCCTCAGCCTCCTGTGGTATTGGGAATTGTATCTTTAAATGGGTTAGCTTCCCAGACAGGAAGTCTAGGGGAGTGGACTGCAGAAGCCTGCATTCTGCACTGCAGAGGCAGTTGGGAAACGGCATCACCAAATAAAGAGGTTCTCTTTCAAGCACCTTGGTCCCACCATGATAACACTCTTGGGACTAAATAAAAATGAAAGAGAAGAACCTGAGTGAAAAAAGGGAGTAGCTGAAAGTCCAAAGCTGAAACACTCTGGTAATATGGAAAACAAAATGAGAAGAGTATAAAACAGTACTTCACTAAAAATAAAGCACATAAGGCTTTTGATATTATTTAGATAATTTTTCTCACACCCCATTCATCTATACCAAGGTGATTGTAGGTTTAATTCTTTTTGTGATACAGCTGAGGTATACGATGAATTCTTATCCTATTGTAGCCTCCTCTGGGATCAATGATAATAAATACAACATTACCTCTTTTAACATTATCATGGTCCCATTTTATCACCATGGTTTTCCTTTCTTCCCTTATCCACTGAGGGGTGTACCAGGCCACAAAAGCACAGGAGGGGGTTTTCTTTCAAAAACTGGGTGCAATTATTTAATCTTGCATAATGCCATATGCAAACCCCTCTTCCTTTTTACCATAAGACAGATTTGTCTTTTCCTGGGCCATCATTTATAATTGACATGCTCTGCTGTGCAGATGCTTCCCTATCCATTACATGTACCTCTGTTTTCCCTTTGATCATCCAGATCAATTGACATTTTTGTTCATTCAAAATTACAGAGATCTGGATGTATTCTTCTTCATCCCAGGGGTTGGCTGCAGCTACCCAGTGAATATGGCCCTCTTTTACATTTGTTATCCCAGTATGAGGGTTTAGAGTCCATCTTTTCCTATTTGCATTTAAGGACCATTTACATATCACAGTAATATTTCTCTCTTTTGTTATCTGTATACTGTGGGTACTATAATAACATGAGCATTAGTTATTTTCTCAGGAGCTACTAGAAGACCAGCAGACCTTGCAAATATTCCTGAATTATCTATTAAATTACATTGTCATTGTCCAGTTGTAGCTGCTTTTCCCCATATAAAACCTTCATTACTTGATGAGTCCATTTACATCCTGTTAACCATGGTGAGGGAAGTTTATGAGAATTTAAAGTTCCCCAAGGCTTTGAGGATATAAATGGAATGAAGTACCTATGAGAGCTGCCTGTACTGGGTCTTTTACCCAATTTGGATTCCATTAAATAACTCACATCTCTCACAGGCCGCACTGTAACTTCACTTATCTTACCTACCTCTAAATGCAGCAATGTAAGTACCTAACTAAAATTACTGTTTTGGATAACAGTCTAATTAGGCTTGGTCCACCAGATGGTTTCTGTCATCTTCGCAGCCTCCAAATTGGCACCACCACAGTAGAACCCCAGAAAAGCTGATACCCCGGAAGAGCAAAGATGAATATGACTGCATCATCCATGAATTGGCCTTTCTGTAAGACAAAATAACAAAAAACACTCTTTTTCTTTAAAACATGTTTGACAAATTTTTATAACAAGTTTTAATGAAAGCCTTTTTTAACAATTAACTACACTTCTCCCCCCATTTAAAACAATAACAAATTGTATTTTCTATTTTTAATAATTAGAACTCCCTTTCTGTAAACTGCAAACCAAATTACTCTCCCTTCTTATGGCTATAAAACAATTCATAATTCTTATGATCTCTATTCCAATAACTTCATATCTTCTCTCCCTAGATCCATAAGACCCATTAGGATCCCATTTAATTGTAGCCATTCTATGTTAATAAATATTGGGTGGCTTAAAGTCATAGGAACTTGTCCTCTTAATGCCACCAACCTCCCAACCATTGTGCACATCCTGGGAGGCACATTGCATTAGATCGACAGTTAGTGTCAGGCCCACCCACTGCAATTTCGGGCCCCGAGAAGAACGGTACTGTTTCACCTCCTCCACCAGCAGCTCCACCATTCTGCCCCAGGCTCTGCCCCCTCCTCCACTCCGCCCACTTGCTGCTGTATTTCTCTCCTCCTCTCAGTCCCCCCCTCTCTTCCACACTCCCCCTCCTCCCCAGGTGGCAAGCAAAAGCTGCGGAGAACTGCACAGGGAAGGATACAATGAGCTGCAGTGGGAGAGAAGAGGGGGGACACAAACAGTGAGCGATGGTGGAGAGGCCAGCAGGGCAGGGGGAAGGAGTGATGCAGCAAGCAGCAGGGCCTGGGATGGAATAGGGATGGAGCATGGGCTGGACTGTGGACAAAAGAGGCCAGGGCCCTTTTAAATTGCCAGCCCCTTTGGAGATTACCCTTTGTGCCCCCTATGGTGGACTGGACTAGTGCTATCTTGAGGAAGCTAATGTTGGATCTGGAGTCCAAACCAACACAACACTTCCACCTTGGCTGGATTTATTCTAACTGGCACTAAAGGCCTTCCTAAAAGGTCTAAAAATAATGGAGAGATAACTAATGGAAAGTCTTCATTATTGTCTCTGTTGTTCTCCTCTTCTCGATTACACTATCTTCACTTTCTTCCTCTTCTATCACATCCAATAGTTCTTCCAGTCATTCATTTAATAATTCTAACATTTCATCATCATTAATTTCTGCCACCTCCTCAAGCCATCTCCTTGGTGCCATTCTTCCTTTTCCTTACTCATTCCTTCCTATCCTCTCTCACTCTCCGACTTGCTCTCTCTCTCAATTTAATAAAAAATAAAATTATAATAAACATTTTATTTATGATTCTATAGCTATTATTTATTTTACTCTACTGTCCACAAAACACCTTTTTCAAGATCTAATGAACATTTCAGAACATTAATAATGTCTATTCCTACTATCCCAAGTCCATTTGCTCCTCATTCCATCATTCCAAAACACACCTTTCCTATCATTATATTTCCTGTGCCGACATTTAGAAGAATAGTTACTGGAATGTCACTTTTTATTACTTGAACCTCTTGCATTTCTGCTATATCTGGAGAAACATACAATAGCATTCACCATCCCTGTGGGGGGAAAAACACCTCAACAGCCCAACACTGTGGCATTTAATTTCAAAAGGGGGAACTATACAAAAATGAGGGGGATAGTTAAACAAAAGCTAAAAGGTAGAGTGACTAAAGTGAAATCTCTGAAAACTGCATGGGCGCTTTTTAAAGACACCATAATAGAGGCCCAACTTCACTGTATACCCCAAATTAAGAAACACGGTAAAAAAACCAAAAAAGAGCCACCATGGCTCACCAACCATGTAAAAGAAGCACTGAGAGGTAAAAAGACTTCCTTTAAAAAGTGGAAGTCAAATCCTAGTGAGGCAAACAGAAAGGTGCACAAACAGTGCCAGCTTAAGTGCAAGAGTGTAATAAGAAGAGCCAAAGAGGAGTTTGAAGAACGGCTAGCCAAAAACTCCAAAGGTAATAACAAATTGTTTTTTAAGTATATCAGAAGCAGGAAGCCTGCCAAACAACCAGTCGGGCCCCTTGATGATGATAATACAAAAGGAGCGCTTAAAGATGATAGAGTCATTGCGGAGAAACTAAATGGATTCTTTGCTTCGGTTTTTACGGCTGAAGATGTTAGTGAGATTCCCAAACCTGAGCCGGCTTTTGTAGGTGACAGATCTGAGGAACTGTCACAGATTGAAGTGTCACTAGAGGAAGTTTTGGAATTAATTGATAAACTCAACATTAACAAGTCACCGGGACCAGATGGCATTCACCCAAGAGTTCTGAAAGAACTCAAATGTGAAGTCGCGGAACTGTTAACTAAGATTTGTAACCTGTCCCTTAAAATGGCTTCGGTACCCAAAGACTGGAAGTCGGCTAATGTAACGCCAATATTTAAAAAGGGCCCTAGAGGGGATCCCAGCAATTACAGACCGGTAAGTCTAACGTCGGTACCGGGCAAATTAGTTGAAACAATAGTTAAGAATAAAATTGTCAGTCACATAGAAAAACATAAACTGTTGAGCAATAGCCAACATGGTTTCTGTAAGGGGAAATCGTGTCTTACTAATCTATTAGAGTTCTTTGAAGGGGTTAACAAACATGTGGACAGGGGGGATCCAGTGGACATAGTGTACTTAGATTTCCAGAAAGCATTTGACAAGGTCTCTCACCAAAGGCTGTTATGTAAGTTAAGTTGTCATGGGATAAAAGGGAAGGTCCTTTCATGGATTGAGAACTGGTTAAAAGACAGGGAACAAAGGGTAGGAGTAAATGGTAAATTCTCAGATTGGAAAAGGGTAGCTAGTGGTGTTCCCCAAGGGTCGGTCCTAGGACCAGTCCTATTCAATTTATTCATAAATGATCTGGAGAAAGGGGTAAATAGTGAGGTAGCTAAGTTTGCAGACGATACTAAACTACTCAAGATAGTCAAGACCAAAGCAGATTGTGAAGAACTTCAAAAAGATCTCACAAAACTAAGTGATTGGGCATCCAAATGGCAAATGAAATTTAATGTGGATAAGTGTAAAGTAATGCACATTGGAAAAAATAACCCCAACTATACCTATAATATGATGGGGGCTAATCTGGCTACAACGAGTCAAGAAAAAGATCTTGGAGTCATTGTGGATAGTTCTCTGAAGATGTCCGTACAGTGTGCGGAGGCGGTCAAAAAAGCAAACAGGATGTTAGGGATCATTAAAAAGGGGATAGAAAATAAGACTGCAAATGTATTATTGCCCTTATATAAATCCATGGTACGCCCACATCTCGAATACTGTGTACAGATGTGGTCTCCTCATCTCAAAAAAGATATTCTAGCACTAGAAAAGGTTCAGAAAAGGGCAACTAAAATGATTAGGGGTTTGGAGAGTGCCTCGTATGAGGAACGATTGAAAAGGCTGGGCCTCTTCAGCTTGGAAAAGAGGAGACTGAGGGGGGACATGATAGAAGTATATAAAATTATGACGGATGTGGAAAAAGTGGACAAGGAAAAGTTGTTTAAATACTCCCATAATACAAGAACCAGGGGTCACCAAATGAAACTGATAGGTAGCAGGTTCAAAACAAATAAAAGGAAGTTCTTCTTCACACAACGCACAGTCAACTTGTGGAACTCCTTACCTGAGGAGGTTGTGAAGGCTGGGACTATAACAATATTTAAAAGGGAACTGGATAAGTTCATGGTGGCTAAGTCCATAAATGGCTATTAGCCAGAAAGGGGTTAAGAATGGTGTCCCTAGCCTCTGTTTATCAGAGGATGGAGACGGATGGCAGGAGAGTGATCACTTGATCATTGCCTGTTAGGTTCACTCCCTCTGGGGCACCTGGGCACTGGCCACTGTCGGTAGACAGATACTGGGCTAGATGGACCTCTGGTCTGACCCAGTACGGCCTTTCTTATGTTCTTATGTTCTTATGTTCTAACATATGAAAGAAGGTCTGCTGGAATGTATCTGTTGACGATCTGATATGCTAATTAGTTGTATTAGTTTATGTCAAACTTTGACCTCCTTCTGATTCAACCCCTTACCTCCTGACCCTTCTCTATAGGTAGTAGAAGTGATCTTTATTTCACCCCTGTCTTCTATTGGTCAGTTTCTTAACATTTCCATTTTGTTTCTTTACCCTCTCTGACTGATGGCATCATCAGCAACAATTCTAACTAAAACTTATTCTAAACAATTATTAATTTCTACTTATCAGAAGCCTTACATTTAAAATTAATTATATTGCTATTTAAACATTGTAATAATGTTTAAACACTGTGATAATGTCATAATTTTTGGTTTTCTGATCAAAGAAGATAAAATCTTTGCTGTTTTTAATCCCCCTCTGCCTGATTTTCATCTGTGTGGCTAAATGCTGTGCCTGGTGCTGGTCTCCTTATATGGCTTTAAAAATCTCTTGGATCACCACTCTCTACAATTAATGGTGTTAGATCTGTTCTTGTGAGCTCCTGGATTTACTTTTTGCAATACTTTACACCCAAGACAATGTATTAAATTGAATAATCCATGCAAAAGTAAAGAACTGCCTCATCAAATTCTATTCTAACCTTAAGAGCTGATCCTACTTCCATTAAAGGTAAAAAGACAAGCCAGAAATGAACATAGAGAAACAAGAATGCATGGTCACTCTAATTTTATGCTTTTCATGTACGTACTGACAGAGTCCTCCAAAAACCACCTACACTGGAACTTGAGATGTGATATCACCTGTTCATGCCACTATAGAACTGCATCCATTTATCCTTTTTAAATATTGGCACAATATTAGTTTTCATCCAATCTTCTGGAACTTCCCCATTTATTGAAAATAAATGTTAACAATCCAGAAAGCTCATCAGCCTGCACTTCAAAAAAAAAAAAAAAAAAAAAAACCAAAACCTGTTGGATGCGGAAGTTATATGGACCCTTTGATTTAAAATGGTCCACTCTGACATTAGTAGCTGGTTTTTAACGTCCTCCTGAGTTACCACTGACATGGAAAAAGTGTCTTCATCATGTAATTTTATGGCATCATCTGTATCCCTCAGACATATAGAACAGAAATATTTATTGAACACTTCTTCCTGATTATTAATAATTCTACCATTATGCATGTACAATCTATTCCACACAAAAATCTACATTAAAAGATTAAAAATACAGCACAGTGAAATGTCAAAAATACCAGAATTAAGCCTTGGCCATGGAACTTTTCATTTGGCTTCCTCACCGTTATGTATCACATAGGAAGTCTGTGGTACAGCCAGGAACAGGGGCCCTGTACAGTGCCGTCAAGGAACATCCTTCCTCTTCTTAGTGCCCTGTTTCATTTGCTGTCCATCCTATGCAATTAAGTAATTAGAGACTGTATCATAACACATATCCACAAGAGAGACCAAATTAATGCTACATGGAGAACTTTAAATTCTAGGATTTCCTAACTTTTGAGTGCCCAACTTTGCAACATTAACATTCTTTTATGAATGACTTTTTCTCTAGTAATTTCCTATTTTTTAAAAAAGAAAACTAATAAAACAAATTCTGTAATGTGGAATTATAGAACTAGACATGGATGTGACACACATTTCACCAGTAACTTACACCAGTATTTATTTGCTAGACAGCAGTGGAATGCAGAGAATCAGGATTCTTGATGTGTATTCCGGTTCTTAAAGAGAGTCTTGTCTAGTGATTACAGAGACACCATACACATACAGACTTGGCACATTCATTCTGAAAAGCACTGTGGCTACAGATGAGACTTCTATCTGCCATATCTAAGGCCTAGTCTATACTGCGGGGGTAAGTCGATGGGAGGTACGCAAGCTGCGTGCCACAGATTGCGTATCTCCCATCAACTTACTTCTACTTATCACGCTGTCTTGACTGGGCTGCATCAACTGGCAGGGCTCTTCCATTGATGCAGCGTTACTCCCCTTGAGAGGGTGGAGTAACTGCATCGAACAGAGAGCACTTCCAGGATCGACTGAGCAGGTCTACACTGGTCGCTCAATTGATCCTGCTGTATTGATCAGTGAAGATTGACACAGTTTTCTCAGTATAGACAAGGCCAGAGACAGGGTTCTAGTTCCGTTTCAATCAGATATGATTTTGCACACCTGGAGAAACAATACTTAACTTTCACATAGATTAGGGATATGAGGTCTTAATAAGAACTGTCAAGTGCACAGAATTATTAGTATCAGTCAGTGGAAGAACTGGTCTCATTCTGCCAAACAGCACAACACTCACACACCTAGGCCAAAAAGTGGCAACTCCTGTTTTTTCCCTGTCCTTTCTGCAGCAGCTAAAGTTCTGTGAGGCAGGTTCAGTGCAAATGGAAGATCAGTGAGCCCTGATGCATCTGACGAAGTGGGTTATAGCCCACGAAAGCTTATGACAAAGAAAATCTGTTAGTCTATAAGGTGCCACAGGACTCTTCTTGTTTTTAGTGAGACCTGGGAGTATGTTCCATACAGATGGAAAGCGAGAGGGGCCAGAAGCATGCTTGGTGCAGGTGGACTGTTCAGAGATATTATCAGCAAACCTCTGAGGATGGGAGCAAACATCTCAGGCCAGGTCAATAGACTGTACAGACAGCGCTTTGAAGTTGAAGCCATCTTCCCTTCCTAAGCTTTGGAGCTGAAGCTCCAGTCCGAACCACAACTTCAAAGCACGGTCTGTACAGCTATTTGTAGAACTAGCCCCAGTCTGTTGACCCAGGCTGGGAAGCTCACTTAGAATGCTGTGCAGAAATACCATCAGGGACTCCACTAAGCATGTGAAAGGTGATTTTCAGCAACTTATCTGAGTTCTTGTCCTGGGTCAGTGAAAGACACTTTTCTAATTCCAGGACCGCTCCTTTTAAATTTCAAGACCCGGTTCCAAAACAATGGGGTGCTAGAGCTCTTATAAGAAAAGAATGCAAAATATTTTTACCATTAGTAAAACCTTCTATTTTTTTCTAACTTCATTCTTGGGAGTAGCTAAACAGTTTTGGCTAATACTTTTCTGAAAAAAAGCAGAAAGCAAGCCTGGAAGCCTTCAGTCCAAACAAGTTACAGTTTACCAAAGTGATAGGAACTGTAAACAGAGACTTACAAGGAAAGTGTTAGGCAATTTAAAATACAGGCATTGCTGCTACTTCCACCTATAATACGTGAAAGGTGGCAGTTTAACAGTGCATCATAGCAACACAACTGTTTAGGACAACGTGTAAGGAATACCAGGTATGACTGTAGAAAGGAAAATGCCATCTACTGAATCGCCAAATCCATTGTCTACCCTATCTAGATTTTACCGGATATCACTCATCCAAGTACAAAGCAGGTCCACTTAATTTATGGGATCAAAACTTCAGGTAGCATGGCTAAAACCAAGCAAAAGAATGTTATGATCTCATCTTCTTGGGAAGAGAAGTAACTTTTTAATAAAGAAAAAACCCCGCAACAACTTTGATATAGCTATTCTAATAGGATATTCTTGATAAGCCGTATTCTCTCTCATACACACAACCCTATGATATTTTGAAGGGGAATCAGACAGCTAATATAAATATTCATTGGAATCACAGTCCCCATCAGGGCTAGGAGCAATAACTGGTGACTGTACTCTATTTGAAAGCATTTTGCAAGAAACAAACATGAAGTGAGCTCACATAATTTAGATTTTCCATATTGAGTGTTCGAGTCAGATCTTGATAGTTGCAGACCTAATACAGTACCTGTATTTATATTGGCTTTTCAAAAAGAGAATGACAGCAAAAAATATCCTTTTGTATTTTCTGTGTAACTACTTCAAACCCAGTTACTTCAATGAGAAATTCCTGCAAACTCCCCCCAACCTAGAGTGTCATTGTGTTTCCATGGCAACCTTGTTGCTAAGGTTGGGCCCTGTGAATACATCAGAGCCCTGTGCAGAGCTTTGTGAGTTGATCTTGTGGAAGGCCAGGTTGGTGGAAATATTGCTATTTAAGAGCCAGCTACTGATCTCATTCACACCAATGTAATTCAAAATACCCACACTGACTTAGGTGGAGTTACTCCAATTTTAAACCAGTCTGAGATCAGAAGTTGGTCCTAAATGAGTATTGCGTTCCTATCTATAGAGTGTGTCTCCTAAAAATCATTAGCATTTTACAAGATGTTTTGTTCTTACTGCAAAATATTGAAATACTTTTACTCTTAAGACAAATAATTCTGGGAGATATGACTTCGGAAAATCTGTAAGCAAATTAAAACCGTAACTCATTGTGCTCCGCTAATGGATCCTCTCTGGTCCTATTGTTAAAAGCCAGCATTATATAAAAAAAGTATTACTAGAGATGGGGTAGAACAAGCTCTAAATCTGAATTTTGCTGCACTGGCCCATCAGTGATAAAGAATTAATATCTCATCTTAACTCTTACATGCTCCAGAACAAACCATTGAGGGGACAAAAAAATCTACAGTTGAAGGAGACTCTGTTTTCAAAATCAAACCACAAGACACAATCATGTTTTCCCGTGTCGTCTTCCATCCTTTGAAACTCCTTAATGGATTGTCTCCCTTCTCTCCCCAGTCCTAATCCCTTTAGGGGATATTTTTTTCCCTTACCTTACCTATAGATCCTGATGCTGCTCCATTATTGGTCTGAGATCTCCTATTCATTTTCTTCTTTTGGATTCCTGACATTTATACTGTTCCTTCCTGTTTTTGTGGATTTTTAAATTCTGTCTCTTTCTTTATCAAGTGTAGGCCCAGCCTAGACTTCAGAGGCTTCAGGAATTCTCCTGTTCCAAGCTCCAAGTTGATATCTTAGGGTGCGTCTACACTTGTAAATTAAGTCAACTTAAGCTTGCTTAAGTCGACTTAAGGAAAAATTAAGTCGACTTTATAAAGCCTTTTAAGTCGACTTTTTGCTTAAGTCGACTTTCTAAAGTCGACTTAAGCCAGTGTAGATGTGGGGTACCCCAAGTCGACTCTAAGTTTTAGGGGGCCTTTAGCCTTTAGTCGACTTAGGGGCCTCCAGGGCTTCCCCACTGCCCTCCCTGCCAGGGTGACTGGCACAGCCACAGCCTGGCTGTGCCCCCCCAAAGGGCAAGGCAGAGCCCTGCCCACCCTGTCCCTATGCTCTGCCAGGGTCCCTGTCCCCCTTTGCCCCATTGTACCAAAGTACAATGGGGCAAAGGCTGAGCCCCCTGGCACTTGGCAAGGGGTGCCCCCCCTCCACCACCGTGGACCTGTCCAGTGTGGACGCTCTAGGTCGATTTTGTAGGGTCCCCCCTAAGTTGACTTAAAATTTGAGTGTGGACATGCTAAGTCGACTTAACAAAGTTGACTTAAAGTCGACTTTGTTAAGTCGACTTAGCTAAGTTGACCTAAATTAACAAGTGTAGACATAGTCTTAGATCATTGGTTGCAACATAGATTTTTGAGTCTTTCCTTCCCAACTTGCCTTCCATCATCCTCATGAACTTAAGGTCAGACAGATCTCAGTTTGTGCTGCACCCTACAACCGCATATTCTGTGACCTGTTCTTACAGCGTTTCTCACCCTGCTGGGAATCATAGTTCCATGTGGACAGATGTGTATTTATGTGCTAAATATCAGCCCCTGTCACAACCATCATAAAGACAGAACATGTGCTGCCCGCACTGCCAGACTCGCAGGAAAATTTAGAAGCAAGGAAGATGCAGGATGGCAACTGAGATAAAACACTAAATTTTTTTGGAAATTCTGCCTGGGAGGTAAAACATGTCCCTGAAACCAGGCCAGACCCAGAGACCCAGGACAGATGCTTAATTTGCTTCAATATGACTATTTTGATGTAAAACAATTTGAGAAGTCCTAGATCTAGAAAAAAACAGCTGAGTGAGAAAAGCAACCATTAGGTGATACATTTGCAGTCTGGTTATTGTTGATTAAATGTATTGAAAAATCTAAATCTGGTAGTCAAGCCCACATCGTTCAATTCCTTTTTTATTTATTGAATATGTTAAATAATTTTGTAATTCCCTTTCCTGCTTCATTGGTCTACTCTAATCTATTCCTGTTTACTTTTTTTATCCTCTGTTTATACAGCCTGTTTTCATTTGAAAAGTTAGAAAATTAGTTTGACATATTTACAAATAAGTCTAATTCTAGTTGCCACTGATTTTAAACCTGGGGGTTGGAATCCTGGCCCCACTCAAGTCAATGAGAAGTTTGCCATTTACTTCAATAGAGCCAGGATTTCACCCAGGGTCTTTTTACACTAACCAATACTAGTGCTAAAATAATTTAACAAATATAGACATTTTAAATGTTTCTGAATTTGCATTTTGAGACAAGCTTTGGAGCTTTTACAGAGCTCTTCTCCTCTGAGTACCTTCCACAGACCTGAAGAGCCCTGTGTAAGCTCAAAAGCTCATCTCTTTCACCAACAGAAGTTGGCCCAATAAAAGATACTACCTCTTCCACGACTCTCTCATATGCTGGGATATTCACTGCAATGTGTTTGATATTTTCGGAATTCCATACACAGTATCAAAATATTAACAGTGCACATTTACAATGAGGTAACTACTTAGTGTATGCCTCGCTAGTGTGAGACTGTGGGGGCTGGCTGAGGGATCATGGGAGAGTCTGGGGCAGAAGTTAAATTCCTGATAAGTTGGAAGGGTTGAGAGAGCTCAGGAGCAATCTGTTGTGCTACAAGGGAACATTTGGCCCCAGGAACAAAGCAGCATATTTGTGAGCAAGGAACAGGTAAGGATCATAGAAGAGGCAAGAGCATTAGTGACCAGGATGGAAATGGGAAGGCTAAAAGTGTAAAAAAAAAAAAAAAAAAAAAAATGACATGCAGATCTCAGAATCCCAGGAAACAAATGCCACTCCAGTACAGTGTGAGCAGTGTCGGAGCTTCACGTTGCAGCTATTCCTTCTCCTTCCCAGATGAGATCCTAAACTGCATGAGAACAGAGATCCCCTCCTTCGGGCGTAGGAGCTGTGCCTATGAAGAAGGATAAAGCAATTGTCACGTGGAGCTCCTAAACTGTGCAAAAGCAAAAACGGGATTAACTCTTACAGTGTTCTTTCTGGTACTGCTGCTGAGCACTTTCAAAACGAGTCAGCCAATGGCAGCACAGTTTCTTGGACAAAAGAAAGCAATCCACCAAAGTAACAAGTGCTTTCTGTGTCTGATGCCTTGGCCAAAAGCCTGACTGAGCAGGATACAGGACACTGGCAACTGATGAGTGGTTATTTTTCTCTCAAACCCTTTGTTTCAATAAAAGTCAAAGATATAATGGGACCGGCACTTATGTGCTATATTTGATTATTCCTTTGTCCTTGCTTAAGGTATAAAATTATGCACCAATGCCCAATTCATTGAGAAATAACGTATGGCTGATGATGCATCATTTTGATGATATCAAAGTAATAATGACATTTAATGCATTAATTAACAAAATATTAGTATGGAGATACAAGAGCCTATCTTCTGACTGTGTACTCAGCATGATTGCTCACATTTTAATACCTGTAAATAGGCTAAATCCCTCTTTGTAGTCAGTAGATCATATGTACCAGATTTAGCATCTACAACGCCCCTCTATACCTCTCCTTTTCTAAAGGTTTCATTTTACTAGTAACTATATGCAGTGCCTGATTTTTAATATTCTAATGTGTGGGATTTTGTATTATAAATATACATACACACTTCAATCATTCTCCCTTCATCAGAAAGTTCTGATAATGCATCCCCCCCTTTGGATTTATGAAATTACATCTTTTCATTCCTACTGTAAGTCCCTCAGCTAAAAGTGCCTTTTATACTCAGTTACTCATGTCAGCCTGAATCTTTTATGTGAGGCATTTTTATTTTTATTTTAAACAGGGAAAACAACATGCTAAAAGGAGTATTTCTCATGGTTGCTTTCAGATATAAAGTGGCTGTGTGCACAAGACTGTGTACTGCATGCACAGAGACAGGACACTCAGCCTTGTGAATGTTCATTGTGCATCATCACAATCATCTAATGGGAAGGAAACACATTAAAAGGGTCAAATTCCAAAGGGGTAGCCGTGTTAGTCTATTGTAGAAAGACAACAGAGTCCTGTGGCACTTTTAAAGACTAACAGATTTATTTATCGCATGAGCTTTCGTGGGAGAAAATCCCACTTCGTCAGATGCTTTGAAGATGGGAAAGTTACAGAATGGGAGGAAATTAAATGCAGGGAAATGTATGACATAGGATCAGGTCAGGCTGTAACAGCAAATTAAAATAGGTGTTAGGATTCAAACACTGGGGAACAGCACATAGAGGAGGGGGAGGTCAAATCACTTGTTGTAATGAGAGAAAAATCCATAGTCCCTTTTTAACCCCAAGACAACTGAGTCAAATTTGCATATAAGTTCGAGTTCTGCAGTTTCTCTTTGAAGCTGTGATTTGTTATTCATCTATTTCAACACAGCTATTAACAAGTCATCAAGGGAGTGAGCAGTGAGATTGAAGTGTTCCCCTATTGGTTTTGTAGTGTTGCAATTTTCTGATGTCAGATTTGTGTCCATTTTTCTTTGGCGCAGAGACTGTCCTGTTTGTCCAATATATAAGGCAGAGGGGCATTTCCGGCACATGATGGCATAAATCACATTGGTGGATGAGCAGGTCAACGAGCCCTTGATGGAGCAGGTGGCTTGATTAGGCCCTGTGATGGTGTCATCAGTGTAGATATGAGGGCAAAGTTGGCAGCATGGTCTGTTGCAGGGATATGTTCCTGCTTTAGTGTTTCTGTTGTATGATCTGTAGTTGCTGGTAAGTATCCTTTTAAGGTTAGGGGGCTGTCTGAAAGCAAGGAGAGGTCTGTCTCCTAAGGCTTGAGAGAGTGAGGGATCATCTTGTAAAATAGGCTGTAGATCTTTGATGATGTGTTGAAGAGGTCTGGCTTGGGGGTTGTAGGTGGTGACCAGTGGCGTTCTGTTGTTGTTTTTCATGGGCTTCTCTTGCAGTAGTTGATTTCTGGGTACCCATCTGGCTCTGTCAATTTGTTTCTTCACTTCTGCGGGTGGGTACTGTAGTTTTAAGAATGCCTGGTAGAGATCCTGAAGGTGTCTGTCTCTGTCTAAAGGGTCAGAGCAAATGCGGTTATATCTTAGGGCTTGACTGTACACAATGGATCGTGTGGTGTGTCGAGGATGAAAGCTTGAGGGATGTAGGTAACTATACCGATCAGTAGGTTTGCGGTATAGGGAGGTCTTTATGTGCCCATCGCTAATTTGCACTGTAGTGTCCAGAAAGTGGATCTCTTGTGTGGAGTGTTCCAGGCTAAGTTTGATTGTTTTGTGGAAATTGTTGAAATCTCTGTGGAAATCTTCAAGGGCATCTTTACCATGGGTCCAGATGATGAAGATGTCATCAATATAGCGTAGGTAAAGTAGAGGTGCTTTGGGATGAGACGTGAGGAAACGTTGTTCTAAATCGGCCATAAAGATGTTGGCATATTGTGGAGCCATGCGGGTACCCATAGCAGTGCCACTGACTTGAAGGTATAAATTATCTTCAAATCTGAAATGGTTGTGGGTGAGTACAAAGTCACAGAGGTCAGCCACAAGTTTAGCTGTGTCATCATCTTGGATAGTTCTTCTAATAGCTTGTAATCCATCCTTGTGTGGGATGTTAGTGTAAAGAGCCTCTACGTCCATAGTGGCCAGGATGGTATTTTCTGGAAGACCGTCAATGGATTTGATTTTTCTCAGGAAATCTGTAGTGTCTCTCAGATAGCTAGGTGTCTTGATAGCATAGGGTCTTAGGAGAGAGTCCACATAGCCAGAAAATCCTGTAAGCATGCCAATGCCTGAGATGATGGGGCGTCCAGTGTTTCCTCTTTTATGTATTTTTGGTAGTAGATAGAATATCCCGGGACGGGTTCTGGCGGTGTGTCTGTCTTGATTTGTTCTTGTGCTGCTTTGGGGAGTTTCTTGAGTAGGTGTTGTAGTTCCTTTTGGTATTCCTCAGTGGGGTCAGAGAGGAGTGGTTTGTAGAACATTCTATTGGACAGCTGTTTATAAGCCTCCTGATCGTAATCCGATTTGTTCATGATGACGACGGCACCTCCCTTGTCAGCCTCCTTAACAATAATGTCAGAGTTGTTTCTGATTCCTTCCACCCTTGCCAATAAAATTTTAATTTATGTTTAACATTTTCTGACAAAAAATGTTTTTGTTTAAAAAGAAACCGGCGGAGTTTAGTACCCCAAGAATTATTTTACTATGATTACAATGCTATTTGCCAAAAAAGGGACACATTGTATTTAACTGCTCCATACCATACAATTTCCAAAAATACACGACATTCAATATCCCAACAAACTTAAAAAACACACAAGACTCATCTGCTCCCTCTGCTGTGCAAGAGGAAGAAGAAAGCAAAGGGAGACAGGGTGTGTCTACAGCTGGAAGGTGCGATTCCCAGCACAGGTAGACAGACTTGTGCTAGCTCAGCTCAAACTAGCATGCTAAAAGAAGCAATGTGGATGTTGTAGCACTGAGGGTGGCTGGGGCTAGGACTGGGGTTGGGGCTAGCTAGCCACTAGCTGATCCAGGCAGCTAGCTACCCCATGTAAGTTACAGAGTACTCTCTCTAGTCTGCTAGGAGCAAAGGCTAGCTAAAATGCCATCCAGAACATATCTTAAAAGGGAAATGATCTATTGATTAAAGGTATATTTATTAATTAATTATTATTATTATTTGTATACCTATAGTGGATAGGAGCCCTAGTCATGGATCAAGACCATATTATGCTGCAGTCTGTACAGACAAAACAAAAAGACAGCCCTCTGCCCTCAGGACCTTACAATCCAAGTATAAAAAGAGACAGATGGATTCAGACAGGTTGTTTTCTTGTAATCCCCCATCAGTGAGACAATACTGGTCAACATGATAGCCGTGGTCTCAGCATACCCCATAGCTTCCCAGGATCGAGTGCTCCATCCTGTAAATATGGCGAACATTCTTTGTTCCTAGATGTATACTTTTACATTTAGCTGTATTAAAACCCATTTACCAAGCAATCTAGCTCACTCTGATCAGTGCCTGTACAGAAAGAACTAACAGTCAAATAACCCAGAAAGACAGAACAAATTAATCATTTACCAGATCCCTCTACCTCCAAGCACATGGTTTGTGCAACACTAAATTCTGTCATGCATACCCAAGTGTTCACAAACCAGATTCACTCAGTTTAATCTGGTTTAAACTCCTCACGTGCACAAGCCCTTTAGCATACACTCTGTGTTCTCAAAGTTCCACATATTAAAGTTATTAGCACCCATTTCTATCTGGCACTCAGCAATCCATACAATTATACTAAGATTTCTGTTGTTATGTGGTATTCAAACCTCAGGATTCCTTTGTTTTTTGACAAAACCCAGCCAGTAATCCAGTTGTACTTCCTTTAATGCTGGCACCGTGACTAGCAGCAAGAGAACTTCTCTAATAACAAAATATTATTAACATTATATAATCAACAGTTTAGCATTAGAAGTAAAAATTATCCCTAATGCTGTCAACTCATAGATTCCAAGCCCAGAAGGGAGTATTGTGATAATCTAGTCTGACCTTCTGGAGAAAACAGGACTTCCCTGAATGAATTCGTGCATGAACCAGAGCATCTCATTTAGGGAAAAAAAACACCTAATCTTGGTTTAAAAATTGCCAGTGATGGAGAATTCACCACAGCTCTTGGTAAATTTTCCAGTGGTTAATTATCCTCATTCTTACACTGTTATATTTCAGGTAAGTTATGCATATAAACAATCACTTTAGAATATGATCTGACAATCATATTTATAACATATTTTAATATGAAAATCTTTTGTTGACATTTGGCGCAGAATGATGTATATCTAGTGATTCATACAATTGCATTAAAAGAATTATGACACTGTTTTAACAGAACATGGACAAAATCTAAAAGTAAGCAAGCATACTTGACTGTGTGTGTTTTGGTTGTATGTTATTTTACTGTGCTGCTGTTATTTTCTGATTACTGTATGTCAATGCATTTAATGTACCAATAAAACTTTCAACTTTTCTAAACATGGGAGCCTTATCTAGAAAAGTAACAGAAATTTTTCAAAAGTATCATAGGCACCCAGGAGAAAAAACCCTATTGTTGCTAAAGAACTAGCTGTGGCTGTGTAGTGTATTCAAATTTTGGCATTTTAGGTGATTGCTTTTTAAAATGCAGTCATATAACTAATACTTGCAGTAGAAAAAATAACAGAGTCAGGACTCTGTTGTCTTTCTACAATAGACTAACACGGCTACCCCTTTGGAAGTAGAAAAAATGTTAGCATTTAAGACCACATTATTTATAGTTCGTTTAATGGTTCTCTCACTCAAAACAACTACACACACACACAGTTTATTTCTCTGGGGCTTTTCCTTTTAAGCTTTATTGATGAACTGACTCTCTTATGCATATAACTTGACAATCTTAAATAAGAAATCACATCTTCTAAGGAACTGAATGGCAAAATTAACAAACATTTTCAATTCATTTTATTTCTCATTCATATATAGACTATATGACAGCCAATTGTGTATGTATTTTGACTAGTAAATGTAACCCTGCTTTCCCCATTACTTCACCATTACTTCTGTAAAATACACATATACTGCAGAATGCCCGTATCAAAGATTAGAGCATATTAAACTCTTCATTCTTTAACATCTACACTTTAAAATTAGCAATAATAAATCAGTTTTAATTTAATAAAAGGCAGCCTGTTAGACATACAAATAACTAGAATTTAAGTCTGCCTTGTTTTTCATTTTAATAAGAAATCATGTCACTTCAAAACTAACATTTGATTCCATGAGACTTTTAAGTCTGCTTGATATGGAAATAAAACTCGGTGCTTGTAGGGTTAATCTGCAGAGTCGTGACTACTTCTAACTGTCAAATTCTCTCCAAGGATAAATAATTAAAGCTTCAGGAAGAATAAGCACACAGGAAGCAGTGGAGATTGGATGTACGTAGGTGTTGAGGGCATTCATTTTTACCCAATCGCTGAATAAAGAGCGCATTATTCATGCAATCTTGTTCATTCACTGCTACGTGACCTGCACCACAAGAGGAGATTGCAGCATCCAGTGCTGAACTGTATTAGAGACAAGAAGGAAAGAATGTAACTGTATCAGTACAATATTTCAAAGACAAGAACAAAATGCTGCTCTGTAGGTGTATACATAGCCTGTGGTTAATGTTACACTGAGATGAGTTACAGTTCTGATGACTAACACTGAAGCTGTTCATAAAAAATGTATGTCCTTTGTCATAGGGTTTTTTTCATACTCTACAATATGACTAGCAAATATTAGCCTTAATGGTATGTCTCTCTCTCTTTTTTAAACCAGTGTTTCTTAAATTTGTGATTAAACAGTCTCTTCTGGACTTAAAAATCCCAACAGAAGGATGCTGATTGGCTATTTAACAATTCACATAGGAATGAAGAGAAAATATTATCTAAGTGCAGCAAAGCAAAAGCTGCACACTGTAAAGAATAGCACTCCAAAGTGAACATTATCATCCAGAAAAGGCTATTTTATGAAATAAAACACCCGTAGCAAAGCAACCTTAGCACTACAGCTTTAAAAAACTTCTGTTGGATCTTTTTAAAAGCTGGAGGACTTCCTGTCCTTTAAAGAGTTCCTTGTTTTTCTCCATATACCTCACAGTATATATACTGCTTTTACTCATTCTGATTCCAACTCTGCTATGATACATCATATCTCTTGTGAATGTTTCTCATTGTATGTCCTTCCGGATACTTAAGCAGCAATCAATTATATTTCTAAAACCAAAGTAAAAGAAAAAAAGAAAAAGAAATCCCCCGCCCTGTGCCCAAACATAACTAAATCAGCTAGTACAAATTTTTAAATGCCATAATATATGACCAATAGTCAAGTAAAAATATAATCAAGCTAGATTTCGTGACACCTTAAAGCACCAGCACCCTTCCCAGAGAGATTATATCTTTTTCCCCCTAATTATGCAGATTTAGATGCCAGGATCGATTACACTCGACTTCATCGTCTTTGGTAGTAGATATAATAGATTCGGAAATTATAACACAATTTTGGACAGACCATGCAACAGTTGTAACCCTATTTAAAAATCAATACTGGTGCTCCTATGGAAATGACTTTGAGGCTGAATAACTAATGAAAGATTCACTTATTTCTGATGCTGTAAGAAACAGAAACTCAGATCTATTTTGATACTAATGATAAAGGTCAAACATCTAAAAACATTGTCCAGGATGCATATGAAACAGAAAAAAGACAATGATTAGTTCACCTAGCATTCCAGAGGAAAATAAAAGGCAAGCAGAAAAAGCAAAAACACAGGAAATTGAAAAAGTGCAACTTTGGTATACAAGAACTGGGTCTAGAAGTGTATTAAACTCCTCTCCTTCCTCAGAGGGATAAATACATGCCATTCTTATAGATGAAATTAAACAGACTCTCAAATGGCTGAAACAGACTACTATGAGTGAGGGAAGAAAGCTCATAAAATCCTCACCTAGGCTATGTCTACACTTGTTAATTTAAGTCGACTTAGCTAAGTCGACTTAGCACGTCCACACTCAAATTTTAAGTTGACTTAGAGGGGACCCTACAAAATCATCCTAGAGTGTCCACACTGGACACCTAGGTCAACTTCTAGGGGCTAGATGGACCTGGGACGGGTCCACAGTGGCAGAGGGGGCACCCCTTACCAAGTGCCAGGGGGCTCAGCCTTTGCCCCATTGTACCTGGGTACAATGGGGCAAAGGGGGACAGGGACCCTGGCAGGGCATAGGGGCAGGGTGGGCAGGGCTCTGCCCTGCCCTTTGGGGGGGGGGCACCGCAGGCTGTGGCTGTGCCAGGCACCCCGGCAGGGAGGGCAGTGGGGAAGCCCTGGAGCCCCCTAAGTTGACTTAAAATCAGCTTAGGGCTACTCCACGTCCACACTGGCTAAGTCAACTTTCTAAAGTCGACTTAAAACGAGGTTTTATAAAGTCGACTTAATTTTTCCTTAAGTCGACTTAAGCAGCTGCTTAAGTTGACTTAAGGAAAGTGTAGTGTAGACGCAGAGTAAATTAAGTCGACTTAAGCAAGCTTAAGTCGACTTAATTTGTAAGTGTAGATGCACCCCTATAGATTAAGAAAACAAAAGGAAAAGTCAAATACAAGCAATCTTAAACAAACAAGCAATCAAAAAAACAGCCAAACCAAAAAAAAAAAAGTAAAATTTAAGACCATAGGGATTGTTGAAGAATTCAGGAGGTTTTATACAAATCTTTAAATCTTCAACTATAGAGTGTCTATGGGAAAAATTAAGGAATATAATATTAATGAATATAACATCCCAAGGTTAATTCAGAAACAACTGATTGACTTAGAAAAGACGAATAGGGGAATAGGAAGTTATAGAAGTGATTAAATAAATGTCAACACAAAAATATCAACAAAAAACCCCATCATGACCAGTTGGGCCATAAGTAGTTTTATAAAAGTGTATCAGACATCACTGCAGGTAAATTAATTACTCTAATGATTTGTAGAGATCAAAGAAATTCCATATACACTGAAAGAGGCAGATATAATTAGGATGACCAGATAACAAGTGTGAAAAATCAGGAAAGGGGGTGGGAGGAAATAGGTGCTTATATAAGAAAAAGCCCAGAATATCGGGACATCTGGTCAGCCTAGATATAGTAAGAATACCAATGCTACAAAAAGACAAGTTGCTGTTTTGCTTCTTAATGTAAACTGAAAATATTTTCAAAGACTTTTGCTAGAGGAACAAAAGCAGTCCTTCCTCAGTTAATACACAGTTATCAAACAGGTCTCATACACAACAGAAAACTGAGAGATAACATTAGAAACAGAAATTCACAATACACAGAATTTTTAAAAGGGTCTACTGTTGTCCTCTGACCCTGAGAAGGCCATTGATCAAGTTGAGTGGTCTTTCCTAAAGACATGCTTTTGGAGATGGATTTTGAAGGTAATATGACAACTTGGGTAAATATATGACTTATCTCTATGAGAATAAAAGTTAAGGGAGAACTTGCCAAAGAATTTCAAATAAAAAGAAGAACCAGATAAGATTGTCCCCTATACCTCTTGTTGTTCACTCTCTTTACTGAACATTTGACTCAAAAATAGATCAGAATAATAGCATAGTAGGGATCACCATTATTAAAACAGAACAAAAAATGAGCTGTAGGCACATGATGTGGCTGTAATGGGAACCAAACAACTACAGTGTATTACTTACATTCAGAATGTCAATAATTAATTCTGTGATTTATCATGTTATAAAATTATACTAAATCTGAAATATTATGTATCGAACTGAAGGAACATATGATTAAATAACTACAAGATACATTTGAATTTGTGTTGTCTAAACAAATATGCACTTAGAACTCAATATTTCTCTTAACTTCTACTGGTTCTAGCTTGCCCACCCCTAAGGCCGGCCCTGGATATAAGAACCAGCTCCTTTTTTTTCAAAACAAAAAAAATCACTGCATATAATATAAATGTTTTCTTAGCCAATTTATCATTAAACATTAAGGAATAATAGTAAATATGATTATTATAAACACAGCCCTGAGCCTCTTCAAGAAACAAAAACTACCTGAACTCTAACATCCTTAGATATAATTATCTCATGATAAAGTAAGTCACTGGAATTATGTAGCTATTAAAATGTATATTATGAAGAAAGAAAGGAAAATTTTCTATAATGAAAGGACATGTTCATTATAGCTCTAGCTCTACATGAGTAACATGGTCTATGGATTAACCTACTTCCAAAAACCCTCCTGAACACCTCTGCTACAATGCCTGTAAGAAATGTCAGGCATTTATTTTAGATATTAAAAAAACCATGCTATACACAAACCCTTACTGAATAACACATACCCTCACAATGCAATCCCTATCCATCCCCTCCCTCTACTCCTTTTGCACCGTGTATGAAGTTATGCCTGTTGAAACAAAACTCAGAGGGCCTCAAAACTTGCCCAATAACAGCATGTATGTAAAAGAAAGATGTTGCAATCGCTAACGGTCAGCAGAAACTGTGCGTTGTTCAAGATAAGGACAGAATGTTTTGGAAGATGAGTTTCCTCCACCCGGTGCGTCAGTCTTACCTTATGGTCATGCTGTTTCTATCTGGCTTGTACTAGTTGTACTGACTCTGCTTTCTCTTATAAATACTCTGGAAATCTGCATGTGATCAGAGCTCACTTAACGGATGGGGATTGTCTGTCCATTAACTGTCTCTCTCTGCAATTGCTTGGAATAAAAGAGGTGTCTTCCTAAAACCTGATCTCACTTGACTAGTAGTTTTTCTTCAACAGTTTGGTGCTATAACTTGGATCGTCAGACACTGTGGGTGGGGGGGGGTGTTCCCCTGCAGGCTATTCTCTCTCTCTGACTCCAGGCGCCACACACAGAGGTAAGAGACCTTTTGAAATCTCTATCGGAGTTTGGAAAGGGCTGTTCGCGGCAGTGGGCCTCCATTTTTGCAGCCAGCGCGATCCAGAACTGTGAAATCAGGTTGAAGCAATGCATCAATTTAGGTAAGAAAGAGATCTCTATATTTTTGGTATGAATTGAGTTAAGGAGATGTTGTTGTGTGAATTGAGTTCTAATTGCTGCCCGAGCCAGAGACTTAAGCTGAGTCTAGCTGCCCCAAGACTGTCCTGTGTGGCAGTTTTGAAAGCAAGGGGTTTCAGTGGAACCTCGTGGCTCAGCAGGGGTGAATGATTCCACCCTAAACTTTCCTCCCTCCGTCCACAGGCTCAGCGGACTGTTAGCTCAGTTGCCTTGAGCATTCCCTCCTGTCCTTTCTTCCCTGTTGTGTTCCTGTATGAATTGAGGAATTTGTTGTGGAATTTGTTAAAACCACAAAATGGGTGAAAATTGTGCACATTATAAAGAGGCAGGAGAAAGGCTGGTGAGTGAACTGAGTATTTGTCCTTTGGGACCAGTGTGAATTGAGGTTTGTGTCAGACTCACCAGAGTCTAGGAAACTTTACTATTACTTTCCCTTCCCCTTCTCCCTGCCTCGGCAGTTCATGAGCCTGAAGGACTAAAAAGGATTGGCTAAGGTTTATGGGTCTTGAATGCCAGAGTCTTGTACAGGAAATTAGCTGCTGCTCTCCTCAACATCAGAGCGACAGAGTCTTTTCCTGTATGTTAGCTGGTGTTTCTTCCCTGGCCAAGCCTCCCTTAAAGATCCGGGAAGGATTTCCCAAACCATCTTCCCTAAGTGTGAAAGCCCATGCAAACTGAGGACTAGAGAAATGGGAGGTAGAGGATCAAAGGAGATCCCAGTACCACCCAAGGGGACCCCAGCCTATTATATGGCCATAAAAGTTGTAAGTTTCTGGGAAAATGATCTGGGTATACCAAAGGTGATTTGTTAAAATGATTTCCTTTAGAAGGAACCTTTAATTTGGATACGATTGTTTATTTATGAGGGGCTTTAGAGTCTAGGGGTAGCAGGACCCCACAAGAACAGTGGGATGTATATTTTGATTGGTATGGGGAGATGTCTAAAAGGCACCAGGAATCAGTTGTCAGGCGCCTACAGGACTCCCAGGACTAACTGAAGACCCAATTAAAAGAATTGAAATCCCAAGTCAAAACTGGCCAGTCAAGTTTTTTAATGGGCCCAGTGCACCACAAGTGCCATTATACCCACAACAAATACAATCCACTCACCAGTCATCTTTAGCAACACCCCACTGAGTCCAGCAAACTCAGAATTAGAAAGCTCTGCTGAACAAATCCAGATGGCGGCAGAGAAATTAAAAGAAAGTGCTCAGTCGTTCCGGACCACTGAGCACCATACTAGAAGTAAAGGACCTGTTACTTCTGCTCCGTTGCAGCTTTTTCCCCTCCGACAGCTGCCCGGCCCAGAGAGTATTAAAATAGTTCATGCCCCTTGGTCCCCCACTGATTTAAGAAATCTAGTCAAGAAGTTTCCTAACATACATGAAGAACCAAAAAAAAAAAAAAAAAAAAAAATTCAGGAAAGTGCTTCAAACTGTATTAATTGTTACAACCCCAATTGGGCAGACTTAAATAAACTTCTCAGAGCCACCCTGCCTGCCGAAGTCAGACAGTGACTTGAAGCAGAAAGTAGGTGGCCTGGAGCCGAGCCAGATAACCGGGTTGATCTGGGAACCACCAGAGAAAGGCTTCTAAATGCCATTTCCATAGTCTGCCCCAGGAAAACTGGTTGGGCAAAAATAAATAACTGTAAACAAAATAAAGGAGAATCCCCAGCGGATTATATGGACTGTCTTAAAATTGCATTCGATAGACATTTGGGTATAAATGATGCTGCTAATAACGTTACTGAAGCTGTCGCAGCTGCTTTTGTTCAGGGACTTTTCCCTGAAGTGCAGGAGCAACTTTGACTATAGCTAGCCACTGCACTGCTTGTCAAGAAAAGAAGAAAGTTAACTGTGAAAAAACTTATGGCTTTGCAACTTCAACATTTTGACAAAGGTCGTGGGAGAAGGCCCCTAAGGGGAGGTATGAGGGCATGGGGAAGGGGATGCGGTATGGGACGTGGAAGATTCCAGCAACCCCTAAACACCACATGCCACTATTGTGGACAATTGGGCCATTGGAAAGCAGAGTGTCCCTGTCGGTCTGGCCAACCCTACAATACCTCCACCGCCCATGCCACATTCCCTTGACCCTCATTTTCCTTCTCATTAGGACAGCCTGGGGATAGGTGACTTCATCAATGCAATTTCTTTGTCTGTAAATCAAGATGGACCTTTTGTATCATGCTCTGTCAACAATACCCCAACCACATTCCTAATTGATACTGGAGCTAGTTGCTCTACGTTAAAGGGTTAAGGTTTTCCTTCTGTTCCTTTATCTAAATAAGTTGTAAATGCTGTGGGAATCTTAAATCAGGTAGTTCCCCATTCTGTCTCTGAACCCCTTACTGTTTCATTGGAGCCTATCTCTGATCAATATGCCTTCTTGTTTAGTCCTTCATCAACTGTTAGTTTGATAGGAAGAGATTTTCTTTAAATTAGGATGCACCATTTATTGTACTCTGGATGGGGTTTACTTGGATGTTCCCTGTAACAATGAACTTGCTGTTTTGGCTACTTTAGCTGAGGTTCCTTATACCAATACACGGAGTGAAAGGTTACCAGAAATTCAACAAGAGATATTGGTTGCTGTCCCACCTACTTTGTGGTCCCAGTACGCTAATGAGGTAGGACAAATACGCACCGCTCAACCTGTTAAGATTCGGCTTAACCCCTCTCGGCCGTTGCCTCAAGTACCTCAGTACCCTTTGTGACTGGAGGCCGAAGAAGCATCCGCCCTGTCATAACTGCTCTATTAAAGCAGGGTATCATTGTTCCCATAAAAAGTCCTTGTAAGACTCCTATTTTGCCTGTCAAGAAACCCGGAAAGAATACCTATTGTTTTGTACAAGATCCAGCTTTGGGTCTACCTAATTACAGTGGGCCTTTTGCCCTCTTCTGTCATGAAAAGGAAGGATTTGCCTTGGGTGTCCTTACTCAGAAACATGGGGATAAACATCGTCCCCTGGCATATTATAGTGCTGCCTTAGATCCAGTGGCTACCGGTTTTCCTCCATGCCTAAGGGCTGTAGCTGCAACTGCTATAATTGCCGAAGCCTCTGGGAATCTTGTCCTAGGAAATCCACTAGAGGTCACCGTCCCACACTCTGTTGCGGCTCTCCTGTTAAGAACCAAAACACATTTGTCTCAGGCTAGGCTAACCAAATATGAATTTTTGTTGTTGTCCGCAAGCAATATTACTCTTACTCGTTGTTCTGTTCTAAATCCAGCCTCCTGGTTTCCAACTCCCTTAGATGGAGAACCCCATGATTTCTTGTCTGTTACTGCTTATTTAACTATGCCTCGAGTAGATTTTCTAGATGTACCCTTGTCGAATTCTGACCTGGTTTTGTATATAGACGGGTCTTGTCAAAAAAATTCACAGGGCAAGCTTGTGGCTGGATATGCTGTCTGTTCACAACATGAAACTCTTGAAAGTAATCCTCTTCCCAATGTTTATTCCGCTCAGACTGCTGAATTGTTTGCCCTTCCCCATTCTTGTATCTTAGCTAAAGGGAAGACTGTTACCATTTTTACTGATTCATGGAAGGCTTTTGGGGTCATTCATGATTATGGCCTACCTGAGAAAAGGGGGGATGATTGCTGCAGTGTCAGCAGATTGGTATGCTCCAAAATTTCCCACTGTGGCTGATCATGCCTGCCCAATCTGTGAAGCCTATAACATAGGCAAGCCTGTAAAAACGAAAAGGGCAGTGCATCCCCCACCGTGAGGACCATTTGTAAACCTACAAATTGATTTTATACAAATGGCGAATTGTGCCTCTTACGAGTTTGTATTGGTTGTTGTATGTACCGTCTCAGGATGGATAGAGGCCTAGCCTTGCAAAAAGGCAGACACTGTTATTGTCAGTAAGAAACTCCTGAAAGAATTCATCACAAGGTTTGGAATTCCGTTATCTCTTAACAGTGATCGAGGGACACATTTTACAGGCCAAATTATGAAGGACATTTGTAAGGCCTTACACATCCATCAACATTTACATTCCATCACCCCCAGTCAGCTGGAAAAGTGGAAAGATATAATGCTACTCTGAAAAATAAAGTAGCCAAAATTTGTGCAAAAACTAATTTGAAATGGCCTGATGCATTGCCTCTGGCTCTTATGAGCATGTGTTCAACAGGAACCCGAAAAACAGGGTTGTCTCCCCATGAAATTTTGAGGGTTCGACCCATGAGACTACTTATTGTGGTACCAGAGTCTTTGCAAAAATCAGAACCGCCACTTGTTAGATGATCAGCCCCTGTCTTACTGTCAGGCACTGACAAGATGTATTAAGACCTTTCATTCACAGGTAAAGGAGGCTCAGTCTCAAGTTCCAGTGGAAGTGTGTCATAACCTTTAGCCACAAGACTGGGTTTATGTAAAGTTTTTCCAGCACAAATCTGCACTTGAACCATGGTGGAAAGTTTTGCTCACCATCAATACAGTGGTCAAGTGTTAAGGACCTTCCACGTGGATCCACGCGTTTCACTGTAAGAAAACTGCAACCCTAGAAGAAAAAAAATTAGGAACACAGGGTGTATGTGCTAGTAACCTCTCCCCTGTTGTTGAAGAGGAGTTGCCACTCCAGAGTGAAGAGGATTTACCACGACCACATCATTACAATCTGAAAAAGAAAAAATAACATAGAGACTCCAAGGTCCCAATAGACTAATAAAAGTCTTTGGGATCAAGACATTGCAACCACGGCTTGTAACACTAAAAATATACCCAAATATATTCACAATCACTAAAACATTTATAGGCCAGGATCAGTCCTTTGTCCAAACCACATAGCAGTGCCCATTAATCTGCCAGGCCCAGGGGGAGTATACTGTGTGGAGAAAGTGATGATCTAAAAGGAACTGGCTGGAGTTCTCTTTGCTACCTATTACAATTTGTGAAAGAATATTAAAGGGACAGCATTTAGCATTGGGTTTCAAATGGTTCCTAAAATGTAAGGCTTTACCTATGGTTCACGAGAATCATAAGAAAAAGAATTTGCCACCTCTGATACTGAAACTGCTTAATTAACATGTTTTAATCTTTGATTTGAATTTTAGGTATGTGTAATGGGTAGATTGAAGTTTGCAGTTTAAAATAGGTTGTTATAAAAATTGTAATGTCCCATGCCTTTTAATCTTTCAAGATCTTTTTACTTATTTTGAAGGATAGATGTTCTCCGAAAGTCAGAACCAGCAAACAATCATAATTTATAAGGGTAAAGAATAAATCGGAAAAATTCCAAGTTTTGAGGCATAATAGTGCTTAAAGCACTAAAGGGGGGAGTGTTGAAACAAAACTCAGAGGGCCTCAAAACTTGCCCAATAATAGCATGTGTGTAAAAGAAAGATGTTGCAATTGCTAACAGTCAGCAGAAACTGTGAGTTGTTTAAGATAAGGACAGAATGTTTTGGAAGATGAGTTTCCTCCACCCGGTGCGTCAGTCTCATCTTATGGTCGTGCTGTTTCTATCTGGTTTTTACTAGTTGTACTGACTCTGCTTTCTGTTATAAATACTCTGGAAATCTGCATGTGATCAGAGCTCACTTAACTTAATGGGATACTCTGTCCGTTAACTGTCTCTCCCTGCCATTGCTTGGAACAAAAGAGGTGTCTTGCTGGAACCTGATCTCACTTGACTAGTAGTTTTTCTTCAACACACCCCAATCCTGTAATAAACTGCATAGGTAGACTTTCGTACCCACACAGAAACCCAATGGCTTTATGGGGCTCTGTGTGCAGTTCATTGCAGATTGAGGGGTTTAGATTATAATCTCATCAAGAGAAAGTTCTTATATTCAGGTGACTAACAAATTATTGGGAGCTATAATAATACAGTAAAATTTTAAGCAGCAGTCAAACTTATTTTAGTCCTCACTTTAATATTAGTATTTACTTATAATTGGTGTCAGTAGGATAAGAAAAGGACAGTGTCTCTTAAAATATAGCTAAACTGAAAATTCGGAGCAAGTACATTTTAAACTGATTTCTCCCCTCACTTAAAGTCAAGAATCATTCCAATGAAGTCAATTAAAGTGACACTCATGCACAAACTGTATAAGCTTTACAAGAATCCTTTTAATTTTAGAAAGCTTATTTTTAAACTACATTGTAAAGACCCTTATCCTTCTTGCTGACCACTTTCTTGAGGAAACTATAAGATCCTTTTTTTAAGAAATCTATCACAGTTAGCACCTTTGTTGGCCATTTCTGTAAAGAGATGAAGAATAGTTGGGCATAAAGGCTATAAACACTGATTCTCCGCTATCTTGTCCTTTTACACCTGTGAGTGTTACCATTCTCATTGGGTAGAGTTTTACACTTATTATGCCTCACTTTACACAGATGCAAAGTGCAAGGTAATGGTGAATCAGGGCTTGCATTTTCAGTTTCACTCCAAGTCGGGGATGATGCTCATTGGCAGAGCAATGTGAGGGAAACCTATTTCAGATACTTTTCAGCATCTGTATTATCGATGAAAAGAGACCATCTCTCCCCAGGGTTTTCAGTCCAGCAACAAACACAAGCACTAAAATTCAATGGAAAATTAAAAGGAGAAACATAAAGAGTCTAAAGCTGATAGTTACAGATGTCCCTTATCCATATTATTATTTTTTTATTTGTATTGTGGTAGTGCCCAGAAGCCTCAGTCATGGGCCAAGAAAAGTCCCCTCCCCCAAACAACTTACAATCTAAGTACATCCCATATAGCAGGAAGCACCACAGGTCCTGAACTGTTCTGTGAGAATACTCAAGTCAGTGCAGTATAGACTCTGGAAGACCCAGAAGGGTGCGGGCAGCTTATTCAAATGATCTTCCCCTGAGTAGGTCTCCACAAATCTTGAACTTTTCAGGGGAAAGATCCAGAAAAAGAGGCCCACGGAAGACATCCAAAAGAGCAACAACAATTTAAATTAAAATCCATATCTAGGGATAAGAGAGAGACCAAGGGAGGGCAGAAAGGAGTTCAAGCAGTACCTTTCAAATCTTAATTGAAAGGTGGGGAGTTGGATAAGTCAAGGAAGAGGAAAACGTGATGCTTTCCCTGTCTCACTTGCCTGTGTTATGGAAAAGATCAACCAGTTCCTTTCCCAAAAAGCAGATCCTTCATATGTGGCTTCAGATCTGCTTGGATAGGGACATGCTTAGCCCTTGGGATCTCTCTGAATGAGAAACAGAAGGGAGCCTGCCCCCACATTGGGATATTGTTGGGAGACACCTCCTCCACAATGGTACTCCCCTGGTAATTCCTCTCCTCAGAGCCAGCATGAGCCCTAGGCAGACTGTTATTTCTTAGGTCCCCAAACAGCCCAATAAGGCCCCCTATTAATTATTAGTATGTGTTTTGTGGCAGGGGAAGCAAAAATATTCTTGCTTAGGGCCTCCAATGGGCTAGCACAGGCACTGCATCTGCCATATGGATCAGCCACTGGAAGGATGGACAGAGTTGCCAGGCCACTCCACAACTACTGCTGAGGAGGATTTCTCTCACTCAGATGCTATTAGTCTTTCATGAATGTGAATATTAAACACATTAGAGAGCTGTGGCTAGTCCCTTTATGTACTGATGTTTCACTTGATTTTGACATCTTCATCTCTCATCCAAACATCTCCCAACATTTTGTCCTGGTACTGAAAGCAAAGCAAAGCTTATGGCTTTGTAATTACCCTCTGCCATTTTAAAATGTATGTCTGTATAGTTTTAGTGTTCTTGAAAGATGTCTGAGTAACAGTCTTGGAAACTGAAATCCTCTAACCACAGAAGAGATCTAACATTGGCAGTGCAAGTTGTACCATGTGACAGTGCCTCAACCCTGACACAGAAGGATCATCCCTAAGCATAAGCATAAAATTAAGGAGACTTTTTTCAAAATCCAAAATCCAGGACACTTTCCTGGCAACTTTTCACACTTTCAAAATGCTCAAGTGCTCTATATTCTGCGTCTTTTCTTTGACCTGCTTCACCTGGAAGGAAAAAGCTCCAACTGGAGCCATGGACTAGATCAAGGCAAGGTTGGTTTCTTGCTCTGCACCTTTCCCACCTGTCCTTTACATCCATACTCTTTGTGGTTCTGGGAATCATGAAGAAGGAAAAAGTAAAGTACAGAAGGATTGCCAGGTGCTCATCTACCTTTCTTTCCAACTCCTCCACCTTCTCCCTGTCTTCTGAAAGTCCAGAGCAGAGGTTTGTACTGACTAGATTGCATCATTGACTCGTGTTACAGTTTGCAATGTTGTGCCTGAGAAGCTTTGGTTTTGAACAATGATTAGTACAAACACATGCTCACTACATAACAAGAGTGAAACAGCACATATAAAATGTTTTATATTGGTGTAGCATTGTGTAGTAATAACTATCCAAACTTTTGGATAAATTAAATGAAAAACCAGCTCATCCCCAAAAGTTCTTGAGACACCACGGCAGCATATAGAAACGTGGGATGGTCCTGAGAAAATTGAAACATAGAGGTCTGTTTATATAAAATAGTAATTCATTCTCTAGACTCACTCAGATCTTGACCTCTCTGCTGACACTGCCAACAAGTGCAATAGCACTCATTTTGGTAGAGATTAGGTTTTGGCCCTGTCCCATGGCCACCAAACGGCCTCCCAAAAATGTTTTGGGGGAAATTGTTTAGGGTTAAGGAAAGTTTGTCATTAATTCTGTTATTAATTTTGGTTTATTGAATTTGCTGATGTTATATTAGATAAATGAGGGAACACATTTAACTGCCAGATGATACATTACTGGATTGTTTGCTTTAATTTGTCACCAATCATATGAGACATGATTTTTATTTCAGCATTACTCTGTTCCAGATTTCTGCAACAACAAACCCCTTTTCTACATGTGGTTCCATCTGCTGACTAAAGAAATGCTACAAGATACCATGGCAACACTTGCTATGCTATAACACGTATAGAAGAAATACATTTCAGATTCCTGTGGCATAACTAAGACATACAAACATGCACAAACACTGTAAGAAAGACACCCTGCAGCAGCATTATTTTGGGGAAGAAATAAAAACCCCAGATGTTTTTTGTTTGTTTGCTTGTTTGTTTTACATTAAAAAGACAAGGTAGTGGAAAATGAGATTGCTTTAATAAAATGCAGTTTTCTGTTTTTAAAATGTATTAAATTTTATTTCAAACTGCAAGATTTAAGAATTTGCAATGGCTTAAAGTAATAGTTTGGATGCATAAGTTTTACAGCTCAGTGCCCATCAACCATGTCACTTAAAGGCAAATCCTGTCCTTTTCTTCACAAAGAGCCCCACAGCAGTGGCACAACGTGGCAATGGAGAGGAGGAAACAGAACACAGTCAGGTAAGATGACAGAGGATCAATTTAGATTTAAGTGGGGAAAAGCATGTAAGGTCTCTCAGTTTCTAGTTCTGCCAGTTAGAACCACTGGAGGGAGGATTCCTCGTGGGCCAGCAACACAGGCTAGATATTGGGCTTTGGATTTCCCCTTGCAACACTGTAAACAACACAGTGATTCATTAATACAAGAAATGTCATTCTAAAAAATTTCTCCTTTGAAGAAATGTAATTTGCTTTTCACTGGCAAACATATAAATATTTTATATAGAATATCACTTTTGCATCTGTGATTACAATTGGATTGACTTATTTTTTGTTTAACTTGTCATTGATATATGGAAAGCATTTTAATCAGCCAAGGCCCAAATTCAGGGTTCAGTGTTTTTCCTATAACAGGAGGTGACTTCTCTAATAAAGAGTGTGCAACAAGTTAATAAAGGAAGGAATAACTGCCAAATATTCGGGTTTTTTTAAATTATTTATTTATTTTGTAGTAATGCTGGGGTAGAAATCTGTGATAGAAACAATTTGCATGTGCTCCGGCTGTGCTGACAATTAGTTGATGTAGGACCCTGAAAATACACCCGAATACCTCAAATCGTATTTATTATGTCATAAAAGACAGATTTGACAGCCTATTGTCCAATTTGTACTTCTCAGGACGATCTCAGTATACTTTATGTATTCTTTTTAAATATTGCAATTTAAGATTTACAACACTTCTCACATTACAGCTCTAAACAAAGAGCAGGCATCACATTTATCCACAATTCTTTCCAAAGATAGCTTACTTTTAATGTCACATATTAAAGCTATTAAAATTATATATCTATATACTTATATCTATAACAGATATTTGATATGAACAAAATCTTCGAGTTGCAAGACCAAATAGTGGTCCAGTCAACTAAGATCTCAACTAGCAATCAAGTTCTCAATAATGCGGTAATTCATATTTATCCAAACCCCATCTCTTATTTACACCACACAGAAACTTGTAAAGTCTGGTCCACACCATCAAATGAGTAACTGGCAGTGGTAATATCCCCTCTGAATTCAACATTTCAGAATAAATACAAACTGATAGGTTCAGATCCTATTTACCTTCCTGAAGTACCAAGACAGGTACCTCACAATCTTTTACTACTTCTTTTAATGTTAGAATCAATAACTCTAGCAATAAACAGTAAAATTTGCAACAAATTAAAAGGCAAAATAAATAAAATGTGGGCAATGATGTATTACTGATCCTTTCTTCCAGTGGATTTTGGATTAATCCAATAAACTGGCATGACTAAGACTAGAATAGAAAAAAGAAAAACACCGACACACAGAAACAAAACCCCACATTTTTCAACACACCTGCACGTTGCAAAAGGTCTCAACTCAGTATCCATGACAACTCCATTGATGTGTTGCTAAAAACAAGACAAAGGCATTAAGTTTTAATACCTACACAGCTAGCTGAATCAGTTTGTCTGAATGGTTTATAGACTCTGCATTTGCTTAATTTTTATTAAATTCAGACTGTTCTACATAAAGCTTTATTGTATACCCCTGAAACTTTGTAGATGTTCTTCCCTAGAAGAGCACCATTAACTAAGATTTCAACCAGATGTCTAGAAAGAATGTCTCAAAAAAAATGGGGGGGAGTTCTGGAAGGGACCTTGAGAGATCTAGTCCAACCTTCTATACTTAGGAGAACAAAGTACACCAGAGACCACCCCTGAGAGCAGAAATGACCAATGCCTGTTAATAATGGGAGGGTGGGCACAGGGATTGCAGCTGGCTTCAGCAGTTACTCAGCCCATGAAAGTATGCTTAGTACAAGCCAAGTAGCATCTTTACGGGGGCAGGTAACCCTCCAGACTCCACACATTGTCTCTGCCTGACAGATGTTTGTCCAACCTGTTCTTAAAATTTCCCATGATGGGGATTCCACAGTCTTCCTTTGATGCCTATTCCAGTATTTGTCTTTCCTTATAGTTAGAAAGCTTTTCCTAACACATAACCTAAATCTCCCTTACTGCAGATTATGTTGATTGCTTCTTTTCCTACCATCAGTGGATATAGAGAACAATTGATCGCCAAACTCTTTAGAACAGTCCTTATCATATCTGAAGATTTATTAGGTCCCTTCTTCTCAGTCTTCTTTTCTTAAGAAGAAACATGCCCAGTATTTTTAACATTTCCTTGTAGGTCAGGTTTTGGTAAACATTTATCATTTTTGTTGTTCTCCTCTGGACTCTCACAAACTTGTCCAGATCTTGCTTTAAGTGTAGCACTCAGAACTGGACATAATATTACAGATGGGACCTGATCACTGCCGAGTACAGTGGGACAATTACCTCCTGTATCCAAATGACACTCCTGTCAACACACACCAGAATGATATTAGCCTCTTTCACAACTATTTCATATTGCTGAGCCATATTCAATTTGTCATCTATTACAACCCCAAGGTCCTTTCCAGCATTACTACCACCTAGCCAGTTATTCTCTGTTTTGTAGTTGTGCATTTGATATTTTCCTTCCTAAGTGAAGTACTTTATATTTGCCTTTACTGAATTTCATCTTGTTCCTTTAAAACCAAATATTCAATTTGTCAAGGTCATTCTGATTTCTAATTCTGTCCTCCAAAGTGCTTGCACCACCCCCATGCAAAGCCCCACTGCATACACCCTCCCAGTTTGACAGCAAACCATTGATAACTACTTTTTGTCTGACCTGATCCTGACACTCACACTTCACTGGATTTATTTTTCCCTCCCATACTGTAAGTTTTCCATTTTCAAGCATTCAACAAAGTGAGATTTCTCCCATGAAAGCTCATGCAATAAATAAATTAGTTAGTCTTTAAAAGTGCCACAGGACTCCTTGTTTGTTCTGCTGAACTAGACAAACATGGTTTCCTTTCTAGTACTTTTTGTCTACACTCTTTCAATCAGTTTTGTGCCCACACTTAATAAGTTAATCTACACCACATTTACCTAGTTTGCTTGTGAGATTGTTATGTTGGAGTCTTTCAAAAGCATTACTGGAAAAAAAACCAAGATACATCAACAACTACTGCTTCATTCCACCCACTAGGCCAGTAACCTGTCATCAGAGATAGACATTATCTTGGTTTGGAATTATTTGTTCTTGACACATCCATGTTGGTTATTTCTTATAACCCTGTTATCCTGAAGGTGCTTACAAATTCATTGTTCAGTAATTTGTTCCAGTATCTTTCCAGGTATCAAAGCTGGACTAACTGATCTATAATTCCCCAGGTGCTCCTTGTTCCCCTTTTTAAAGATATGTACTATGGTTGCCCTTCTCTAGTCTTTTGGGACCTCACCCAGTTTCCATGAGTTCTCAAAGATAATTGATAAAGGTTCCAAGACATAAAATTTAAGATTCTGTATTTCTCCTAGAAAAGATGACAGCTGAAACATCTAAGACAAGACAGGGAACCACAAGAGACCTAAAAATGTTGAGAAATATGGGAAGGACAAAAAATATGGGATTTAACATTTAAAAAATGCAAGATATAACATTGGGTGAAAAAGATTTCAAGTGGCTCTTTAATGTGAAGGAGGCACCTGAAAATCAACAATCTCAAAATTACCTCACAATAGAGAATAATAAATTTTAAAAGTTCCCATAAGATATGACAGCAAAAATGACCTGTGCAGTTATATGATATTATACATATATAGGCATTGCATCAAAGAGTAGAAGAAATTGTCTCTTTCTATATGGCTCTGATGCAACCACATCTGGAATGTATTCGGTTCCAGAACAAGTTACTACCAAGCATGGTAAACTGAAGGACGCTCATAGAAGAATAAAAATAATAAGAGTGCTGATGTATAGTTTGGCTAAATGAATTAAGTGAGAGAGATAACAATCAACACCAGAAGGGCATAAACACCAAGGTCAGAGAGGAAGTTAAGCTTGTAGAAGTGAGTATAACAAGAAATAATAGAACTAAATCAGGAAAAGCAACATTGAGTGAAGTCCCAATTACTTTCACTACCTTCTGAAACAAAATTCCTTTTAACTTCAAAAAGATCAGGACTGGGTACAAAATTATTAGGGAAAAAATGATAATGAGATGTAATGGATTTGTCTTCAACTCCATGCTCAGATTCTTATTTCAGCAATGGCCCAGTTTGCTAACAGCTGACTCATCTTGAAGCCCGACCTGACTTTAGCACCATACTCAGAAAAGGGTGTTAGAAAGCAGCCCTTTCCTGGAGCACGTTCCTGCAGCTCACCAGGAATGACTGACTCAGATTCCCTCCTTCCAAGTCCCCAGAAGTAGTCCAAATAATCTGAGTTCAGGTGGCCCTTGTCAGGTTAATTTATTACAAACATCCTATTCACATTAATTATAACCCAAGTCCCATAAACATAGTCCACACAGTACATCAAGTAGAGTCTCACAATGCCCTAGCTGTCCAGTAGGGCTCACTCAGCCTTCAGCTCTCCAGCTCTGAGAGCTAGCTATTTTCCCCTGCCATTCTCAGCCTTCAGTCCTCACCTGTCTTTGCTCTTGGTTCTTTGGCTCAGGGGAGTCAGCAAGCTAGTCCCCTCTCTAGTTTCCTGATAAATCCTTCCTCTTTCAAGGGGGGGAGTAAGGGGGACAATGCTAGCTAGGTCAACAGAAGAATTCCTTTGTGGACTCAGGGGTACTATAGCAGGGCTTAGGACAGCTTAATTACACTGCACAAGGCATGAACTTTTTCACAGGCCCAATCCATGTAGTTAAACCAACCTATTTTGTAGATTAGACTAGGCCTCAGCCTCTCCCTGATCCTTTATAGCCGCTGGTTAAGCCCCACCCTTTTACTTGCCAGACTGGCAGCACCTCTGTTGACATGGGGACAATGGACTTGCTTCACTGAGAGTAGCCAGATATCCTATGATAGGTAGGAAGGGGAAGTCTGCCAATTCAGGGATGGCTTTTCCATGGACCAGGAAAACCCTGACACCATGATGCATTCCCCCTTTTATGACTTTTACTGCAAGAGAGAACAATCTGGTCCTTGATATTTATTCTGGGACATTTTAAATCTCCCTACTTTCCAAACCTTTAGAAGTATTCCTACATCATAAAACAATCTCAGAATGTACAGTTTCAGCTGAAAGAATAACATTGTTTGTACCCAAAAGTACCAATAAACATTAATAGAAATTATCTGCAAAAAAAAATTACCCCCCAATTTTCTCAAAATGTTTAATATATTTTGCTCTTTTGATATTATTTAAGTAAAAAACTAGGGAAAATATTAGCTTTTAAAGACTGTCTGGTCATTTAATATGGAATCAGTGAGCCCTCCAGTGGCTCTTATAATTGTAACACATTATACTAGTCTGTGTAAAACAAAGAGAAATACACCTAAATTGTTTTCACATGGAAGTGTTTATTCAGCTTCTATTTAATTTTAATCAAGCTCAGTGTCCCAGTAATTTTACACTGCTCTGTTAATTACACGTTATAAAAATCCAGATGCAAACTTGATAACACAGTTTCAACTCAGGTGCCTTCTGTTCCCTCTCATGTCCCTGATTATTTAAAAAATAAATCAAATAAATAAAAATAATTTAAACAAAACTAGAGAAACAACTCACAAAAATTAATGAAATAATATAAAGTTCAGAATTCTTCCTAAATAATGCCTGCCCAGTTGGAGTGTTAGCTTTTGTGTCTTTGTATTTGTTTCCCATTCTCTTTTCTCCCCATGTTCTGCTGGACTCTCTGGCTGCATTATCCATCTAATTTAACACCTGAGACTGCCAAGATTTAAACATGGTCTTAATATTACATACAGGTCCTTTCACTGAAGTCAGTAGTGAACATGTGTTTAAATCTTGGCAGGATCAGGGTATTAGATTCCTTAGTGTAGGAAACTTAAGCAGGATCCACTTCAGGTGTTGGAATGGTGACCATCACAGTGCTTATCTTTTAGGCACCTAGAAAAATGACAGGAACAGCGAGATCCACAAAACTGAGTTAGGCACCTCTTCTCCCTATACGATGAATGAGAGAGGCAGTCTAAACTGTAACCCACAAAAGCTAAGCAGCCTAAGCTAGCCTATGGGAGATGCCGACAACAGATGTGTGTCCTAAGCCCCTCCTAGGGCACCCTCCTCACAGGTGTCTATTTCTGTTTAAGAATCCACGGGCAGGAATCAGTTACCTGGACTCAGGTGGTTTACGTGCCTACTAGGGAAATGAGTTAGATGTCTGTCTTGCTCCACACAAAGCAGGTGAGCTGGTAGGGGGACAGCAGAGGAAGAGATGCTGCTGACACCCTGTGATGGGATGCACATCCATGCACTCCTGTGGCATGATCTGTGTAACTTTATTGTTCAGTTTTGCAAGGTAATTGTGTGATTTGATGCCAAATGCGCTATAACAGGTTCCTTTGTGAATGCCCACAATATATTCCACATGATTACCATGGTGCCATGTTTCCTACAGCAACATGTATGTACAGATGTGAAGCATGTTACAGAATTCACTCTCAGGACTCTCTCTAGCACAGTGGCTGGAGATTTACATGTCAATGGGGATGCTAATGCCCTCCCTGGCTCAGGTAGAAATAAAGACAATCACACAACAGGACAGTGAGGGGAGGGGCTGTCAGCAGTTGGTGAAAACAAAGACACAGAGACTGGGAGGGGGGAGAAGACACCATCTTGCAAACAACTTCAAGCAAGATCGGGGCCCTGCCTGAAAACAGGCAGAGAATGGCTGTAAACCACAAAACAGCCAAACACCATGTGCTTTATCTTGGACTTTGAGGTCAATTTAGGTAGAGATGTTAGATTAGTATGTGGTTCATACCTTTTATTTGACAGTGGTCAGTCCTGACTCATTTATAGTATGTTTCTGCCTTGATTGGCCATGTTCTCACTTGAAATCGGACTCTGATCAATAAACTAGTATTTGTTTTATCTAACGCTGTGTGATCTTTAGAGGGTGTGGATGTGGAAGGCTGGGCACAATCCACTTCTTTGTTAAGTGGACAGACTTGAGACCAAGGTGATTGGGAGTGGGTCCCAATCACTGTAAGGCAGTGGCTCCCAGGATAGTGTCTGGGACTGAGGCTATGTACACACGAGAAACCTGTCCCGCAATAAGTTATTGTGGGACAAGGAAAGCGCTATAAATATAGCGCTTTCTCGTGTACACACGTGCTGCTTCTTTCGCAAAGGAGCATTCACCGTGTGAATGCTCCTTTGCGAAAGAAGAGCAGTGCATGGTGGGCACCTGTCCCACCATGCACTGCCCACAGCCAGCCCCCTAGCCCAGCTGCAGGGCTTCCGGCCCCCCAGCTCAGTCCAGGGGTTCGGGTGTCAGCAGGCACTGCGGCGCTTAAGCACCGGAGTGCCTGCCGGCACCCAAAGCCCGGGAGCTGAGCTGCGGCCTGGCTTGAACCGGCATGGGCAGCCGGTTCGGGCCAGCCCCCTAGCTCAGTCCAGGGGAGCTGCAAAACCGGGCAGCTCCCAAAAATACTCAATTTCACTGCTCTGCTAGAGCAGTGAAATTGACATATTTGACAGCTCCAATGTCCCAGAGTGGCCTCGATTGGCACTCTGGGACATTTCCGGAGGCTGTCTATTCCGCAAATTGAGTACACACGAGCATTACCGCAGAACAGCTGTTCCGCGATAATGCTACCACTCTCGTTTTGAGTGGTTTAACTGTTGCGCGGCAAGAGGGTGTTGCCGCACAACAGGGAAATTGATCGTGTGTACGCTACTGGCTTTATTGCGTGGTAAGGAGCCTTACCGCGCAATAAAGTGATCATGTGTACATAGCCTGAGTGTGCTCGCTTTGGGACCAACGCCTGTGTGGCTAGTGGATTTACACACACTGCCTGGAACCAATTACACGCTGATGGCTGGTGTGGACTGACTCAGGAGTGAGTGGTCACCCAGCAGAGCGGGGTGAATTGGGGTTCAGGAGCAGGGTTCAAGTGGTCATAGCAGCACACCAGACTGGATTTGGGGAGCAGCCTGTCACACACCCACCTTATAACTTTTAGCTCAATGGTAGTCCAGTGGTTAGGGTATCCACCTGGGAAGTTGGAAACTCAGAGTACAGTCTTCTACTCCAATGATTCTTTCATTATTTATCCACAGTGGAACAGTTTCAAAGGGGAGTTTGAGAGAGCTGTATATCAGACTATCCCATACTTCAGTCATTAATGCACACTCCTGAAAAGTGGTAGACTCCTGTTCATCCTGTGGGGTATTGTGCTGCTGCACAGCCTAAGAGGAAATTTTTGGCATGATTGCATCTCCTCACACTCTATGTTCTTCTGCTTCAGCTTCCAATTATACCATATAATCTTGTATTTATGATATAAGAGTCAGTTGCAGTGGAAATCATCATCTCCTAAATTCAGCATTCCTCATTTGGTTATGCACAAATGTTCTTCAATAGTGACTTCTTTTGAAATCCATCTGACCCTTACTAAGGTTCCCATCACCCCCTTCACAGGAAAACCCACAGGAGCAGATCAAATGGAATGAAACTTTAGCAAATTTTCTTCAAAGAGATTAGCCATGAAAAAGGCTATAGCTGAGCTCTCAAATCTTGTAGATTTGCAGCGTCCTGCCTGGATTCCAGTGAACAACCAGGAGGCACATAAACAGAAGCCCTGTATTTCTGCTGGCTCTATATCCCACCCCTAGTAGTATGGCTCCTTTGGAATAATAACAGCTCAAAGGGACCACAGAAGTACCTTAGATAGACAGAAAGTCACTAAGGTAAAGAACTTAAATGAATTCAGCACATACCTTGATTTGGTTCTAAAGAAATCAGGGATTAAAGGTAAACTGAAAAGTTATATATGTTTGCATCAACTAACCAGGGAAGGTTAATCAGACACAAACAGGTTCAAATTTAAGCAAAATTTTCCAAATTTGGGTGCTTGTAGTCTGACATAATAATCCATCTTTAAATATCTAAATTAAGATAATCTAATTATCAGAGGCCCTAGTCCTGCACACAGACACATAGCTTTTTACATGTAAGTAGCCCCACATAAGTTTTCAAGATCAGAGCTCCATGATGGGGTTTGCTTTTATTTATTCTATGTATAAGATGTCATGCAAAACCTGTGGTGCTATCCAAATCAAAAATAACAGTGATTGTGTGTCATCAACACGTTGTAAGTGTGAGTCACACTCAAATTCTTCCCAAACTATCAAGTGCTTCTGTGATTGTTACTTATTAAGGCAGGGATGAAAGGTTCTTTTGGCAATAATCTTACTGTTCCGTTCAGTCAGGAAAATATTCTGTGCCAGTTTCTAATAAGAATGTGTTTGAAAATAGAACTACAGTAAAAGTACATCTAACTTAAAATTCCTCAACTATTTAGCAGAATTGAAAAAGAAGAGGCTGCAGAGAAACCTAATCAGAAGTCATTCTGTAGCCCACAGATGGGAAGCTTTTCACCTTCCCATCTCTCCCAGAATACAAGAAAACTGTTTTTCTTTTTATGCACTATCCTGAGTCCTGTGAATGCAACAGTAAGGCACACATAAACCCCTTGTTACCATGTGTACTGATTTACAAATAGCTCCACAAACTCATTGGATCATTTTCTTGTCATGTCCTCAAACTGCTTCTCACCACACCTGCACACATCCAATTGCCAATTATTGCAATCCACCAAGTCATTGGAAGAGCATTTGTGCTCAAGCAGCTGGCATTACAAAAGATGTTTCATATTTTGAGGCTTTCTGCTACAGTCACAGGTACTGGGGCCAGTGATCTAGTCCTGCTTGGTCATCATGCCTCAGACTAGCCAACTCCAGAGCAGATGGAGCAATCTATGCCAGGTGGTATGTGTACAGTGCTGATCAATATCAGGTGGTTGGTGCTCAACTGGTTGCAGCTGGAGCACACAGGCTACAGGGTCATTCTCTTCTCTTGTTTGCCAGAACTGACCCCTTAGCTCTTTGGGTGACAGTGTGAAGGGTTTTAATGTTGGCAAGAAAACTTTGTTGTGACTTCAGCTGACTCAGAGTCCGTGTTATATCACATAGTTCAATGAGGGATCCAGCTGCATACAGAAGGGAGGCACAAGCTCTGACCCTGCTCCAATCTAAACAAATGAAATCACTTAAAGGAAGAGGTGGAACACAAAAGGAGCTCATGCAAATGAGTCACTTGCCCTCCCCTGAAACAGGAATGGCTAGGCTCTTTGCTATTCAAAACCCCCCTTATGCTAAACAAAGATTATTTCCACTTTGGGACAACTACACACTCCTGCACAGCTTCCACATCAGGAAGACAGTGGCCTAGGACAGTTTCCCTAAATTTAAAAACAAAATTAAATGGTACTTTGGTTTGTAGTGCAGTAGGGAGAGGTAGCAGGACACAGCTCTGACGGGGAGCAAAGAGTGGGCTTTTCAGTTCAGTGACCTCCTTGTCTGTCCTGGCAGACAGCTCTTTGTCAGAGCTTACAGATAAAGTGTTCCTAGGGCATGTGGAATCTTTTAAACTTGCTCTAAGATTGGCTGGCAGTCAGCTGGAGGGAAATATTCATACCGCCCAGACCTTGAAAAAAGCACTGTGTATATGCACTGCCTCCCTGACTTCAACTTCTAGAGTCCAGGGAAGAATACATTTTAGGTGTCTTTTAGGTACATGCTTAGTGCCTTGGTGAATCGGGGCCTGGGCAAGTGGCTAACAAAGACATTCCTGAAGGGCTGAATGATAAACATAGGCATCTACTGTTCTGGCACCTGGATGGGCCATTCAATTCTGATCATCCTCCTCACTACTGATATTCCTCACAGCCAGGATTTAGTTCCTTCAGAGAATAAGACATGAAGCTTGTTCCTTTCCTTCAACCATGTCTTCTCTCTCATTTTGTAGTCATGATATCAGCCAATGACAGTTTCAATATTTAATGTTTCATAATTCAAATGAAAAGAGGAATTTTAATTTTCAGGAATATGCCATCTCCTTGTTGGTACAGCATAGTGGAGGCTGAAGATGATTTAAAATGGAAAGGAATAACTGAAACATAAATGTACTTGTACATTCAGAGCAAATCTACAGCATTTAGATGCTACATTAATGATGTTACAGAATGCCCTGTTATAGATAGGTACTATCTACTCAGAGGAGCCTCCTCAAGTGCTGTAACATACAGCACTTTTACTTGTAGTGAGTTCCTGGGGCAGCACAAACTTTCTGTTGATTATGTCAGCCTTCTGTAGTTAGTTGGCCTGATTTCATAAAGTACTGAACATCAGGAACTCCCACTGATCTCACTGGGACTTGTGAGCATTTCTGAAAATCAGGCCAAGGATTCTCAGTTTTCTGAGTCTTGTATAGCACAGAAAAGCACAAGCTTTGTTAGTGTACAGCTCACTTAATCAGCTATAGATCTCATAGCAGGCTAACACAATTATTTTCTTACAAAAAAACTTTGAAAGCTTCTCCTTTTCTTGTGCATCACTGAACCAAATATTTCCTCGTGTGCACTATTCCTTCTCATACTTTCATTTTCTCAAGAAAAGAAATCATAATGGACAAAAACGTAAGTGTATTTTTCCCTAAACTATTGACAATATAGAGGTAAACATCAATGGAAAAATTATTTCTTTAGAAAAATATTTTAAAGCTAAAAGTAATAATAAAATAAATATGTAATAATTTGCATTTATAGTCATTTTACTCTGAGTGCATAGAGGCTTAACTAATATTAGCTCAATTTTGCAAATGAGGATACAAGTGGTTATAGGCATCAATAACAGAGTCTAAGAATAGATCCTATATGTCCTAACAATTCTTCTTCCCCAAGCATACAGACATGTTCCAGTAATCTTCTATTATTTGTTCAATCAACTGGGGTGTAATCAGAGATGGTTAAGCATTAAGGCTTTCTGGAATTAGTCTCTCGGTTTAAACAATGTAATTGTAACCTAAAGAAGAGCTTTATGTAAGCTTAAAAGCTTGTCTTTTTCACCAACAGAAGTTGGTCCACCTTTGTCTCTCTAAATGTAAACAAACACATATGCAGTTTTTCTGGCTATCTGGAATTTTCTGTTAAATTTTTACTCTGTGAAGACAGATGTATCCCAAAATGTTGCCAGACATTTTACAGATATCCTGTCCAAGAAAAGATAGAAAACAAGCCCCAATATAGCATGCATTAATTAGTCTCTTAGTCACTAACTATGATACCCAGCAAATGTGCTAGGAAAAAACCCAAGAACTGTGGCTGCCTGCGGTAAAGTCAATCTGTCTTTATTTGTGCCTTCATTACTCTTACTGCCTGCTGGGTCTGTGGCTCTAGCACACAGCACTTAAATATCTTTGTCATTCCAATGAAACACTCTCAATTGAATTGACTCTGTCTACATAGTCTTAGAACATTCCTAACAACCATCTCGAAAAGCTAAGAGCATCCACACTAGGAGATATATGGGTGTAACTATAGCTTTATAATTACACAGGTAGAGTTTCCTTGTACATTTCTGCATGTAAACAAGCCTTAAGGCTCAATCCAGATCAAACATAGGTACTGTTGGCAGATTACAGGAAGTAGCTGGATGAACTAGCAAGTATTATAACACCATCCATCGGCCACTCAGGGCATGTTTACACTTGCAATGCTACAATACCAATGTAAGTTTATAGTGTAGACCTGGCCTCAGCTATACAGGGGCTCTTTACACCAACATCCCACACAAAGATGAATTACAAGCCATTAGAAGAACTATCCAAGATGATGCCACCGCAACACTTGTGGGTGAACTCTATGACTTTGTACTCACCCACAATCATTTCAGATTTGAAGATAATTTATACCTTCAAGTTAGTGGCACTGCTATGGGTACCCGCATGGCCCCACAATATGCCAACATCTTTAGAACAACGCTTCCTCACGACTCATCCCAAAGCACCTCTACTTTACTTACACTATATTGATGACATCTTCATCATCTGGACCCACGGTAAGGATGCCCTTGAAGATTTCCATATAGATTTCAACAGTTTCCACTCCACAATCAAACTTGGCCTGGAACACTCCACACAGGAGATCCACTTTCCGGACACTACAGTGCAAATTAGTGATGGGTACATAAAGACCACCCTATACCCCAAACCTACTGATTGCTATAATTACCTACATCCCTCGAGCTCTCATCCACAATACTGTTGGAGATGTTTTAAGATTAAATATGGTAAAAGGTTGACAAGATGTCTATAAGTAGGTAACATGTATACGTATGTATAGATGGGGGGGCGATAGAGTGCAGGGTGCTGTCAATCATCAACTCCATATTGTTTAGTGCCGGCTGCAAAGAAATTAGTGTCGTGTGTAAAGATGAGTGCCGGGTGCAAAGACTAGAGTGCCGTGTGCACAATACCCGCCAATCATCACTTGTCAATCATCGGTAATGGCAGGAAAAACTCCTATAAATTAGTAGCTCACCCGCTGCCTCGGGCTGTCCACCTGAGAGGCAGTGTAGCATGGGCCAGCCTGTACTTCTGTCTAAGACTACATGGGACATACCAGCGATCCCTTTCGCCACTTACCTATGACATCATCGGTGCGGAGAAGTTCGAGAGGAGACACCTACTGTATCCCGGGATCCTGTCGGTTCTTCCAGTGTTACCACCGCCTGGATGGGAGACGACTGCACCTCTAAGGGTGAAGCACATAATAGCTAAGTGGACTTCCTTGGGAAAGGGGGGGGGGGAGAAGATCTGTTATTGTCACTCTGTTGTTGCCTCTATCACTCAAGGTTGTTGCTGTTAAATAAATCATTGATGTTAGAATTATCCTGACCAGCCTCTCCTCTGATTCTTCACTAACTCAGCTCTGATAGATGGGTGTGGGTGTAAGAAAACCTGGGAAGAGGTAGGGCATCCGGCCTAATATAAATAAAATCTGAATGCCCTATCCCTCAACTGGAGGCTAACAGATTTGGCGACCATGGCAGGACGCCCTAAGAGTTGTGCAGAACCGGAGGAAGAGAACTTGAGTGACTTAGGTAACAACAGTAGTCAGAGGAGACACCCTCACCACAGTAATAGTTGTGAAGGCGGTGGCTAAAATCCGCAGGGCCTATCACTCTATTGTATATCCACGACGGCAGGTATCGGGCTGCCCGTGGCATCCTACGTGTGGAGCTGTAAGTGAGGGAGGCTACCGCGAAACTCTGAATCCAGGTGGAAGTCAGGGGATCCAGGAGCAGGGTCTCAGAGGGAGTGGAGGTCCTGCAAGGCAAACCGCCATACCGTGCTGTGCCTCTTTTACGCCTGGGCGTTAGGACAGCTGGGTGAAAGCGTGTACGTTGGAGCACAGGAGGGGTTGGGCCTCTTTCACGCCTGGGCATTAGGGCAGCTGGGTGAAAGTGTCCGTAGGGGGGGACGGTACCCCAAAGGTTTCCTAGCTGATTGCAGCAGTTGGGTTCCTCAAATCCAGTATATGAGACTGGTGATTTGGTTGTGTATGCCAGATCGGAAGCAGTGACTGGGGCTACTTGGGACTGTGGAGTCTCCTCTCCCGGTTCCACCCTCTCAGGGCAGTGTACCGCCGAGAGGTGGTTTTATTTTATCCTGGTCGGTGTCCAAGGGAACGGATAGGGCAAGGGCCCGCCGAGAGTGGATTTATAGTAAGTCTAATCTACCCCTCGATCATAGGGTATTGTTCTAACTTGATTTTAACCAGCTTTACCTCCAGCATGGCAAAACGATTCGGTCCAGACAGAAATAAAAATTTGATCGAATATTTTATACATCAGTATTGTAATCACAAAAATCCATGGTGTAATACTTTATTCCAAGGGGAGGATGCATGGGTATAGAGGAAGGAAAAATGGGAAGCCCTTATGGAAACAAAGCCCAATAAAAATAGTAAAAAGCGGGCTGTAATGTACGGTCTAATGGCTGTGGCTAACACCCTGCAACTTAAAATTGATGGATTATTAGGGAAAAAGGCCAATGTAACCCACTCCTAGAGAGGGAGAAAGGGGAATTGGTGCAGAAAATTAAGGCCTTAGAACTACAAGTAGCAAACCAGCATGCCCAGATTGCCAGACTAGAACCAGGCCACACAGAATATCAGACCCACAATGATCGACTGGCAAAAGAGAACATAAGCTTAACTAAAGAGCTTTCAGACAGTCAAGCTGCTGTAAGGCGGTTGGTTGAGGAGATCAAAAACACCTCCTCAGACCAGGAAGACCAATCCCGTTGCATAAAGGAATTAGAGAAGGTTAAGGAAAAATTGAAAGTAACTTCGGGATTGATAACCACAATTCGCCATAGGCCTTTAAGAAACCCTGTTCTAACATTATCTTCGTCTGAGTCTATCGACTCAGAAACAGACAGGAGAGAATGGTGCAATTCCCTGCTATCCACCAAAGAGAGTCCTTCAGCTCCTGACATGCCCAGCGAGATTAAGGACCACGTCCCAGTAGCACCTATCACCACGACTGTAGTAGATTATGGAGGACAAAGGCTACCAGAAACCTGGGTGAAGGACAAGGAATACACCCCAGAACAAGACAGGGCCATGAGCCGGGCATTGGGGGGTATAACCAAGGACTCTGTGATCAATTGGATTGCAAAGGCAAATAACATCCAGGGTCTCTGCTGCAGAGACATAGCCATGTTAATGCGGGAAGGAATGGGTTTGGACCAATTCAGCGCCTTACCTTCAGACATCCAAATAGCTACCACCGACAATCCCATGGAAATGTATCTCGGTTTATTATGAATGTACTACCCATCCTCAAATGTAGTGGGTATGTTCTTTAAAGAACGAATGGAGGCGGGAGAAAGACCCAAGGGGTACATTTTTCGGATAAAGACTCTATACCATCTGTCAGGGTTAACACAATTTGACTCCACCGAATTTAAGGAGGCTTTGATACTAGGGTTAACCCCCTCACTCTGACTAGCAATGGGACATATACCCATACAGGTTACATCCAGCAGAGACCTGGAAACTCGAATAAGGGAGGTGTATAACCTACTAACCTCTAGCAAAGGTATAGAAAAAAAGAAAAGTGTTTACCCAGAGAAGGAAGTGAAGTTTAATAAAACAAACGGTCCATTAAAAGTGAGGGTAAACTCCATACAAGGCCAAAATTGGAATGACCGGGACACTACCAGAACGGTCCAATTTAAGAGCAATTTCAATAAGGTTAACAAAGGATGGAGATCTCCCAGGGAGGAGGATAAATGGCTTAAAAACCAATTATGGAAAAGATTAAGGAAATTCGAGAAAGAGGAAGATATCCATGGCCTAGATACCAGTGAGTTACTAGCTAAACCGGCCCAGTATGAAAAAGAGGGAGACTGTAAATGAGGAGGCCGAGCTCCCGCCACTGCCGAGGAAGAAATACCATTAAAATATGACCAATAGGGCAGACCGGCAGTGGATGTAAGACTTCAGGGAGTATTCGGAGAGATTGCCCAAGAAATGCTAGTGGATTCAGGTGCTGCTGCATCATCAGCTCTGATGTACTGCCCCTAAAGGATATTAGAAGTAGCGGATCTATCCATTTAAAAGGATTCAATGGAAAGGGCTGCCTCACCCCCTTCATTGAGAATTTCACATGTAATATAAGAGGCAATTCATTTGTAAATAAGTTTGGGTTGCAGGATTTAAAAGGACAGGGGATATTGGGAATAGACTCATTAAAAATGTTAAAGGTCATCATAGATATCCCCAACAAAGTCCTAAGGCTTAGTAAGGGATCAGAATGCAAAGTTCAAGAAATACCTGCAGTTTTCAGGCTAGCAGCAGTTAAGGCCTTCGAACCTATTAACAAAACAAATTGGGAGACAGAGGTAGAAGAGGTCATGTCTCGAAACCCAGGAGTACTGGCACAACATAAGCTTCAATGTGGACTAACATCCATTCCAGTGTCTGTCGAAGGACCAGATCTGAAACCACAGAGGCAATACAAGTATCCAGATAGGGCCAGAGAAGGATTAAAAGAGTCTATTCAGGCTCTACTGGAGCAAGGGGTGTTGACAAAGATACAAAGCCTGTGCAACGCTCTTATCTGGCCAGTGTTGAAGGCAGATGGGCAGACGTGGAGACTGACCGTAGATTTCAGGGAGCTCAATAAAATGACTCCCCGAATGGCTCCCATTGTCTCAAAAAATCAAAAGGTGCTAGCAGCAATCAATGAGGGAATGCTGTGATTCTCTGTTTTAGACCTCGCGAATGCCTTCTTCTCAATTCCTGTAATGCCTCAATTTTGGTATAAGTTTGCTTTTACCTTTGAGGATCAACAACTGGCCTTTACACGTCTCGCCCAGGGATTTCATAATGCCCCATCTATTTGCCACCGTGAAGTTTTGAAAATGTGGATACAGCCATGGAAGTCCAGTGGGAAGGTCCTATCATATGTGGATGATATCATCATTACCACAGCTACTAGGGAGGAGCAGCTAGCATTGCTCGAAGAGGTGATGAGCCGCATTCAGCAGGCTGGGTTCATAATTAATCCCGCAAAGGCACAATTGGTCACACAATCAGTCAAGTACTTTGGGATAATCATTGGAAAGGAAGGAAGGCACCCAGATCATGAAAGGGTACGATTGATAGCTGCGCTACCCCGTCCCACAGATGTACATACGTTAAGAACTTTTCTGGGACTAATAGGATTTTGTAGGGAGTTTATCTATGACTATGCTCAGGTGGCAAAGCCTTTATATATGCTGCTAAGAAAACACCAGCCTTGGGAATGGTCTGATATGCAACAAAAAGCTTTCAGCTCGTTAAAACAGGCCCTGATGGAAGCACCAGCGTTAGTACATCCCCATCTCAACTCTGTATTCAACTTACAATTAGCCACTAGCGATGCCAGTATTAATGCAATACTCACTCAAGAGATACAGCAGGAGGACCGCATCATGGCATATGGCTCCAGACTGTTGTCAGAAGTAGAAAGGGGTTTCTCGCCCTGCAAGAAGGAAGTGCTGGCACTGATATGGGCCCTGGACCACTGAGAATACTTGATAGGAATGTCGCCAGTAGTCCTACGTACCTCACACACCCCAATAAAATATGTGTTGGGAGGAAAGATTAACAAAGAGAAAATATCCAACCCAAGACTAGCAAAATGGACGCTGAGCCTGCTGAACAGAAACGTCAAAACTCAAAAATTGAAGACCCCGATAATTGACCTATATGCGCTGCTAATTGAAGAACAGGAAAATTGTTGTCCATTACCTCTGGCTATGGATCAAACAAAAGTATCACCATTCAAGGTTAACATCACCTTCGAGGCAGCAAAGACACAGGGCCACATAATATGGGCAACAAATGGAAGTTGCAGCTATGTAGAAGGGAAGTTGCAAGCAGGACTTGGGGCCATCAGACTGAGGCCACCAGAACAAATTAAGGGACGGATCCAGCAGGTCTCTGCCCAAGCTGCTGAAATAGCTGCAGTAGTGGCGGTACTGGAAATAGAAGGTCAGGGACCACCCCTGTTGATCATTACCGACTCTAACTGGGTCTACGGAGCTTTGTCCGAATGGATGATTGCCTGGCAAGGAAGGCAAATGACCTCGGCAGATGGAAAGACCATCACATATTGTAATTATTTAAAAGCCACTTGGGACTTTGCATCAAAAAGATCGGGCATGACCTACCTTCTTAAGATCAAGGCCCATAGGAGAATTGCGGAGGAAGCACACCAATTGAACAAAGAAGCTGATGGCCTGGCTAAAGAATCCACCCAGCTGGGAATCGAGGAGGGGTATAGAATATTGCACCCCCAATCTGCCTGCCAAGCCGTAAAACCCAGTGAACCCCAGCCTCAGGATTTCGAAGACATAAAACAGCTTCAAGACACTGACCCGGACCTGCAAAGGCTACTAGCAGAAGGAAAATATAAAGACTGGAAGATCTATTTAAATAAAAACAATCTAATTATGGCTGTAAGCGAAAGGGAAGATATTCCTGTATTGGTCGTTCCCACTTGTCTACAGAAAGACTAACTGAGTTAGCACATGCCCAAGGCCACTTTGGGAAGGAGAAAACAAAAGAGCGTCTCCGCCAGGTGGCATGGTGGCCAAAGATGAAGAACAACATCGAAGAAGTCACCCATAATTGCATCCTATGTGCACATAACAATGCAGACCCCCAAGTCAAGAACGGACCACTACTCCACCATCATATAGTGGATCCTTGGGAACGACTACAGATGGATTTTATTGGGCCCCTATCACGGACAGGCAAGGCTAATAGATATGCCTTCGTAACAGTCAACTGCTTTTCAAAATGAGTAGAGGCTACCCACTCAGAAACTGTACTGTTGTATCCACCACCCAAATTTTGCTGGAACAGGTTATTTCCAGATTCGGCCGGCCAAAAGAAATTGAATCTGACCAAGGCACCCATTTTACGGGTGAGGTAGTAAAACATCTGTGTGCAGCCTTAGGCATCAAGCAGAGGTTTCACATTGCAGCTCACCCACAATCTTCGGGCCTGGTAGAAAGAGGGAATCGAACTATTAAAACGGCCTTAAGAAAATCATCAACGAAAGTGGGACTAATTGGGATATTAAGTTACCTTTTGTGTTAATGGCCATTCGTTCATTAACCGCAGCACACGGCTTTACCCTCCAAGAGATTATGACGGGCAGACCTATGTGCACCCCAGAGAAATGGTATTTGGGAGACACAGTCCCAGACAATTTCCAACCAATAATAAAAATGAATGAGATAGTGCAGAAAATGTTAAGTAGTCTCAGAGAGGTGCAGGCCAGAGCCGTACAACAGCTTAAACTTAATCAACAACAAGTTTCTCCCCGGTTAAATGATTCTCTAAGATTCATAGAGTGGGAATTAGGGCAGAAGGTCTTGTTGAGATTCTACTCTGACAAAGGGCATGTGTTATGTCAAAAATGGGTAGGACCTTTCCCCATAATAAACAAAGCAAGCCCAACCGTATACCAAATTGAAGTAAAAGACAAATGAGGGAAAACAACACAAAAATGGTGCCACAGTAGTCAGTTAAAGGAGTGGAAAGGGTCTTAAGGCTAGTAGTGATGTTTCCATTTCCTTTCAACAGAACAGTCCAGTCGGCATCATCAACATCAATCGGCTAAAATATTGCTAATATGTATTATGTACTTTATATATCAATGGTGTTCTGTGAGATTTGGTTTTATCCCCAAGCTCATTACATTTGTGCCCCCAAAGGGGAATACCCAAGGTAACATACTCTCTCATTGGGAAAAGGATTGCGTTGCATCCGGTCCAAGATGTCACAGATGCATTCCTGTACAATCAGAACTCATCGTGCATTTTCGTTTGGGAAAATAGAATGTTAAGGGCGCTAAAGAGAGGGAAATTAAGCATCATAGGGGATATTTACAGGTCTTGTTCATGGGCCACCTAATAGCCCAGGAAACAAAGCTCACAGGGTGTGCATGGAGTCCGGTGTATATGGATCAATTTGATAGAGACATAGTATGCCAGGGTCATGCGGGAATTTTTGGTTCCAAGTGCAGAGCCAAGATGGTTAAGGCAGAACCCAAGATAAATGCAGGGTTGCACCCCGTATACATAAATATCAGTTTAGAAGGGGACATCAGCACAATTCCAATCACCCTAATTACCCCCAACCAAAGCATAGAGAATTCCATCCCCTGTAAGACGGGTTGGGCATACCGGGGCCCACCCTCGGGAAGGGAAAATCTATTCTGTACTGATACGACCGCTGGATTTGTTACCTCGTGCCAGGGTGTTATTTACCCTTGGGTACATTATGAGGATAGTGGTGAATGGAGTATACTTAGCCTACATGGATTACATGACTCTGTGAGAGTCCAAGTGACTAACCAGCTCAGGGTTACTCAAGTGGGTGCAGTCACTTTGGGTAAAATGCTGCCCAAAAATATATTCTATAACTCAATGTACAAGCTACGGACAATAAAGATACATTCGATCATATCCGCGGAAGAGATTCAGCCCCAATGTAAGCCTTACATCCAGCCGTACCTGCAGGGTTGGAATAATTGGGTTAATTTGCTCGCCATCAACCCTAAGGGAAGGGTTAAACGAGATTTAATGGCCAAAATATTAGGGGGAGTGAGCACGGGTCTAAGCATAAAGAATTCCATTGACAGCGAAATAATATCTAGGAAAATTAAGGCGTAAGCAAAGACCTAGTGGCATTGGATCAACCTTTATCAGAAGCCATGCTGAGCATAGCACACTTAGACCTAAACATCTCCAATCTAATCAACACATGGTACGACACCAACCAACGGGATACCAAACTGATTGTAGAAGCATTGAGAGGCATGCAAGAGGGCATGGGATGGACAGTCAGCTGCACTCAAGCACAAGGCTGGCTGAATAACGATAACAAGGCATTGATCAGAGCCAGCATTCAGAAACAGCTGCCCATCGAATTGAAACCATTATTAGAAAGGAACATGTCAGATTTTGAAAATCAGTTTCAGGAATGGTGGGAGGTAGCGGAGTTTCGCTATGACTTAACCTCACACCAGATGGTATTACTCTTGCTGACTATGGTAAATGCCAGCATTATCACAGTGTTCCCGGTCATCTATATACCTAAACGACAGTGGTATATATGCACAGCGGGGACGCAGCTGCGCGCGCAGCAGCTGAATCCACGTCCTGCTGAGGCCAGGCTGGGGAGATTCAAATCTCCCGCCCTGAGCATGCTCAGACAGAGCTTGCTCAGGGTGGGAGCGGCCTGGCCGAGAAGCAGCTCTGCCGGCCGTCCCTGCAGCTCTGAGCCTCCGGCCAGGTAAGGGGGCTGGGAAGGGGCTGGAGGGAGGCCTGGAGAGGGTTGGGGGGGACAAGGAGACTGGCTGGGTTAGAGGGGTGGGGGGGACAA
>ML685776.1:4178320-4193340 GCA_007922175.1 Pelusios castaneus | reverse complement strand
TGTGCTGGGGTTTGGGTGACAGCGGGGGCTGGCAATGCAGCCCCCCCTGCCACCGGAAGCCCTGCAGCTGGGCTAGGGGGCTGGCTGTGGTTAGTGCATGGTGGGACAGGTGCCCACCATGCACTGCTCTTCTTTCACAAAGGAGCATTCCAAGGGTGAATGCTCCTTTGCGAAAGAAAGAGCACGTGTGTACAAGAGAAAGCGCAATACTTATAGCGCTTTACTTGTCCCGCAATAACTTATTGTGGGACAAGTATTCTCGTGTAGACTAAGCCTTAGTAAGCAAAATAAGTTTATAAAACTGCATCTACACTAGGTGGGGTTGTAAAAGAAATACTACAAAAAACTAAACCCAAGTGTCTTTGCTGGAATAGCAATAAGTCTTCTATTAAACTGGCACTACTTCCTTACCTACACAAGGCCTAAGGTGTTGATCATGATCATATGCTCAAGGATTAGTTATAACAGTGGGCTTCAGCCTTTTTTGGATCAGCGCCCAATTTTTCAATATTTTCACATTTGCAGTAAGTTTACTGCCCACCTACATAAATTATTACTTTTTATAAATTTGCCACTGTTGTTAAATTGTTTGTAGTGCCCACCAAAAATCACAAAACGTCCACTAGTGGGCAGTATTGCCCAGGTTGAAAACCACTGAGTTATAAGAAAAGTTTACACTAAACTGTACTGGTCAATCACTCAACGCTTAACCTTCCAAGTATAAAGCTTGAGCACTCATGGAAATGTATAACTAGTAATTCCCCTCCTAATTTTGAGCAGTCTCATTCTGTTTCTAAGCCACTTAAATGCTGGGGGGAGGTGGCAGCACACGCTTGAAGGCACTGTAAATAAGAATAGTCATAACACTTCCACTGCTAAGAGTAATTGAGAGCTAAGCTGCTGTACCCAAATGTGCAGAACTAATAATGAGAAAATATTGGAGGGATAATACTAACATTTATGTTCAATATTACTTCCACAGAACCACATATCCTACTGTTTAGAAGACCTCTTCCAAAAGACCAACAAAAATAATCTTCTTTTCTGGAAAACTTCTATTAAATCTTCTGGAACTTTATGTATATGAGTGTATATATGTTGGTAGTATTCAGTGAATACTTGAAAAGAATGTACAAAACCTACATCCATATCTGTGCATGAGCTGTATTATTCACAGCAACAGAGCTCAGTCAAATGCAATTTCAAGTAGGCTGCTAATGTTATCTAAAGATTAATAAAAGCATATTCGTTTACTGTAATATAAATGCCTTTGACTTTTTATTAAATGACTTTTGTTTAATAAAGTGTTCATGTTGCATGTGTATGTCCTGACTATACTCATTACATGTAGAAATTCTGAAATTTTTCATTACTGAGCTATTTTACACAGAATTGTATTTACAGATGTTTAATTAGTTCAAAGCCTATGGTTGCGCAACTCTTCAAAATGGGTCTGAAAAATAAACAGTGACTTTTAATACCTACTTGGCAAATTTTCTTAAATCTTGTATGTTAGCAGCTAGGAATCAAAGAAGTAGAATGTGGGTGTTACTTCTACTAGCTTAGTATTATCTGTCCAAAACAGTGAAATCACTACATAAGACAGGTCAAAAAACAGCTTTACGGTTAACTAGTTCTCCACTAGGTTATCATGATGTAGCTAGCAGCTGTCTCTAAGAAGACTCAGTTGACAGCTCCAAGTCAAGAATCTGTTTATAAAACATTGATTTAGGGATCACTGCCCCACAACAGAATGTCTTATCACTTTGCCCTTCTTAAGCTATTTGAGCCACTTGTCAAATCACTTGGATGTAATAAGGGCTAGTCTCTTGACTATGCTAGATTAATCAAGCTAGCGAGAGCAGTTGGCTGTCTTGACTATAAGATTATACATCTGCCATGTGCAGGTTGAATTTACTTTCAGTAAGTAGCAAAAAATTTTTGACTTTCTACTATGCAATTGCCCATGAGTAGATATACTTGAGCATCTTGATTCAAAAGCTATTAGTGCCTTCTCGCTAAAGCACTCTTGATTTTAGTGTTTCCCTTCTCTCTTTCCCCTGCCCCCCTCCCCAAAGTGTAACTTCTCAAAACATGAAGTATGTGAGCAAACCATGCTGTCTAGTGGAGGCTTATGAGGGGCACATATATTAGCTGAAAGTACTCTAGCTCATAAATCCCATTTAGTACTTAACCATGAGCTGCGGTCTGAGAACACATCTTTGAAGGGTGAAGAGGATACAGTAATTGCTGTTCTATTGCAAACAGTAGGCATTAGATTGTATCATCAGTTAAGGTCACTTACCCTGGAATGATCTTATCTTTTGTAAAGCATTTTGTGTAGCTGAATTTCAAAAACTAGTAGTATTAAACAGTGTTGATCTTGGGATATTAGAGAAAATGGACCCTATGTTTTTTAAAATGTATTTTCTTGCGCAACTTCTGCTGGTGGGAAAGATAAGCTTACAAAAAAACTTCAGGTTTAAATTAGTCACCCTAACTCAAAATTCTATCCCTACACTTGTCAACTGAAGACATATCAAGTGTCTGTTAGCTGCATCAGATTTAAGTCGTTTGCTTCTCGCTATCTTTAGCAAATTACATGTTATAAACATGTTATATCCACATTGTGCAAGCATATTGGTTTTTTGATACGGTAAGCATGACAAATGTTGAAACAATGCTAAGAGTGAAAATGGTATCCTTGTTTTTCATTATTCCAATTTGTCCCTAGCACTCTGACATGAGAAATGCAGTTTAGGCACATGATATAAAAATTGAGAATGGGCTCTACTAGTGTAGTTTTTCTTCATCATTACTTCAGATTATAATCTAAAGACTTTTGAAAGAGAGAAATTTTATTTAGGACTATTAACACAATTGTACACAACTATCATAAAAATGGAACAAGCTAGACCAAAAAATCTGCTTGTGCCCTTTTCTCACAATGTTGATAATGAAAGACCCTCGTTGATAGAGTCATGTACCTGACCCGCATCTCTTTCAGTGGAGGCTGACCCACATTTCTTTCAGTGGAGGTCTGTGAAGACAACAAATGAAGAGAACAGCAGTTATAAGTAAATCTTCAAAACATTTTCAGATTGGTGACTACCAACTTATAAAGGAAATAAGAAACATGGTGGGTGAAACAAGATCTTTTATTGGACCAACTTCTGTTGGTGAGAGAGAGAGAGAGAAACTTTCAAGCCATATCCAGCTCCACTTCAGATCTGGGGAAGGTATGTTAACTCTTTTTGTAGCTCAAAGGCATCTTTGTTTTGTCACCAGAAGTTAGTCTAATAAAAGATCTTATCTCACTCACCTTGTCTAACAGCCTGACTCCAACTACACTGCATAAAGGAAATAAAGAATACGTGAGTGAAAAGTTTAAGGGACACCACCCTGTAATGTTTTGTTGCTCGTGCAAAATCATACACTTGTATCAGTTGAGCCTTTGCACTATTATTGCTGATATATAGGACAAGGTGTGTCCTTTATTGACTTGATGTGGAATTTTTGGCACTGAAATATTTATAACCACTCGGGCATCAGCTTTTTCAAGAGAGAAGACACTGCACATATCAACTGCCCAACTATTTAGTTTGAGACTGCTCAGAAATACACTTGGTATATGAGAAGGTGAGGCTACGTACACACGATCAGATTAAAGCGCAACATGGCAATCGCACTATAAAAAACACATGAGCTTTATTGCGGGATAGCGCGTACACACGTTGCTCCTTGCAACGCAACAGAATACTTTGCAATATCACGGTGTAGCACAATGAATTCTGGGCACCTATACCACAGTTCAATTTTCCCTCAATCGGCGCTTGGAATCATGGGATGAAGGAAAAGAACGCAAAGCGCCATGGGTAAACTCTCAGTTTCCCGTGGTGCATTGTGTTCCCCTTGCGTTTTCCTCATTGCCAATAGCAACTCGCACCTATTTTCAACAGTGCAGTGACGCACCGCACCACTTGTGAGCAATCACAACAGCGACAGCCTGGATCCTGCTCTGATCTCCACTGTCGCCTTCAGCATTCTAAATACATCTCAGCTGGTTGCTCAGTACGCAATGAGCTCCCAGTCAGACGAGGACGCTGAGGAGCAGGAGCTGATCGATGCCATGCAGAGCAACAGCACCGCTTTGCTCAACTCCTTCACCGATCATCTGCACACGGTGCAATGCCGTTTCTGGTCGCGAGAGACGAGCACCGAGTGGTGGGATCGCATTGTTATGCAGCTGTGGGATGACGAGCAGTGGGTACAGAACTTTCGAATGCGGAAAGCAACCTTTCTGGAACTGTGTTCAGAGTTGGCCCCTGCCCTGCGACGTAAAGACACCAACATGAGGTCAGCCCTAACTGTGGAGAAGCGTGTTGCGATTGCTGTCTGGAAGATGGCGACTCCTGACTGCTACCGGTCGGTTGCAAACCAGTTTGGAGTCGGGAGGTCCACCGTCAGATTAGCCCTCTCACAAGTCTGCCGAGCCATCAATTGCGTTCTGCTACGGAGGACGGTGATGTTGGGCAATGTTCGTGAGATTGTGGACGGCTTTGCTGCCATGGGATTCCCTAACTGCAGGGGAGCCATAGACGGCACACACATCCCTATTTTGGCTCCAGACCATCTCGCAACCAAGTATATCAACAGGAAGGGCTACTTCTCCATGGTACTGCAAGCACTCGTGGATCACAAGGGGCATTTTATGGACATCAATGCTGGGTGGTCGGGAAAGGTGCATGATGCCTGCATTTTCAGGAACACTGGTCTGTACCGGAAGCTGCAAGGGGGTACCTTCTTCCCTGATCAAAAAATTACAGTGGGGGATGTGGAGATGCCCATAGTCATCCTCAGAGACCCAGCATACCCACTGATGCCATGGCTCATGAAGCCGTACACCGGGACCTAGATCACAGCAAGGAGCGGTTCAATTACAGATTGAGCCGCTGCAGAATGACTGTGGAGTGTGCCTTCGGCCGTTTAAAAGGGCGCTGGTGATGTCTGTTTGGGAGGCTGGACTTGGCGGAGGACAACATCCCTGATTGCGTCGTGCTGTGTCCTTCATAACATTTGTGAAAGTAGGGGAGAAAAGTTTTCTCCGGGGTGGGCTATGGAGGCACAGCGCCTCGAGGAAGCATACGAACAGCCAGCCACTAGGAGTATTAGGGGGACCCAAGGAGAAGCTGCTCGCATAAGGGAGGCACCCAGGGACCATTTCAACGATGCCCTCCCCTAGTTAACTTCCAGGATGCATCAGGTGCACCTTATGAGATTTTCAATGTGTACAAATAAAGCCACTCTTCAAATTATTTGTCACTGTTTTTATTAAAACCTAAAGGGGGGGGTTACAGGAGGGTGTAGCTGCGGGTCTCTAAAAAGTAGCTCTGGGGGGGGACTGGATGTTGCAGTGTACTGGGGGGGCGGTGAAAGAAAGAAATTCTTTGAAGGACTACGGGGTGTGGGAGGCAGACATGGCTGAACTGTATGGAGTGGAGCCCGTACATTAATCGCCTGGGTCTGCAAAGCAATCATGCTCTTGAGCAGTTCTGTTTGCTCCTTCATCACGCTTATCAGTTCGTCCCTGTGTATCTGCCTCCTCTGTTGGGATTCCTCTCTCCAGGCTCGATTCTCCCTCGCGGATTCCTGTGCTGTTTTCAGCAGGTCCTGAAACATATCCTCCCTGTTTCTTTGAGCACGCCGCCGAATGTTTCTCATGTGGTCAGCTGGGGTAGACACTGGCCTTGTGACGGTCGAATCTAAAAAAAAATAATAATAATAAAGCTGTTGTTAACACATAGCCTAGATAACCAATGTAACCTTCCAGTAGCACATTCCACTGGAAGGTACAGGGCAGTCAACATCCTATGCTTCGCTGAAGCTGACAAGGTATGTCCTAATAGAAAGCTTACTGGGGGCTAACATTCTGCACAGGGCACACAGTTGAAACCCGATATCTCTTTCCTCAGAGTGCCCCTGCCAGCTAGAATACATATCCTACATGCCACCGGTTGCAAGCCAGGACCGTATGCTGCTGCACTGTGTGCTGCCATGGTTCCCAGGGCTGTGCTTTGCAGCTGGCGAGGCAGAGTATCCGTCTTTGGGAGCGTAGACACAAACACTCTCCCATCTAACCTGAGTAGTAGGCTCTGGAGGTACATCGAGGAAACCTTTACTGACCTAAATACAGATGATTTTTTGACAATCACTGCTTGTGTTGATGCACTTCTAATGAATGCAGAGTAAAGAGCGTGCACAGCGGGGACTGAGACAGCAAGCATCCCCGCCCCGGACAATGATATTTTAGCAGGAGCCATAGCTGCACGAAAGAGAAACTTACCGGAACCCCCCTCTGCCGCCTCAGAGGACATGCTGCAATTCATGTCTTGGGTGGACGTCTCAGCGGAGGTGCAGAAGAGCTCCTGGCTACACGCTGTTGCGCTTTCCTCCAGGTCATCCTCCATCTCCTCCTCCTCATCGATCACGTCCTCATCCTGCTCGGGTCTGGCATTCACTGGATGAGGGGGGGCTGATGTGTCCACGGAACTCTTTGCAGTGGTTGTGGGGTCCCCACTGAGGATGGCTTCTATCTCCTTATAGTACCTGCATGTAGCAGGCGCTGAGCCAGAACGGCGGTTTGCCTCCTTCACTTGGTGATAGGTTATTCTTAGCTCCTTCACCTTTGATCTGCACTGCACAGTGTCTCTATTATAACCTCTCTCTGACATGGCCCGAGAAATTATGCCAAATGTATCATAATTTCGCCTGCTGCCACGTAGCTGCGCCTGCACAGCGTACTCTTCCCAGATGCTGATCAGGTGCAGCACCTCTGCCGTGCTCCAAAGCGGTGCGCGTCTTCCACGACGGGCCGCCATTGCTACTGATGATCGGAGCTGCACTCCACTCCACGAGGAAGAGAACAGAAAGTGAAACAGACGAGAAATTCGAAAATCTTGGGAATCTGATCAGGGCGGGGACTGTTTCGTCACGGCCACAGAGCGGGTGGGGGGAAGACCAGAGAGGACGACTTTGGAATGCTGGGACACTTCCGGAGGCCAATCATTGCGCGGTAAGCGTACACACGAGTGGAAAGGCGCAACAGCTGTTCCGCGTTAACTGCTACCACCCTCGTCGAGGTGGTTTTTGTATTGTGCTACAACAAGACAGTTAAAGTGCAACAACCCTATTGCACGTGTGTACGCTGTTGTTGGTATCGCGCAGTAATGATTGTTAATGCGCGATAAAGTGATCGTGTGTATAAGGCCTGAGTACTGACACAAATTTCCATTCAAGAAATTAAATTTTGCAGTGCAGATCTACATATAGCAAGCCTTGGGGAGAAGTAATTATCACAGTGCCTCCTTAGTGGCCAAAACTATAAGGATGGGAACTGTGGCAGTAAAGTGCCATACCCACCCCTGATTTTTAAAAAGTATTTTAAATAGGAAGAAGGGAAGAAAGTGGTAGAAGCCTTCAGTTGCCCTCACACTAAGCTGTTCTCATCTTCTCTCACTAAGTGTAAGAGCAGCCTTGAACGAGATGTGCTTGTGACTATTAGATGGCTCTAGATCAGTGATTCTGAATCTTGTTGACTCAAGGTCCACAGATAAATTTTTTTATAATCCTGAATGGCCACCATTAGCACCCCGACTCCGCAGCCAGATGGAAGAAGTTCAGTAAGGAGGCTGCTGCCTCTTTGCTGTTCTCCTATTTCCTTGGCTATTGCAGGGCTTCAGGTAGCCCCATGTGGTCCACCTGGATCCCTAGGCAGCGGCTGCCTCCTGCAGCCAGGGGGATAGAAGATAAGGGCGCTGCTCTGGCTCCAGCAGGGACCCCAATGCCTGTGGACCCATCTAGGCAAAGTGCTTTGCAATGCTCCTTGCTACAGCCAAAGGGAAGGTGTGATGTCTCAGGTTACTGGGGTCATTGGGGATTTCCATAGTGATAAATGGGAGGGTTCTTAAGTACTCAGATAAACCTGACAACAGAGTCCTGTGGCACTTTTAAAGACTAACAGATTTAATCAAAGCATCTGACGAAGTGGGATTTTCTCCCACGAAAGCTCATGCGATTAATAAATCTGTTAGTCTTTAAAAGTGCCACAAGACTCTTTTGTCTTTCTACAATAGACTAACACGGCTACCCCTTTGAGATTTAATCTGTTAGTCTTTAAAAGTGCCACAGGACTCTGTTGTCTTTCTACAATAGACTAACACGGCTACCCCTTTGGAATTCAGATAAACCTGTGTGTCTGCTGGCAGTCCTTGCCAGACATGCTGAATAAAGCCCAGTAAGGGAACTCTGAAGCCTATTATGTCTATTGATCATTATTTAATCTTAATACATTGCACTGACGATGAGGGTGGGATGATGAGATAACATCTTGTGAACCCAGGAAATCCTGAGCTATATAAGAATGAATTTTTTTTTCCTCACTATTTGCATGCCTGGAAGGGGATGACTGGAGTTGAAATCTGATCTATTGTTTGGTGAAGTCAATGGACAGCAGATAAACCACAAGAGGGAACCATAGCTCCATGGGAGATAAACAACCACAAGAGGTAAACATAGTTCCACCCACTGGCTGGGAGGTGGCAGGCGGCTGTGGGCGCATCCGGTGAAAACCGGTGGTGTTATTTCATGTAGATGAACTGTGTGAAAAAGTGACGTTTTTGTGTTTTCTAGCGCATTCCTTACCGCCTTCCGCCACCAGATAACCGCGAGAGGACACCTGATTCCCAGCGGTCACACTGCACAAAGTAGTCGGGCTCCCCCATTGTGCCCTGCTCTAGTTATGTTTGCATCCTTTCTATAACCTGCTTCTCCTGTTCCTTTTCCCAGTACCACAGCAGCATGGTAAGAATGACACGGTTTTCAAGTGGCCTGTTGCTCCCCACCTGCTAGCTGCAGAGGGCGGGGTGCACAGCCTAAGGCAGTGGTTTTTAAACTTTTTTTCTGGGGACCTAGCTTAAAAAAATAATTTCTGTCCCTGACCCAAAATTACATCCTTGAGCAACGCGATCCACTTTTGGTGGTGGTGGCAGCAGAGGGCAACGGGACCCAGTACCTGAGAGTCTGCGACCCAGTACTGGGTCCTGACCCCTGGATTGAAAACTACTTGCTTAAGGCCCCAGACAGTGCATTTCTGCAGGGATAAAAGATCAGTGTAGGCTCCTCCATGCTATAAAAGATCAGCACTCCCTTCCTGCCATGTATTAAGATTAGATAATGATCAATAGACATAACAGGCTTCAGAGTTCCTTTATTGGGCTTTATTCAGCATGTCTCACAAGGACTGCCAGCAGACACACGTGTATCTGAGTACTTAATAGCCCTCCCATTTATCCCTATGGAAACCCCCAATGGCCCCAGTAACCTGACACACCACATATTCCTCCCCCTCAAATGAAAAGCCCTCCTCCCTCCCAGCCCAGGCTGCTTTGCCCTGCTACCGGTAGGTGTGATCCAGGTATGTCAGTTCACCAATCAGATTCAAGCCAACCCGCCAATCAGAATAAGCCAAACCCGGAAGCAGCAAAGCAACCCTCATTTTTTTCTGTCTGCTGAGGTCACTTGTTGCTGGGGCGGGCACTGGCCGCACGCGTACGCTTGTCTTGTTGGGCGGCGGGGTCACGTGACCAGGCCAACGGGCGACCGGATCTGCTTCCGTTGCTAGGAGGGTGACGTAAAGAAGCTGCGCCGCGGTTCTATCTGTCGCAGCTTGCAGCAGGCTTCGGGCCGGTTGGACTCGGGACCTAGAGAGTGGGGGAGGGGCGGTACAGTCATGTGACTAACCAGGCCAACGTGAACGGGCGACCGAAGCTGCTACCGTTGATAGGAGGGTGACGTAGAACAAGCTGCGCCCTGGTTCTATCTGTTGACGCGGCTCGCAGCCGTCGGGCTGGTCGGACGCGGGATCTAGGCGGCGTCTGCCCCAGCCATGGCCTCGGCGCGGGAGCCGGGCACGGCCAGCGAGGTAAGCGGAGGCTCCGGGCCGCGCAGTCCCCCCAGTCGTTACATAAGCGGGAGTCGGGGACACCCCGAGAGTCACTTATCTGCGGAGCAGCCGCCCCCGCCTGATTCCCGGGGATCCGCGTCCTGCTCGCGGAGTCGGCTGGAGGCCTCGCTTGGCGCTTGATAGCCTTGCGGAGTGCGCCCGTTAGCTCCGCCATGGAGGAGGAAGCGGTTAGTGTCTGTCTGCGTGTGACGAGCTCCGAGCTGGCCGTTGGGTCCCTGGGCTTAATTCGGGCTTATGCTTGACGCGGCCATCAGCTTCTGTCTGAAAGACACCTGCTGAACGGCTCCCGGCTGCGGCTACCCGCCAGCATTACTGCAGTTGAAGGGGAGGAAGTTTCTTTTGTGCTTTTTCCTGTCCTCTAGCCTGGATCTTACAATCAGGTCCGTGTAGGTGAGCTGTGTGCCTGTGCAGCGCTATTTAAAGGTGTGGGGAGACGCTCATGGCTCTGATTGCAGGGGAAGGAGCAGGCCGTTCCGTGTCCTAAGTTATATGCTTTCTTTAGGAAGGCTTGAGGCTTATCTATATAGGAAAGTTATGCTGCACTGGTGCAAGATAAGGTGTGTATATAAACAGTATAGCTCTATTGGGATAATCTCTTGTGTGGATACTTGTATTCTGGTATAAAGAAATGGCTCTTTTCAGTTTAGCTGGTATTGCTTATGATGAGTTTAAACTCAGAATCAGCAAACACTCAAACATGTGTGTAAACTTATTCATGATCAGTCCCAATAGTGTTTGCCCTGGATTCTAGCAGTTGGATCCATGTAGTTGTTGATTTCAGTGGGTCTCTACATAGGCATTGGGATCTTCCTGCTCAGATCAAGTGGTAGGATTAAAGTACTTAAGTACTTGCATGAGAAGCCTTTATAGAATCAAGACCTCTAAGCAGTTTTTTTCTGTTGTGTAAGGCTTTCATGCAATAAAAAGGGAAAGAGAAACTTGTATGGAAAGAAGCTTTATGAAACAAAAAATAGTAGATGTCATGGACTAGTTCAGTTCCTGAAATGTTTAACTAATTTTTAAAAGATGATTAACTAGCCCAAACAATTAAAAAGCTTTTGTAAGTATTTTGTTCAGCTAGGCAGTCTACATTTCTAAATGTTGATCTATATGTAAAATATATTTTTCCCCCAAACCCTGAAATAGTTACTTCTCTCCAACTATTTGACAAAGTAATTCAAATAAGCATATGCAATAGTAAGAGCATACTTAAAAAACAAACTACATTAGAATGCTTCAATTTCTTCTCATGTTGATTCAGATCTAGGTCTGTGTATGCCTCCATGCATGGTTACCAGAATTTTTTTCCCTTCGCATTATCTGTAGGGCTGGCTCTGGTGCCCTCTGGAGCCCTGCACACATGCCACAGTATACCAGGTGCCACCAGTCCTTCTACAGCCTCAGTTCCTTCTTTCCACCTCTCACAGTTGCTGGAACTGTGTTGCTTGTTATACAAGTGCTCTCATTCTTCCCTTTTGTAGTTTTTAGTTTTTAATATAATTATCGTTAGTCAAGTGCTGAGTAAAGTTAAGTTTAGTTCTGTTAGGGAACTTCACCCTGGAGCGGGAGATGCCCCTGTCTTAGGGTTTCATGCCCTGCATCTCCTGCAGCAAATCTTTCCCTCTTAGAGACCTCCACAACAGTTGTTGAAAGCAGTGGTTTTCAAACTTAGGGTTGGGACCCAGTAGTGGGTCACAGACCCTCAGGCATTGGGTCACGGCATCCCCTGCTGCCGCTGCCAAAAGACTGGAATGCATTGCTCAAAGATGTAATTGTTGGGTTGGCATTTTTACACGCCTCCATGAGAGTCTCCTTACAACAGCCAGGACTTGTCTGCAGCTGCTGGCCATATGGCAGCTTGTATGTACATGGTGAAGTTCGCACACCGACAATTCAGACTGTTCCAGATGTGACTGGCTTCCATGTATGCCCTGAGCAAACTCTCCTTGGATTGAGTGGTCATGGTCCACCCTTCTCCTCCAATATACTGTCCTCATTGGACTGGTGGCAAGACCCTCACTCAGTTCTGTAACGTATGGCATTCAAGGAGCTAGTTCCCTCAGTCACTTTGGTTTCAGATGCTTTGGACTTGGGAGTGTGGGGGCATGTCTTTTCCAACCACAGCACTAAGGGGACTTGGTTGCAGGAAGAGCAAAAGATGCACATAAATATAAGAGAGCTATGGGCAATATGCCTAGCTTATGGGATGTTCCTTCCCTTCATCTTGGGCAAGGTAGTACTGGTTCTGATGGACAATACTGCCACAATGTACTATGTCAACAAGTGTGTGGGGGTGGGGGAGGTTGTCACTCACCAACTCCTTCCCAAGAGACGATGTATCTATGGAACCTTGCAGTGAGCCACAGCTTTCACCTCATAGCCTCCCACCTCCCAGGCATCAAGACCAACACAGCAGACTGCCTCAGCAGGTCCTTAACCCACCATGAGCAGTTGCTCCACACCTGCCAGTATGATCATCTGCAGGTGGGGTTCTCCAAGTGGACACTTTTGCATCCACGTTGAACAAATGTTGGTTTTGTTCAATTTGCATGCTTGACAACAAGTTACTGTGCAAAACTTTCTCATATAGTGGACGGGAACTCCCACCCATCCCATTTATACACAGCATCCTGACTGAAGATTAAGAGAAACAAGGCAGATATTATCCTAATTGCAGCAGCGTGGCTCCACCAATATTGATTCAACACATTGCTAGAATTGTCAACCGTCCCTCTTTTCCTCCTCCTCATGCTAGAGTTGCCCCTTTGGCATGATCTCCTCTTCCCAGTACCAGGGTAGGTTCCTGCACCTAGAACTGGAGTCTCTGCATCTGGTGGCATGAAGATTGCATGGTTGAACCCTGAAGAACAGGCATGTTCATCACAGGTTTAGCAGATCCTGATGGGGAGCAGGAAACCTTCCACTTGACCTTTGTACCTTGTCCATGGAGAAGATTTAGCTGCTGGGCAACATCCCAAAGAATTCTGCCTGAAGGGTCATTGATTCAGGCTATTGTAGGCTACTTGCTGCACCATAAACTTCAAGGCCTAGCTATTGCTTTGTTGAGGATTCACCTGATGGCCGTCTCTGCATTTTACCCTCCAATAGAAGGGAAATCAGGTTTTTCCCACTCTGTAATGGTTAGGTTCCTGAAAGGAGTAGAGAGGCTCTACCCTCAAGTTCAAGACCCGCTACCCTTTTGGGCCTTGTTCTGTAAAGGCTTACGGGCCTCCCTTTGAGCCTTTGGCTACCTGTCCATTGTTGTTGCCCTCCTGGAAGGTATTCTTTCTAATAGTGATTACCTCAGCGAGAAGGGTTCTGAGATGAGAGCACTTGCCTCAGGAACACTGTACACAGTCTTGTTTAAGGACCAGGGTTCAGTTGCAGCCTCATCCTGTTTTCTTACCCAAGATAGTGTCACAATTTCGCTATAACCAGGGTATATTTCTTCCAGTTTTCTCTGCCAAACCACGTGGTTTGGAAGAGGAACAGAGATGTCCTGCCTCCCCCCTTCAGCCCCCTTTATTTTAGGTGTGCCTTAGCATTCTGTATTGAATGGACTAAGTTGTTCCAGAAGATAGTTGCAGTGGCTGATAAGCGAAAAGGCTTACCTGCCTTCTCCCAGTGAATTTCCTCTTGGTTAACTTCCTGCATCAAGTTTTGTAATGAGCAAGCAAAGGTGCCTCTGCCAGGGATCATCACAGCCCATTTCACCAGAAGACAAGCTTCCTCTGCAGCTTCTCTGGTGTAGGTAACTGTGCAGGGCAGCTACTTGGTGATTGGTGCACACCTTCGTGTTCCACTGCACCGTGGCATCCTTGGCAGAGCAATACGGCCAAAGGCTTATCTGAATTGCAGGCCTATCTCCAAGGTATTGCGTGTGGGTCGTCTAGAATGGAATCGACATTAGCAGGCACTCAAAGACACAAAGACAGATACCTTGTAACTGTTGTGCTTCAAGATGTTACTCGTATCCATTTCAGTACCTACCCTTGTTCCATTGTTGGAATTGACAGTAAGGAGGAACTGAGGGAGCATAGGGCCAGTGGCACTTGACATGTCATGGCATGTCCGTGGATTTCAGAGGTCACCAGAGTTGGCCTTATGGATACTGCTAAAAGGAAAAGCTTCTGATAACCATGCATGGAGGCCTGCACTCTCCTAGAATGGAATGGACATGAGCAACTCATCTAAAATCAGTCTTTAATATTACAGCATTATCAGCAGGAAATCTGTGTGAAATAAGCATTCAATGAATACATTACCTCAGTACCCGAAGAACCAAAATGTCTCACGTTAAGAAACTAAACACGTATGCATGGTGAAATGTGCATGTGAGAGAGAGAGTATATATGGAATCAATAAAAGAGTCATCTATGCTGAAGGGTAGTCAATTCTATTACTCATTCTGTGAATGTTGCCCCCTTGGATGTGTGTCAAATATAAATTATACATACATGATTCTATAAAGATGTCCCAATCAAACTGAAGTGTCTTTAAAGTGAATGGTCAACCTCAAATTAAAAATACTTTTATGGATGGTATCATTTGTCTGATAACTCTGTTTTAACTCCAAAAATAACTTGGGTTTATTTTTATACTTGTATATACATATTTCATTTCCTATATCTGCCTGGTGCAATCCATGTTTTGCATTTAAATGGCCTGGATACATTTGGCATAAGACTTCACTATAAATCCTCAAATTTCCAGGGGCACACTTAACTACTAGAGGGTGCTTTTAGTCTAATACTATAAGTACGTTCTAAACACTAAAATTACTGTTGATCAAACATTTTATAAGCAACGTTCCAAAAAGCCAGTGGTTTTCAAACCACAGGTTGGGATCCAGTACTGACCCTCAAGTACTGGATTGTGGTGCCCCCTGCTGCCACCGCCGACAGACTGGAATGCATTGCTGAAAGATAATTGTTGGGTCGCGGGCATGCATATATATATATATATGCATATATATATATATGCATATATATATATATAT
>ML685776.1:4153977-4173365 GCA_007922175.1 Pelusios castaneus | reverse complement strand
GTGTGTGTGTGTGTGTGTGTGTGTGTGTGTGTGTGTGTGTGTGTGTGAGAGAGTAAATAAAAACTCCTTGGGGAATCCTGTGCCAAAAAAAATAAATTTAATAATTTTGGTGATTTATTTAATAATACCTGTCTACAAGTAAGTCTGTAATAGTACAGACAACAAAAATGATTCAGGACATATTTCTGACAAATCGATTCCTTATTAGGCATACTAATACAGTACTTTGAGGAAGAATTCATTTAAACTACAATACAGAAACATATTTCCCACACCCCTCAGAAGCAGCAGGAGTCAGGGGTAGCAAAGGAGGTGGGGGGAATTGTTGAGGAGCTTTCCCCTTGCACACCTTGGCTGACCTGTAGCATCTCCCATTCAATCAGGCATATCTGTCTTTCTCCCCCAATCTCCCCATTGAGCCAAGCATATCTGCATATGTCCCTTGGCTGTGCACCCCAACTCCTACTGAGTGCTTGAAAAAATTTAGTTCCAGAAAATACCACCGCCACAGTAATTTGTTCCCCAGCATCGGTATCTGTATGAAATTAACATTGTTTTCAGTTTCTGCCAGTGCAGGGGATCAGGGGCAATGAGGAAACTGTTAATGTCTTAGCAGCTGTTGGAACTCCCTGGGTCTGTAACTCCCAGACAGCACCACCATGCATACTGTCCTGAGGTTGGATTCCCAGGCCTGCTTGGAGTCTAGAAGCCCTGGTATCCCTGGTCTGGGGCATTCCACATGGCAGCATTGCCATAGACCCTGAGATGCTGTCCTAGGACATTCAGTCTGCTGAGTCTGAGGCAGTGAGCCTGGCAACCCTGAGCCCTGGTCTGAGTTGGGGTTCTCAGGGCCTTCATGATCCCTGCTGCAGAGCCATTAGAATGAAGTGTTATGAGAATCTCCTAGTCTAGTGGATTAGCAACAAATGGACTAGTCTGGTTTTGTTGTCCAAACAGCGAGACAGGCAAGAACTAATAGCACAAGTAACAAAATGTAAATAATCTAAAATTATATTTATTGGTCATCTAACTGTTGGTTATTTTAGTGCTAATTTAAATTCCAAATTCTTAAGTTATATTTAACTAGAACAACATTATGTTATGGTACTTGCAAATATTGTGATATGGCAGTGTAATTAAAAAAAAACTTGAAACAAATGAAACATTACATGAAAACATTCATTTCGTTGTTTCCTACAGAGGAGATCAAAAGGCAATGAGCAAAAACTGGGCAATAACGGGCTTGATGAAAGTGACTCATCTGACAGAACAGCAAATAAAAGTTCACTTCACACTTCTGTATATGGCAGAAATTCTTTGAAACCAGGTACAAGTGCTAATATGTGGCTTAATTAAAACATATGCAGTAGAAATTAGAATTGTTGATTTCAGTAATTTCTAGTTCAGCATGACTGTATCTTTCTAAATGTAAAGGTGCCACGTCAAGGGGTGTGAGGAGACTACTACTTAGGGTAAGTCCCTTTTTGAGACAGGACCGTGAATAACCTAGTTTGCTGGCTCCACTTCATAAGATAGATTGAGATGAAGAATTTAGGCAAACAGCTACCTTCAAAATTACTTTTAGGTTCACTGTTAACTTATTTTGCAGAAAGAGTAATTTATTGAGCCAAAACTAGTCTATGACGAGTCTTATCTGTGCACTCGGACACCATGGCAATTGGTGACATAAAAATCAAGATATAATTTAGCGATTATAAACAGATAGTTGGCTTCCTCTGACTTTACATGTTTTAATCAGACAGGTCTAATAAAGCTGTGAACAGGAAATCAAAACAGATTCCAAAAACAGAGCCTCTTCCAAAACCTGCCTTTGAAGTTACCCTTTCAGATTTCCCTAAGTTACAGAATTTGGGAAGCAATGATGCGCTGGATCTGCAAAAACATAAATGGGGACCGTTATCGTCAACGGAAGGCAATACTGCACTCCTGAGACAACCAGGTAGAACACAGACTTCTGCTTTAGTGACCACAGAGGTTAGTTGATGTTTGCACTTTGGAGCCTTGTAGCTATTTCATGAAATGACTTGTTTCATGATTCATTAAGATCACTCGTGTCATCAGTAGGGCGATTAAGTAACAAAATGCTTGTAGAGGGAAAAGAATAAAGATAGGGCCAGGCACTCTGCAGACCATCACTTTAATAAAGTAAGAGAATTGCTTGACAGTAGACGAGGAATTTAAACTATAACAGCTAGTAAGTAGCTTGCTTAATATACAGTAGATTACACTTAATAGCAGTCTTGATATTAGCAACTTCTGGTTAATGGCAGCATATTGCCAGGCAGCAATTTCAGCCCATAACATCAATGTAAATGGGATTTGGATATTGGCATTGGCATACTCTTTATTAAAGCAACTTTTTTGGAAGAAAGGCACCTCCTTTTGATGCTGCAGCCCCAGAAGAAAGCATTGGGATGTGCTGAGCACTGCCTATGACCAGTGCTCAGCATGTCCCAGCATTTCCTTTTGGGACTGCAGCCTCGCAAACCTGCCTGCGCACGGTGCCCACCCAGGAGGTAAGAGGCTGTGGGCTGGGATCCTGGGAGGTGAGGCTGTAGACAGAGCAGTAGCAGGTAGAGGGGCAGCAGCATGAATGCTGGAATCTGCACAGTGCCTCACACTATGATCTCCAGGCTGTGCTCTGTGCTTGGGCCATAGGTGGCTGTGGAGCCCAGGGAGAGAGATTGCTTAGCTCAGTGAGCCCCAAGGCACCCGTGCCCTCTTGTGGAAAGCCTTGACATCTGCTGCAAACCTCCTCCCTGCTGCTGCTCTCACCGCAGGCAAGTTTGCAGGGCTGCAGTGAGGGAAGGCACATCCCAATACTTCTTCCCTAGTGGCTGCCTCACAAACCTGCTTTTTGCTTATTAGTAACTTATGGATAACAGCAACTCATCAGGTGGCAGGAAAAATCTGTGAATAAATGGAATCTGTTGTAGAAAGATTGGGGGCAGGAGGAAATGTGCAGCAAAACCTCATGTTGCTCCCAGCTGAGCTTGCATTCTTCAGTAACCCATTTCCTCCAGCTACTTTCTTATGGGGGGAGAAAAAATAAGGCAACAACAACCATCCCTGTGTGTAGGGCATTGCCTGTGGATTGCTGACTAGCATGCATCAGCTAGTCATTAATTCCCAGGAAGTTCTCCAACCCCTTTTTATTGCTAAAGTAAAGCATGTCTGTTCTATTTTGCATTTGGTTCACCTTATTGCTGGGGCTTGACATGGAATCCTTAACCAGACCTCCCCTGTTTGGGGTGGTCCCTGGCATACGAGGTAGTCTCTTTGTGCCATTGCTACGACCTTTTAAGGTCCTTTTATACTAGTACAATGGTCTGAAAGGCTATGTCTACACTGGCAAGTTAGTTCGAATTAAGAAAGCTTAATTCGAACTAACTAAAGCCATGGCTACACTAGGCTTTCATTAGTTTGAATTAAGGGCTTCCTTAATTCGAACTAATAAATTTGAATATGCTATTCGAACTAAGGGCTAATTTGAACTAGTTAGTTCGAATTAACCAAGGTGGCCATGTTAGTTCGAACTAATTGCTTAGTTCGAACTAACTGGCCCATTGAATTGAATGCAAATCGCTAATTCGAACTAAGCAAATGCCATGAATGGCACTTGCTTAGTTCAAACTAAATTTTTCTAGTTCGAATTAACTAATTCGAACTAACTTTAGTAAGTATAGACATAGACAGAGTTTCTTGCTATTATTGCATAATATAATAAGGCTCAATAATTCTGTTCCAGGTGAATCTAAAAGGTTACATATATTGGGAGTCTTCTGATCCTGCATTTAAGAATAAGGTTGTCAATTATTTGCAGTTAACACAAGTGATTAACACAAAACACATTAACTAGATTTTAAAAAGTCACAATTAATTCCAGTTTTAATTGCTCTGTTAAACAATAATAGCATACCAATTTAAAATTACTATAAACATTTTTGCATGTTTACAAATTACAATTACAATACAGAATACAAAGGGTACAGTGCTCACTGTATATTTTTTATTACAACTATTTGTGCTGTAAGAAAGATAAACAAAAGAAACAATGGGTTTTTTTTTTTCAATTCACCTCATAGGTACTTCAGTGCAATCTCTTTATTATGAAAATGCAATTTATAGACGTAGAGGTATTTTTTCTTACATAACTGCACTCAAAAACAAAACAGTGTAAAACTTTAGAGTTTACAAGTTCACTTAGTCCTATTTCTAGTTCAGCCAATGAAAGACAAAAGAGATTTTTACATTTACAGGGGATAATGTTGCCTGCTTCTTATTTACAGTGTATCTCAACTGCAAGTGAGACCAGGCATTCACATGGACTGTTGCAGCCAGTCTTGATATGACAGATATGTTAAATGTTCATATGTTTCTTCATGCTTTTGACCACCATTCCAGAGGGCATGCTTCCAGGCTGAATTTAAATGGGTGTTCTGTTGTTAACAGTGCAGTTAAAACAGTGATTTAAAAAAAAAAAAAAAAAAAAAAAAAAAAAAAAATCAACAGCCCTATTTAAGAATAACAGACCATGTGCTTCTGCTTTGTAGGATGAAGTTTCAGTGGAAAACAAAGCTATATCAAAAACATATGCAGAAGGTGGTTCAATTTCCTCTTCATTTGGTACTAGAGGTAAGTGCTAGAGAAACCCCAAAATATCTCCCACCTATTGGGTTTGAATAGTCTCTGCATCTCATTAATATAAAAGGTTACAGTATTGTTGAATGCTTATTGAGACTAAAAACCTACAATATCAAAAATAACCAGTGAGTGATGTTGAAGCAAACTTGAAAGATTTCTCCTTCACTGCAGTTTTTTGTGTGCCTTGGTGGGACACTTAATTTGAAGAATTGTTCTAATTGTTATGTAAATATTCTGATGTATCACAAACTATTTCCAAAATATTTGTAAATAATGGATTACTAATGCAGCAGACTTTTTAATATGAACATGTTTTTATAGCTGATTTCTAGTTTTAATTTTAAAAATTCACTTGTTAAAAGCAAAAATGGCAAAAGAAAAATTGTTTAAAGCAAACTTTCATTTTTTCTTTTAGAGCTTCTTAAATTTATGTATAAATATATATGTATATTAACTTATATTTTTGAGAAGTCTAACATTTAGAGCCTCGAATAGTTGGGGCGGAGTCCCCTTAAATGTAATTGCAGTTCTTCCAACATTTAACTTTCAGTTCTCTTTTGCGAAAATAGAAAAAGTCAGTGTCAAGCCCCCCAATCTGCACAAGTAAGTGTGCTTGCCCATCCAAAAGAGGAAGGATGTAGTAGGGAAACACCTTGATCTCTAGCTTCCAAGGAGTTAATTTGAACAGCTATCAAAGAAATTAAATTAAAACCATTCAGAATACTTTCAGTGAACTGTAGGCACTCTGGTATTCATTTCTGAACCCTTTGAATATTAAGTACCGGTAGTTAGAGAAGTAATTTATCTTTTGACAACTCTGAACATTATTCTTTTTCCTCATAGGACTTCCTCTGACATCTGCACCTTATTCTGCTCAGTCACGTTTATCTGATACTACCATACTTTCACAGGCTCCAGAGAAAGTTGTTTCCTCCCCAGCCTCAGAACTGCGTTCTAGTGATCATTCTTGCAGCAAAGAAAAACAAGATGTTCAGGCAAATATTAAGGTATTCAGAGAATTACTTCAACGAGTCTTGTAGCAGACAAGAGTATCCACTGACACATTAGTGGCTTTTTTTTATAGTACCTGCAAACTAAATGCCCTTTGCTAAGATCATTTAAGGTGTAATTGTATACTGTTTGTTAGAAGTATTGTCCATAATGTGCTTTCTTTTCTAGCATGGTGGAAAAAATGTGAGAATAGCATTAAACATGCGCCACAAATTGATCACTACTAAATAACTTCAAATTTTCTACATCTTAATGTTTGGTGCTAATTTTAACACAGTAATTCTCAGCTACACTTTCACATCTTGCTATCTTCAGAATTTAAAGCTGAAACATGGAAACTTGGCTCCCTTTTTGGAGCAATGTTTTCTGCCCAGATCACTGTAGCCAAGGTATGCTGTGATAGCTATACAACATGCTTGCAGCAATGTGTTCTCTGATATGATCTATTTGTTGCTGGGTCTTAAATGCCCTTATGTTATTGCAATGTAGATTGGTTAAGGCATAATTTGTTTATATATTTGATTGTTTGAATAAGTTTGATTTTTTTTTTTTTTTTTTTTTTTTTTAATTTTATTTTTTTAAATATTTTTACTTGTGTTCTGATACTAGCTGTCTATAAGAAGCTGGTTTACTCTACTCATTGTGGTCTTTCAATAGCCAAAATCAAGGATTGATGCAAGTGAAACTGAGCCTGAAGAAATGTCAGAAAAGAAGAAAAAAAAGAAGAAAAAGAAATCTAAATCAAATTCTGCAGTGGAAAGACCTCAGAATGAAAACTTAATAGTTCAAGAACCACCGAGGATTGAGGTACAGTAAAAAGTTTTTCATAATGTATGCACATTAAAAGGTTGGGATGCTGTCTCTGATTTGTAGATCTGAATCCAGGTTTCTGTGATATATGGACAAATTCTTCAGGTAAACCATAATGTACGGTGGGGGTAGGAGACTGCCTTTTAAAATATACTTGCAGAATCAGTTTACCCCACAGTATTGCAGTATCTAGTTCCAAAGTGCAGTATATTACAAAGCCCTAACTAAAAGTTAGACAAATAAGACTTTGTATTTGACAGTGGAGCTCTGAGAAAACAGGCTGCAACCCTGCACAGTCTGTGACCGCATGAGATTCTACACTAGTTCTAGTAGATTCCTTTGCAGGATTTGGCGCCATAATGTGCCTCATGACTACAGGCATCTAATTTCATAGATACACTAAGTCATGATAAACTGAAAGCTGAGTTGCATTTTAAAGTACATTGTAGTTGAATGCTTTTTTGATGTTCAAAAGTTCCACTGAATGTAGTGTTATAGTGCTAATTGGCTGAACACAGAAAAATCTTGCACACAACTCAATGTCTCTGTTTGTAATAGATATTTGAACGCTACATCTTTCCAGTTCCAGAACTTGCCATTCCATGAATCAGTGGGGAAAAACTCAGTTGATTTTGGTGAAAACTGAAGAAACTAGAATAGGAAATAGGGGATCTGCGAAGCTGCTTGAATCTATTTAACAGACACAGCAACATCCACTACCTCTGTGGTCTTTAGACCAGTGGTTCTCAAACTTTCCCCGTTGTGACACACCTGACAGATGTTTTCCTGTGTGACACACTACAATTTGGTGGCACTCGGGCTGAGAGTGCTCTGGAGGCTGTAGCTCACTGGCCCCTGGAGCACCACAGCCTCTGGTGCGCTCCTAGGCCAAACACTACCACTACCGCCAGCTCACCGTGCTCTGCCCCCAGGCTGACAGGTCTGCGGGCTGCAGCGCCTAAGCCCTTTTACTCATCTGGCCTGGCTGCCTGCCACCTGTTATGCAGCAGAAGCGGACCACTGAAGGCAGCAGAGAATGTCAGGTGTCAGGAGCCCCATGTTGAGCTGCCAGTTTTCCGCGACACACCTGTGTGTCCCGACACAATGGTTGAGAACCGTTGCTCTAGACTGAAGAATTGGTTGATGGCAGCCATTAACACCTTCCCCTGTAACCAGTATCACCCATCTCAACTCTTCTCATCCTCCCAATACATTTTAAAATTGTTGGCACTCTGGATGACTAGCCAAGAAAAGGAAAAAAATAGAATAGGGGAAGAAGGCATGGGGAGGAATGAGTAGGCAAGCCATTCATCTGGTTTTAAACCGGACCCATCCTGCCTTTTGAAGCTTTGTCCCTCTCTGGTACTGAGACAAAACTGGATGTGGCTTAGTCTGTTAATGGACAGGGAACATAATTTTGAAGAGTGCTTGCTACGCCCCTCCAACAGCAATGGAGTTACACCATTCCCAGAAATACTAGTGTCTACTACCTGGGAATGTGAGAGTGGCCACTTTAGGAATGGGGGCCACATAGAGAGCCTGGGGCCTGCAGGGGTGGGATGGGTGGAAAGAATATTGGCAGTAATGGTGTGGTGGGGAGGAGAAAATCGGGGAGACAGATCCCTGCCATGTGGCAGAGCAGAGCAATAAATAGGGGTACAACCCCTGGCATGGGGGGAGAATGTAGACAGTGATATAGGGGAGAGGGTAACGATGGACAGAGGCCACAAAGCCTCTGACAGGCGGTGGGGGGAAATGGGGAGGACATAGAGCCCATGGCATAGGGGACAGGTGTAACCTTCGGGTGGGCTAAAATTTAATTCATTTGCCCTTCTCCAGTGCCTCACAGAAATAAACCCCAATCCCTGTGGAGAAAGCAGCAGGAAACCCAGGATCCAGTCTGTATGGGACTCACAGCAAAGATTTCTCAGTTACCACCCCACATTAAAATACTAATAAAAACAAACATAACAATGAACTTTATTAACTACTAACTAAATAAACCTTATCCTAAGAAAACAGAATAGTCCCTACAGAAACCCCGCAGGAAAGATACCCAGGAGTCCTGAAGTCCAGATGGAGTTCACCCAACTCTCAGCTACAGTCTTTGTTCAAGTCTAGAGGTGTGAGTGGCAAGAAATAGCTGTCGTCTTCTCTCATTGCAAGGGTCTTCAGTAGAATTCCATGCAGGCTTTTCCTTCTCCTCTGGAACCAGCACCATCCAGTCATCTCACTGTTAACCAGCCCTCAGTCCCATATGCATGTACACAGAGTCTGTTGCAGAAGACACTATAGGAGGGAGAAAGCATCTTGTTCACTCCTGGTTCAGCTTCTCTTCTGAAAACTGAGCACATGGGCTCTTCTCAAAGCAGCTCCTTCCTGCTGTCTGCACAGACTGCTGCTCTCATGTGATCTGACTTTGACCACCCCACATCACACCAGCGGGGAATCCTGTGGCGCATGCTCAAAAATGCTACCACTCCCTGCCTCCAGAAGTTTCTGGTTGTGGGTAGCTAATCTGCCCAGCAACAGCAACCCACCCTCAGTAGGTCTCTTAGAGCGATCCTTTTTTAGGCATATGGGTTACACAGGCACAAAACCTCTGGCCTGAGGTGAGGGATGGCTTCAGGGAATCCCTAAAATTGTGGGAAACAGGAGCATAACATACAAGGAGTTCGTGGTGTTGGAATGAAGGAAGTCAAGGAGTCTGTGGTGTGCTTTTTTTTTTTTAATGTCAGCTAACAGAAGCAACAAGTGTGGGGACCCTCTAATTTGTTGAATAGTATTGATGTATACTGCATACATGTAAGCTCTGTGCTGCTGTTTCACTGTAAAGGTCAATTATATCAAAACCATCATATAATGTCTTTTGAGTGTTTACAATTCTATAGTCCAAAGTTTGTTTCTAGCATTCCCCTCTTTTTTGTGTTCTCTCTCTCTCTCTCTCTCTCTCTCTCTCTTTAAGGTGACTGGAGGTTGGGAAATGGGAGCTGGGCAGTTCAGAATCTTTTAATGATCTAAAGCAGCAGTTTTTCAAATCATGGGTCAGGACCCAATACTGGCTTGCAGACCCTCTGGCAATGTGTCGTGTTGCCCTCTGCTGCCAAAAGACTGGAATGCATTGCTCAAATGTAGTTGTTGGGTTGCAGACATAAAAGGTTTTTTTCCACTGGGTCCCAAGAATAAAAGTTTGAAAACCACTGATCTAAAGAGTGGTTCCTAAAGGAGCTGTTACTTTTACCTGTCTATATTTTACTGCAGTACTGACTGCACTCAATACCAGAGAAGTTTCAAGATCTGGCATCTGTTAATGCAAGTTTTTTTTTTTGTTTGTTTTTTTGTTTTTGTTTTTTAAATAAATCTCTTTATATGCAAATTATTATACAAAACCTGTCTGTGGCTTTTAGGCATTAAGATGTTAATTGAAGGAGCTGGACTCATTTTTCTGCGAACATTTATACACTGAAGCAGATTATATGTTTCTTTACTATGTGGAAGAGAGGGAGAGAATGTATATTTGATAGTAGCTGGGAATTTGGAGCTGATTGTCCTTTTTTAAAAACACTGGCTTGGGTTTTTTATTTAGGATGATGAAGAGTTTCCTGATCTGGCAGCCGCTTCTGACAGAAAAAACAGGGTTGGGACTCAGAAATCCTTCTGTACTCCTCCTATTAATAGAAGACAGTCTGAAGTAAGAAATGCCTCTCGTACATTAGCTTTGTATCTCCAAAAACTAAACAGAAAAAAATGGAAAGTTTTAAAATGCTGAATTTTCACATTAGTTGTGCTTCAGTTTGGTAGAGAGGCTTGCTTTTTGTATGTTATGGGGAAATGGCCACTGGTATCTTTTGAAGTGTTGTAGCCATCTTGGTCCCAGGATATTAGAGAGACAGGGTGAGAGTGGTACGTCTTTTATTAGACCAACTTCTGTTGGTGAGAGAGATGAGCTTTTGAGCTCACACAACATTCTTTTTCAGGTAAGCTTGTAAGCTCATCATTCACCAACAGAAGCTGGCCCAATAAGTCCCACTTGGTCTCACAGGTATCCATGGCAGGGTATCTTCAACTTCTGGCTCTGCAGCCTGGCTAGTGTTAACTATGCCCAATTATATATCTAGGCCACCTGGAACTACATTTCAGTGCCAGGCTGCAGCAAAGGTAAGAACTGTGAAGCTTTGTTTACTTACCTACATATGAATTCATTTCACCATTGTCCACTTTAAAATTATTCTGTAGTGAAGGAACAAATCTAAGGCTTGGTCTACACTATCCACCTTTACTGGTATAACTACATTGCCCGAGCGATGAGAGGACATCTCCTGTCTCCGTAACTACTGCCACTCGGGGAGGTGGAATACCTATGCCAATGGGAGAATTTCTCCTGGTGGCATAGTAGTATTTAGCTATGATAGCAGTTTGAGTGTAGACAAGCCCTACATCATTTTTGTGTTTATACTGGAGTAGTGTTTTGCACTCTTTGGGTTGCGACCTGCATGGGGAGAATGGGGGCAGAGAGAATCCACAAGGTATTGAAAACTTTTTTTGCAATTCTAAACTAAAAATATAAAATTTACTATAGAACTTGGGTACTATACTACTAAGTAAACTAGAAATACTGAAGGAAGGTGCAGGACTTGGATGTGGTTGAAAGATATAGCAGCCAATGGGTGCTTACTTTTTCAGAGGAAACTCATTGCTCAGTATTACAGGTGTGGATCTCAGCTTCTGTTACTGTAGGTAGGCTTGATTAACACATGCTCCCTTTATTCTCTCTGTGGATATTTATATTGCTTACATTTTGATGTTTTAAGTCTATATAATAGGAGTGGCTAAACATTTTCTGTTCATGCTTGACACTCTCTTTCTGCCTTTAAATTTCAAAGGTACATCTAACCAAAGAGTCTTGTGACAGCCAATGTCGAAATGATGCATCCAATCTGAAAATTGCTGTAAGAGCAGGAAAAAAATCAGGGAGACAGGCTTCATCTGCTGGTACATTGGAAAGGAAAAAACCTCAGGTAAACAAATTCCCATTGAAACTAAGTAACACATCCTGATATTGCAGAGAGAACTGGCATATTTAGCAATAAGGACCGAAAGGTTCAAGCTTAGATACAAGTATGTTCATATTTTTGTATCTAATGCAAGTGACCTGACTCTTTTTTTAGTAGGAAGCACTTGGCACCTGTGAAAATCAACCCACTTGCTTTAGCTTTTAGGGTTTGAAAATTTTTTCCCACCATATCATTTCATTTGTTTTTGCAGTGTACAATGGAGATTGACTCCTTAGCCCATCTGACTCAATTGTGACATGCCTGATCCTAAACCAATGCCTTAAGAATTTAGGAACAGTTTGAGCTGAAGTCTTCAGGATATTGCGTACCCAATGATTGTATCCTCACATCTACATCCAACCATAGGCACGTAATGTGGAGGGAAAGCAGATTCTGGTTAGTGCTGCCCCCCAAGCTAACTTTTAAGATATAGGAGAGGGTGACTTGGTCTACCTTGTTCCAAAATATTCTTCCTGGATTCTTCTTCTGTATTGTTGTCTATAAACGTTGAGAAATGCTTTATACTATTTCAGTGGGCTCTTCAAAATTATTTTCAAGTTAGTAGTCAACCATGTGGAGCTAGGTTGTAGTGTAACTGTGGTAATGGAAGTAAATCAGAAAACCCCAGTCTTCTGCTTCCTGGCTTGGGTTGTTGTTGGTCTGGTATGTCCCTAAATTGATGACTGGGGATCTGAAGGAAGAAAAGGGATACAATGATTTAGGAAGGTGACCTTGGTTTGGGCATTGTGCTTAATCTGGTATGCTTTGTGTACAGAAATCGTGGAGGACCATGATCCTGTTGAGATCATTTTGTGTCTTATTCTTGTAGCTATAAAATAACAGGGGAATGATTTTGTTAGCACTTTCTGCATCCTTAGGCCTGGCCTACACTTAAAAATTGGATATATTATAATTGCCTGTGGTAGAACAGCCATTAACTTTCAAATGTGTTGTACTGGGACATAATCACATGACTAGATCAACCTATCCATGTTGCTTAGGTCTATGGAAAAATTTTGCACCCTGAGTACTGTGATTAGGTGGTGTAGATATAGCTACATTGATGGAAGAATTATTCTGTTGACCTCACTACCATCTCTTAGAGAAGTGGATTAACCATATCATGGAAAAAAACCTTTTGTTGGTGTAGAAAGCATCTGTACTATAGCACCATCGCTGTCTTTAGCTGTGTCTCTGTAGTGTATATTCCCTAAGTTTCATGTTACTGTGAATAAAAAAAATCTATCGGAGGCAGAAATAAAAGCAAGAACATGAAGCTTCAGTACATTTGGATTTAAATGAGCATTGTCTCTGGACATAAGAAATTATTGTGAAGTATGGTGCCTGCCATGAAGGAGGCTACTTGCCCATGCTCTTGGATGGAGAAACGGGAGAATAAGGCTGTTTGTCGGAAGGCTGCATGTAGAGGGAGAATCACTAGAGAATTCTTTTCAAAGAAAGGCATGGGCCAGGATGAGGTGTCTGTCCAAGTCCATTTGCTGAGAACCAGCCACTAATTTAAAAAAATGCACTGCATATTTATTCTACATATTTCTGAATTAAAATTAGAACTCCAGACCTTTTTTTTTTTTTTTAAATAAAAGGTAACTGACATACTCGCCAAAGTAGAAGTCTGTTCATTCTTGAATATCTAGTGATGCTAGTATACAGAGGTTTGACTTCTTGGTCCTGTGTTCCAGTAGGTATCAAAAAAGTACATCAGTAATCCAAAACAATTACTATACTAGAGCATTAAGATTTCATGTGTTTTTTCATTTTTAATTGTTTGATCATTAAACACACGTTTTTTCTAAATGATTGTCTCTGTAGTATATTGTGTTACAAGAAATACAGCCTCTTAAAAGCTGAAATGGGACAGCCCCTGGTTTATTCTGGTCTTCCTTAGGAAGCTTCCAAGAGCAGTGGAAAGAAGAGTCAGATTCCAATGCAGCTGGATTTGGGAGGCATGTTGGCTGTATTGGAGCAGAAACAACATACAGAGAAATCGAAACTGTCCTCCAAACCCTTGGTGCTTTCAGGTACAGACTAAGATTCAATTTCCTTTATTCTTGTCAACTGTGGTAGTTTCAAGTATGGGAAATTTTAAAATAGCTTCACTTTCAATATGTGATAATTAAGCAACATATTTCAAGTTTGTGATGGACAAGAAAATCAAAGTGAAGCAGGCTGCATATAAAAAGTTGAGATGAGTATGGAGATAGGGGAAAAACCACAATTCTACCTGGAAAGGAACTTTTCACATGACTAGGAAAGAAGACTGAAAACAGTTCACATCTTAGTTAGGTTAAATTACCAACTTGTTTGACACCTTCAAAGACTATTGGATGTATGTTAATTGGTCCTAGAAACAAAAAATAGCAGTGTCTTGTGATCTGACTTACATCATGGTTTAGGTTTTAAATCATCAGCTGATTTGGTTCTTGAGCAGTAAAATTGAGCAATATCTTTATTTTTTTATTATAACTGTTAACCATTAGTAGGTAAGACAACTACACTTGGATTTATGGAGATAAAAAGTAAAAAAGTTTGACTTTTAGAGCTAATTGTAGAAATGCTGTAACCATATATAAATACTGCTGTGTTCAAGAATGCTAGCAAGGGGTCAGAAAACTTACCACACTGAGCTGTCTGATGAAAACTCTCTTATCTCAGTTGGTGGTGCCATACCATTGCTTTCAAAGGAACCTGCAACAGTAACAAAAAATCAACCGTTAACTCAAGGAAAGATACCACATAATCCATTGGACTCAAGCGCTCCTTTGGTAAAGAAAGGAAAGCAGAGAGAAGTTCCCAAGGCAAAGAAGCCAACATCTCTTAAAAAGGTACACCAACTTATTACTTTTTATTAAAAACTAGTATTAACACAGCTATTCTATTTAAACATATAACAGACATATGGTAAATCTATTAATCTGGTTTTCCTCCTTGCAACAAATTCAGTTGTAGATCTGAGACTTTTTTTTTTTTTTTTAAAAGTCTTTTTATATAGTCAAGCTTAATATATTAATCAGGGTTCCGGATCAGGATTCTTTACTTCTAACGCAAGCCACTTCATAGTCCATGGACTGTATGTATGAAGAGATACTCAAATCTCTGTTATGGGGAAATGTATTAAATCTCTAGTTCGCTTTTATAGCCAAGCCATGCTCAGTGCAGGTTTGGGGAGGTTGGCTGATCTCCAGCATCAGTTAGAGCAGCCTGAAAGCTGCTCTAATATCTGCGTGGTTGCCATGAAGCTTTTTATAGATGTTGAAAATCCCCAGCATGCAAGGATATCCAGGCTCCTTCCCTTGTGCCTTGGACATCCTTTAATATTGGGGTAGCATTAGTTCAGTATCATCTGGAATTCCTGAGTCCAAGAGGAGCCAGATAGGATGGCTTAATGGCCACTCAGCACTGCTGAAGTGTACCTAAAAATTGTACAATATTAAGAACTGTACCTAGTAAGTGGTTTGCCAGATGGCGCTTTGGACATTTTAAACTTTTTTTAACCGTCCTTTGCTTAATCGGTTTTCAGACTCTAAACTTAAGAGGCAGGGCTTTTTTGCCTGTTCTGTTGTTAGTGCATTTGGGAGCCATATTGTGATAGAAGGATGTCATTTTGCTCTTTCTGTTTTTCTCCTTATGAGACAGACTGGAGAATGTGCTCTTGCAACTGAGCCCTGTGGTGTGAGTGGTCACAAAGCTTGGGTCAGTCAGCTGAGTCGGTAGCCCTATACATGTTACAGCCACAGTAGCTAGCTACATTGACAGTTGTTGCAAATGCAGGGAAGGATGATTAATTTCAAGAAGCTGTCAACTGCTCTAGCCACAGCAGTGCCCTTTTAATGAGTCATCAAATTGAATCCAGTGCTTCACAGTTTCCTTCACTTTCAATACTCCCCTCTATTACCCTGTACCACTCAGATCAGTCTCTTCCCGCCCCCCCCACACACACACAGTTGAGGAACACTGATGGGACAACAAATTGACTAGATTTCCCATAAGAGGATGGGAGGGAGTAAAGCCTCAATCCAGCAAAGTGCATTGTGTGTATGCAATAGGACTACTCCCACACTTTATGGTCACACTTAAGTGCATTTGTCTGCCCCTTTGTGTTGGCCAGCTTCTTGCTATCTCTATTCTTCAGCTTCCTTCACAGTAATTATAGCTGGCCACCAGCAGTTTATTTTTCAGTTATGATGGTAACCATTAGAAAGCATCAATGTTAATATAAGTGCAGAAAGTGCATCTTTTCTCCTTTTAATACAGAGACAGGTTAGGGCATATGTGGTTTTTGGTTGAGTCTTCACACTTACTGTGCATCAGGCTGTCTGAACCTGGTGTGACAGGATACACCTACTTTGAGAAACTTGAGTGACATGGAGGAGTTAATGTTTGTGTATATGGTCTCGGTGTTAAAACTTGACTGTATTGGTGCCGGCATGACACTGAACTGTTTGATTTTTTTTTTTAAGATTATTTTGAAAGAGCGAGAACAACGAAAACAGCACCTGTTAGAACAGACAGCAATTCCAAAAGATGATGGAGATGCTGTTCATCGGGGTGAAGAATCCACAACTGAAGATCAGACACTTACTCAGGCTAACAAAGCAGGTAATTTCCTGAAGCTACATGTCTTATTTTTTTTTTTATCGGTATGGGGAGGCTTTTTTATTTATTTATTTATTTATTTAAAAAAAGCTAGCTAGATGGATGCACCACCTGCAGTGTAGCATTGCTGTGGTGCTTTCTGATGAGTAGACAATACGATATGTAGGTGGGTGTGTGGGTGTAATTGCGCTTTCTGCTTTTACAAACTGGTACAAAAGCCTTGTGAAATGAAGATTAGCACAGAGACCATTCCTCCACTAGAGGCTTTCTAAAAGGTTGTTTTGCAGAGCACAGTTCCAGTCCATCTAGAAGAGCATGTCAGAGCTCATACCCTGCTGCTTGGAATTGTTGCCCCCTTTCTATATGTTGGATTGTAACTGTATGTCACAGCCCTCATAAAGCTCTCCCAGCTGGATGCTCACGGCGCTGCAGTGTTTGGGTCCTACCACACCCTTAAGCTTCATTTTCTGAGCGTAGGCTGCAGTCTTGTCTTGGCACCTCTGGCACTTTTATGGGCACTAGCTCTGTCTGTTACTCCTCCATTGAAATGGGGTTGTGTGTTCCTGGGGTCCTACGCCCAGGACTAGAATTGATGCTGCTTCCTAGCGAAAGCCTGTCTAAAATGAAAAGATCCGAATCTATTGGGAATAGATTCTAAAGCACCTGGTCATATTTTAATACTTCTTGCTGGGTCAGTATTAGGAATTTTCCTAGTAATCCTGAAGAATGTAAAAGTAGGACTGGTAGGAACTATATATTATTTCACAGAATAATAGGGATGGAAGGGACCTCACGAGGTCATCTAGTCCAACCCCCTGCTAAAAAGCAGGACCACTCCCACTAAATCACCCCAGCCAGGGTTTTGTCTAACCGGGCCTTAAATATCTCCAAAGATGAGATTCTACCACCTCCCTAGGTAGCCCATTCCAATGCTTCACCACCCTCCTAGTGAGAGAGTTTTTCCTAATATCTAACCTTGACCTCCCCAGCTGTAATTTGAAACCATTGCTCCTTGTTCTGTCCTCTGATACCATCGAGAACAGCCTAGCTCCCTCCTCTTTGGAGCAACCCTTCAAGTAGTTGAAGGTTGCTATCAAATCTCCCCTCAGTCTTCTCTTCTGTAGACTAAATAAGCCTAATTCCTTCAGTCTCTCCTCATAAGTCATGTGCCCCAGCCCCCTAATCATTTTTGTTGCCCTCCGCTGGACTCTTTCTAATTTGTCCACATCCTTTCTGTAGTGGGGAGCCCAAAACTGGACACAATATTCCAGATGCGGCCTGACCAGTGTCGAATAGGGGGGAATTATCACATCCCTCGACCTGCTGGCAATACTCCTACTGATGCAGCCTAATATGCCATTGGCCTTTTTCGCAACAAGGGCACACTGTTGACTCGTATTCATCTTCCTGTCCACCATAACCCCCAGGTCCTTTTCTACAGCGCTGTTACTTAGCCGATCGGTCCCAAGCCTGTAGCAGTGCATGGGATTTTTCCTTTCTAAGTGCAGGACTTTGCACTTGTCTTTGTTGAACCTCATGAGGTTTCTTTCGGCCCAGTGTTCCAATTTGTCCAAGTCTCCCTGGATCCTGTCCCTGCCCTCCAGAGTATCTACCATTCCCCCCAGCTTGGCGTCATCCGCGAACTTACTAAGCACACAGTCTAGCCCGTCATCAAGATCATTAACGAAGATGTTGAATAGAACCGGCCCCAGGACCGACCCCTGGGGCACTCCACTCGTTACCAGTTGCCAACTAGACATCGAGTCATTGATTTCTATCCGCTGAGCCCATTGATCAAGCCAGTTTTCTATCCACCTTACGGTCCACTCGTCCAAACCATACTTCCTTAACTTGCCGACAAGAATGCTGTGGGAAACCATATCAATAGACTTGCTAAAGTCGAGGTGTACCACGACTGATATAGGATAGTCCTTGTGTTACATTTTCACTTATACATCTGTTCAGTTTTTGGTCGGTCTTTTATAATGCAAATACAACTGTTCATTTCTTTATGCTTAGTTACAGCAGAAGATGTTCTTGTAACCTCAGTTGATGTGGCTCCGAGCAATTCAGAAGTGCTCCTAGAATGTAAAGAGCTCAAGGATGCTACAGAAAATTCCCTTGTTCTAACACAACCTAACTCCAACCTTCCCAAAATTCATAGCAGGAGATTTAGAGAGTAAGTATTTCTTTGTGCAACGGTACCACACGCAGGACATTGGTTGAATAAGGTAAGTTACGTCGAGACATGCTATGCTATGCTAACTGAATTTTAAACCCACTGTTCTGACTTTTTATTTTCCGCTATCCTGCAGGTTGATACCTGCTAAATGACCTCACAGTAAGCAGCAAGTGCAGCACTTTTATGTTGTCATTCAGGCTAGGAAGGCAAATCCGAGATCACTAGAGAAGAGGAGGATAATAACTTTAGTGGTGGCAAAGGAAGGAGGAGAAGCTACTCTTAGGCCTTGTACACACTGCAGAGTTATCGCACGGTAATGCGTACACACAAATCCTGCTTGTTGCGAGGCAACAGCCCTCTTGCCACGCAACAGGTAAAGCTCCTGAACGAGGGTGATAGCCATTATCGTGGAACAGCTGTTACACATTACAGTGCATGTGTATTCTCATCACACAATAATTGGCCTCCGGAAATGTCCCAGCATTCCAATCCCGTTCTTTCTGGTCTTCCTCCTGCACGCTGTGGCTGTGACATGACTGGCCCCGCCCTCCTGTGAGTCCTGGGAATTTTTGAATTGTTCCCCTGCGGTCACTTCTTGTTTGTTCGGCATGGAATGCAGCTGGTTTTTCCAACAGCAGTGGCGGCTCAACACGGCAAAAACACTCCAGTCTGGACCACAGCTGAGGTACTCGACCTTATCAGCATCAGGGGAGAGTCTGCTGTGCAGGCATGGCTACGTGGCAGCAAGGAGAATTTTGACACCTATGGCCAGATTTCTCAGGCCATGGCAGAGAGAGGTTATGAAAGCGACACGCTGCACTGCAGATCGAAGGTGAAGGAGCTGCGGATAAGCTACCACAGAGCCAGGGATGCATACCGGTGCTCTGGGTCAGCACAGGTAACATACAGATGTTACAAGGAGTTGGAAGCCATCCTCAGTGGGGGTCCCACAACCTCTCCCAAGGCTCCTGTGGACACGTCTACCACCCCTCCTCCGCGCCCGGGGCCCCCCCCCCAGCCAGCGGTTACCGGAGCAGACCAGGATGATGAGG
>ML685776.1:4080650-4153877 GCA_007922175.1 Pelusios castaneus | reverse complement strand
ACCCCCCCCCCCCCCCCCCCCCCCCCCCCCCCAGCCAGCGGTTACCGGAGCAGACCAGGATGATGAGGTGATAGATGGAGGATGACCTGGAGGCTGAAAGTGGTGTGGCTGACTTATCAGGACGTCAGGAGCTGTTCTTCTCTCCCTCCCCCCCACCAAGACGTGCAGCCAACATTCCTTCTCCACCTTGTCTTCTGAGGTGGCAGAGGAGAGTTCTGGTAAGTTTTCCCAAAAGTGATGCTTCTGTGTTTGGGAGCCAAGTTTTCTAGGTGCATAAAGAGCAGGTGTGGCTGGGTGTTATGGGGTGGATGCAGTCCCATTTCATTTCTCACTGCTCAGGGCATTTACTCTGCATTCATGAGCAGTGCATTAATGCATGCAGTATTTCTCAAATAATCCTCTGCGTTGAGCTCACTGAAGTTTTCCTGGATGTACCTCCACAGCCTCCTAGCAACATTGGACGGGAGACCTAATGTGTTTCCACCCCAATAGAAGGACACTCTCCCTTGCCAGTTGCAAAGCATGGTACTGGGAACCATGGCTGCATGCAGTCCTGCTGCATATAGTCCTGGCTTATATCCAGTGGCATGTAGTATATGTATTCTGGCTTGCAGAGGCACTCTAAGGAGTGAGATGTCGACTTCCATGGCTGTCCCCTATGGAGAATGTTGCCCCAAACTACTGTTATTATTCAAACTACATTGTCTGGATTGCTAAAATACTACAATCTTTTCCCAAATCCCTTTGTCACATAAAAGGGCCGTTCCTGGGACCCATGAACAACCCACGTACCTTGTTCAGATCGGTCAGGGAACCAGAGGATGCACATTGCTTTGGGCACAGTGGAATGTGCTCCTGGAACTTAACATTGGATCTTTAACCAATGTAAGAACAATAACTGTATTTGATGTTTCATTTTTCCCTAGAAGTGACCTTCGCCAGGTGCTGGTCTGCTCCAGCTGAGACAGATAAGAAAGCGGCCTTGCAGAAGCAAGGAGGATATGATCCAAGAGCTCATGCAATCCACCAAGGCTGCAGCAAGGGAGACTAGACTTTGGAGACAGGAATGCCAGCAGGACTGCAAAGAGAACTATTTGAAGAGGCAGAAATAGAAGGATGACCTGATAAGCATCCTGAAGGAGCAAACACAACTGCTAAAGACTATGGTTGGTCTGCAGATGCAGTTGCTTCAGGCTCGCCCACCCCTTCAGACACAGCAACAGTTTCTGCCTCCTCCACCCCATTCTCCCACAAAGCATTTCTTCGAAGGCCAGGGACCCTCCTGGTACAATGTAACATCCAACCCTTCACAGAGCTATGGCATCGAGCCCCGCACCTACACACACCTATACCACCTTCCATAGTCACTACAGAATGTTAGCTCACCACCTTTTGTTTTTTAGTAATAAAAGTGAATCTCAAATTGTGCAGTGTCTTTATTCATACAGATCCAAGATTTGTTACCTCATGTTCACTCTTTATTCATTTGATCACAATACAGTTACCCCGTCGCGCTGAAGTGCCCTGCAGGTTTGCAGTTGCAGTGTGACCCACTGCAATGTGATGCGCCCTATGCATCCCCATTACTGAAATGCTCTCCGAGTGTCCCCCTTATGCAAACGGCTCCCCATTGCGCCCCCCTAATACTCCTACTGGCTGGCTGTTTGAACGTACCCTGCAGGCGCTCAGCCTCAACATCCCACACAGGGGAAAATTTCTCTCCCCTACTTTCACAAAGGTTATGAAGGACACAGCACGCTGCGATGATGGCTGGAATGTTGTCCTCATCAAAGTCCAGCCTCCCATACAAACAGCGCCAGCGCCCCTTTAAGTGGGCAAAGGCGCGCTCCACAGTCATTCTGCACTTGCTCAACCTATAATTGAACCGTTTTGCTGGAATCCAAGTTGCCTGTGTAGGGCATCATGAGCCATGGCATGGGTGGGTAGACTGGGTCTCCTAGGATGACTATAGGCATCTCCACATCCCCATCAGTAATTTTCTCATCAAGGAAGAAGGTCCCTACTTGCAACTTCCGGTGCAGCCCCGTGTTCCTGAAAATACGGGCGTCATGCACCTTTCCCGACCACCCAGCATTGATATCTGTGAAACGCCCCCCTGTGATCCACAAGTGCCTGCAGCGCCATGGAGAAGTAGCCCTTCCTATTTATATGCTCAGTCGCAAGATGGTTTGGAGCGAAAATAGGGATGTGTGTGCAGTCTATTGCCCCTCCACAGTTTGGGAATCCCATGGCTGCAAATCTGTCCACAATGTCATGCACATTGCCCAATGTCTCTGTCCTCTGAAGCAGAGCACGATTGATGGCTCGGCACACCTGTGACAGCGCTATCTTGACGGTGGACCTGCTGACTCCAAACTGATTTGCGACCGACGGGTAGCAGTCAGGAGTTGCCATCTTCCACACAGCAACTGCGACACGCTTCTCCATGGTGAGGGCAGCTCTCATTTTGGTGTCCTTGCGTTGCAGGGCAGGGCTAGCTCCTCACACAGTTCCATGAAGGTGGCTTTCCTCATTCGAAAGTTCTGTAGCCTCTGCTCTTCATCCCACATCCACATAACACTCAGTGCTTGTCTCTTGTGACCAGAACCGGCAGTGCACCGTGTGCAGATGCTCTGTGAAGGAGCTCGGCAACGCAGTGCTGTTGTTCTGTATGGCATTCAAGCAGCCCTGGGTCCTCCAATTCCTGGTTTGGTTCGGAGGTCAGTGCATACTGTGTGACCAGCTGAGATCTATTCATTATGCTGAAGATGACAGTGGAGATCAGAGCTGGATCCATGTTATTGCAATTGAGAGTGCCGGGAAGGAATGCAGCAGTGTTGAAAATGGGTGCGAGTTACTATTAGCAATGAGGAAGACAGCAGGGGAACGCAATGCACCATAGGAAACAGAATTTACCTATGGTGCTCAGAGCTCCTATCCTTCTATCCAGGATTCTTAGCGCTGAATCAGGATGAGTGGAAGTATGGGATAGGTGCCCACAATTCAATGAGGTATATTGCGAAATTGCTAAGTGTGGACACACTGTTCCGTTACAAGGAGCGCCGTGTGTCCGCGATCCAGCGCAATAAAAACCACATGACTTTTGCAACGCAACAGGCTTCTTGCATGACCATTCTGTAGTGTGTACATGGCCTTAGAGATATAAACAACTTGCTTATAATGTGGAATAAATCACATTATAGTTGTATTGAGAGAGAGAATTAAGGCTTTTTCACCTTTCCGAAAATAATCTTCTTATGGTTAGAATGTTTCCTTTGGTTTTCTGCTACCAGACAGAATGCTAGAGAGGTACAGAGCAGAATGTAATTAGCTGGATAACATGTTCATGTTGGGGTGTTCACAGAGAAATCAAAAGGACAAGTTAATTGCCCTTTTGTACAAATACTTCAAATGTTATGAAAGCAGCTGTGTGTGCATGTTCCCTTTTAGCTCAGTAGCTATTAGGTTTGAACAGCAGGTCAGAGATTCAGTATAGGGGAAAATGAAACTTTGCCATTGATGTAACTGTTTAGTAAGTGGTGCTTTCATCTTCATTCTTCAAAAAGGCACTGCCAACCGTTTTTATGCTTCAAACTTAATGACTTAAAAAAAAAAAAAGTCTTTTAAAAACGTTTCAGTATTCCCCCTACTCTGTTAAAGTAAAAGAAAACTTTCAATTGCTTTTTTAAAAAAATGAACTAATTTCTTGTATCCACACCCACGCAACAATATTTCACTGAAAATGGCAGATCTGGATATGCACAGGGCTACCTCAACCACAGAGGTCTTTTACTGCTTCATATTCAGGATGGAGGATTCTTTTCTGCAGCTAGATTACATTGTTTTGGATTTTCATTGTATTGTTTTAATAGGATTGTCTAGTAAACTGTTACTGAAGTAGATCTGAAATGGTAAAGTTCTTTTTAAAAAATGCCACTGAAATATAAAACTAACCAATATGCAGCCCAGTTTTGGTTAGTAATGGTTAGAAATAAGAGACCAGATTCACCCCTCATGGTAATCCCTGGAGGAGAGGACAAGGAATGTTTTGGTTCTCCTTGGATTATTCCTTCGTTTTTCTAGTGTGGCGATAGTTAGTGGATTCCAGTATTCCTCCAGAAGAAGAAAGCAAAGGTCTGACTCAAAGTTCTGAGATCTGGGTGGATTTTAGATATATGAGGATACAGGAGCATCCATACAAAGGTCCTAAGACTTTGTAGCCACTTATCCCATCACTTTCTGGGAGTCTGGCTTCCTTGGCTCCATACTGCCAGGGATTTCCTTCATCACAGCTGTCCCCAAAGCCCTTTCTTAAGAGTGATTACCAGTGTTGAGAGTTTTTCTAGGGAGAAGCTTTGGTGTAGTTATCTAATTTCCCACACTGATTTCTCTGGGTGCTAAGAGGAATGAGGTGCATCTCCTCTTCCTGTGGATCCCCTTCCACGAGGGCATGATCTGACCTGGAGATGAGTCCTTTGCCTTTGACTCTTGCTCCAATTTTGCAATCTTGTTATAAGTGAGAGTGCTATAGAAATCAATTAGCAACCATGTTGTAGAAATGCTCTCTTGAATATGAGTAAAAATAGACTGTGACATTGGGAAATCTTTCATTAGCAAAATAGTCCTTTTATATTGATGTGCATGTCTTGTTATAATTTGATATGGGAGCTGGATCAAAGAAACCGATCTCCCTGTACCTTCTAATCCACTTGAAAAAGTTTTCATTGTCCTGTATACATAGTGTGTATTTGAAAGAGCGTAATGATGTTTGTGATTTGCAGAATATATAACATTTAAACAGCTGATTCTGTCTTCCAGTTACTGTAGCCAGGTTCTTAGTAAAGAAGTTGATAATTGCGTGACAGATCTTCTAAAGGAACTGGTTCGTTTCCAAGATCGCTTGTATCAGAAAGATCCTGTAAAGGCCAAAACAAAGCGCAGACTTGTTATGGGGCTCAGAGAAGTTTTGAAACACCTGAAGCTGAAAAAATTGAAATGTGTCATCATCTCTCCAAACTGTGAAAAGATTCAGTCAAAGGGTAAATGTTCTACAAGAAGTAAAAGGTTTTATTTTCATAAAATAAATGTGGAACACACTTAACGTTGGTGTTCGTACCTTCTGAGGGCCACATCTTACATTTGGAGGAAACTGCCATGGAAGATTAGTGATTTATTGGTGCAAGTAATTCAGATTGTTCATTCTAAGGAATCTGAAAGCAAATGACTGGCTGGAAGATAATCAGATTGTCACTGAAGTACTTTTAGTGTTTAGATCAGTGGTTCTCAAACTTCTTTCCTCAGGACCCAGTTAAAAAAATCATTTATGCCCACAGCCCGACAATGACATCTTTCAGCAACGTTTTCCAGTCTTTTGATGGCAGCAGCTGGGGGCCCCGGGACCCTGTACCTGAGGGTCTGCGATCCAGTACTGGGTCTTGACCCCTGGTTTGAAAACCACTGCTTTAGATCACTGCCACTGATCTGTGATTTTGAAATGACTGCTTAGCTTTAAAAGTTGTCTTTTTTGACAGTCGTGGCTTCATCATTAGCCACACTGTTTGTAGTAGTGATGAGGTATCACTGCAAGCTTTTTTCGTCAAATATGGTAAAATACGGAATTTAGTGCAGTGCAATCTGAGGAGTCTTGTTGATTCAGAGAATCAGACCAGCCTTTAAAAGAGCAGCTCCTACACTGTTACTGAGTTTCAAGAATGTTTCTGTGCACTGCACATTCATACAGACATTTGGGCATTTCTAAATGCTGCATCTTAAATCATTAGCTTTTACAAAGGGACTTCTGGCGGTAATGCCTTTTTAATTATAACTGGCTTGAATAAACAATACAGTTTGAATAATCTCATTCTTAGTTCTCTGTCTGTTCCAGGTGGGTTGGATGAGACGCTACATACCATTATTGACTGTGCCTGTGAGCAGAATATCCCGTTTGTTTTTGCACTCAATCGCAAAGCTCTAGGACGTTGTGTGAACAAAGCAGTGCCTGTCAGCGTGGTGGGAATTTTCAGTTATGATGGTGCTCAGGTGAGTAAACAGAGACATTGGGTCATGCTGTTAATGAATATTACTCTGGAATATAATGTGTAAAATAAAGACCTGACTCAGAAAGCTAGTCCCTCCCACCATTTTCTTTATTTATACTCCTGAAAGGTCAGTTGCTTTATAATGTTATACAGAACTTTTACCATTTATTTCCACATCACCTTCCTCTATTTGTTTGTTTGTTTGTTTATTTATTTATTTATTTATTTATTTATTTATTGCTATGTTTGCAGATGTACTTTTAGTCAGCTCTCCACCTCTTCTCTGCCCAAATCTGTTCTTCAAAAAGTTTTGCTTTTAGCTAATTGGTATTTTAAATCCTTAGTGTGGAAGAGCAGCCAAGTGGCAGTCCTCTCTCTTTATTTAAAATCAACCTCAGTATTTCAGATTGGGAAACAACTAGAAACAGGGGGGGATTCTTTAGGACATTCAGTAACACTTGAAAATATAGAATAATCTTCTGACTGGTAGGATATTAGTTTGAATGAAATGTTGCAGAAAGGGGAACTAAGTTTTCAAACTGGTACATGATAAAAATAGCACTTATAACACATTAGGTTCAAAGCAAGCTACAAAAACACATAGCTATACATGTGTACGATGTGTGTCTAAAACCACACATTGCTTAAAGTACCTTTGTGTTCCTCACTTAATCAGAAAGTCCTTAGGTATTTTTCCTTGTTGGCTTATCGTTAACCAAAGCAAGACAAAGTTACCACACGAAATCTAAGTACATGGTTTTATTATTCTGTTTTGCCTGCTCCTGTGTGGTGTTATTCCTGAGTAGAAGAGGTGGAAAAACTACTCTACTTTGACAGAGAAGTATGGTTTCAGCCATAATTGTACAGGTTTTTATCCTCTTACAGTAGGTTTATCTCCCACTTTTTTCCTTATTAGGATCATTTTCACAAAATGGTAGAACTGACCATGGAAGCCAGGCATGTATACAAAGATATGATAGCAGCTTTAGAGGAAGAAGCAGCTGAAGGAGAAGGAAGTGAAAAACACAGCACAATCTTAGCTACTCAATATGAAGAGGGAAGCTCGCCCAAAACTTCTAGAACACCTCATGTAGAGTCTGATGAAGATATACCTAATTACAGTGAGTATCGAGTGACTTATTCTCTGTTTTTAGTCAGTTTTCCTTCCTTTGATACTAAAATTCTCCTTTGATAGATACAACAAAATTTCCCTGAGGCAGTGCAGCTGAAGGATGTCTGGTTCAGAAGGTTCAAAAGGGGTAGCCATGTTAGTCCCGTTTCTGTAAATTCCCCATCTTCCAGCATCTGACGAAGTGGGATTTTCTCCCACGAAAGCTCATGCGATAAATAAATTTTAGTCTTTAAAAGTGCCACAGGACTTTTTTTTTTTTTTTTTTTGGTCAGGGAAGGAAACATATCACTTTCATCTGTGACCTTACCAGATGTTAAAAATTGAAGTCAACCCTGGTTGCTGTTTAAGATCTAAGGATAATCTAGTTTTTCATGAAGTTGTGTTGGTAACACATCTGGTACATTTACACAGCAAAAGCTGTGCCCAGGGTAGCCTACCCAAGCTAGACTGAACCTAGCTAGTTTCTGTAGTAGCAGCAGTGAAGTTGGCACGGAGCAGGCTAGTGAGCCAGATGTGCAGTCAGGGTCTGTGCCTGGCTTATACAACCTGTGCAGAAGCCCATGCGTGCTGTTTTCACGTGTGTGTTGCCCATCTGTGCTAGCTGGATTTAAGCCTACGCGCGGCTTTTGCTGTGTAGAGACGTATACCTACCGTAGTTAGTTGGCATTCTTTCTTCGAGTAATTTCTGAAATAGTCCAACTGGTGGTAGATGGCAAGACTTGTAAAAGAGCTGCTGCCCATTTGTGGTCCTCAATTCCACCGGCACTTCTGGGAAGACTAATTGGCCAAGCAGACTGGCTAAATTCTGGTTAAAAAGTTTGACAGTTTGCTATTGCAGCTTCACTTCATAAGATTCTTTGGTGTATGAAGCCCGTCAACCCTGTAGGTAACTGTGTTTACAGTATACAAGGAATGGTCCCTGTTTATGTATAATTAGGATGTGTTTAAAAAAAAAAAAAAAAAAGTGTTTGATATAGCATTGGAAAGTTACTCTTAAGATCATTACTTTCAAACAGCAGTAGGCAAATGAGCAATTAGCACAGGGTTTAGGTGATTTGTAACTTCTCCAGAGGGACTGCCTTTTCCAGCAGGTGCTGCACAGCGTAAGAGGCCCTACATGTTGATTTGTCCCTCGGTTTTTGTTGTCCTTCATACTATGGAATTTTAATATTCAGCAGCTTTAGTAGGTTTGTCTATGAATATTAAAATGGCGGGAGGGGAATTTGTGCGATATCCTGAGAACTTAGTGACTTTTATACTAATATTCTGTTCTTTGTTTATAGTTAAAATCTGGAAGAAAAAGCTTGAGGAGGAGTATAACCCTTATGCCTTGGAATTAGAAAAGCTGGCAACTCCTGAAATGCCGACCTTGAATTTAGAAGAGCCTCAGTGAAGCTGGATCATATTTTATTGGGCCTTACTACTTTTTACATAGATATGTAAATACTGAATTACTTAAAATCAATGATCCATCTAAACTGCAGGTGTAGCAAAATAAAGTGTCATGTAGGAAACAGCTAAAGGTGCCGAAGAAGTCTATTCTGATCTCATTTAAACAAAGTACATGCTGGAACTGGAGCGCACGGAACATTGGCTGATTGTTACAGGTTTCTGTCTACTTGATTGGCTGCTAAACCTGCGGCTGCTCCATTCTTTATACTGGAGAATTAATTTGAAGGGAGAAAACAGTGAGTTGGTTTAACCCAGAATCACTTGGGAACTGACTTGTTTTAATACATGGCATCTTTCTACGTGTTATACAGGGTTAGTAAAGCTGATTACTGCTAGTGTCTTACCATAAGTAGAGCTGACTAGAAAATAAAATTTCCATCTAATGGAAAATTGTGGTTTTAGAAAAAACCTGTGCTGTGATTTGTGACAAAAAGGTAAAAACCTCGGCATTCTTCATGAGATTCTGAAAACTTCCATTTTCAGAGAATGTTTCACCGTGCCAGCTGCCTGCCTGGAAGACTTGGTAATTTCACTTTTTCCCTGCAGGTAGAAAGTGAGATTGGCAAGAACCTTCCAGGTGGGAGCAGCCACTTTGATTTCAGCCCACCTTCCCAAATGGAAAATTGAAATTTTCTTGGAAAAACTAGAAATATTTCTTTGGAATGATTTTCTGAGAAAATGCTCTTTGAAAAATGTGTTGTTTTTTGTTTTGTTTTGTTTTTTAATCAGTTCTAGCTCTAATCAGCTCTGATTTCCCTTCCTTTCCTTGGGCTGTGCATCATCTGGTAGAGGAATTCTCAAAAGCAGAGTAATGAGTCATGAAATTGTGAGAAATGAGGAGGCTGATAAAGCTAAAATGGACCACAATGGAGATTCCTGTACTGTAGAGCGCTGAAGAGCTGATGCAGCAGAACCATTTTGCTGGCATCGCTTTGGAAAGCTTCAGGGAAAGACATGAGGGGGCAAGAACAGGCTGGCCCAGTTGCAGGATTTCCTCTCCTGGCCATCGTAGTATCAGAGCTTGGAGGAAGCAGCGCTATAGCTCTGCAGGGAAGGACAACTGCTTTCTACAAAATCCACCTGCTGCCCCACAGCCTTGGCCAAGCCCCAAGGGCAGCAGTTTGTGAAGCAGTGTTGCGGAAGCAAGAATTGTATAGCACTGCTTGGTTTCATAAATGGCATGTGCAAGGGCTTAGCCCTTCTCAACAGAAGACTTTAATCTTGTCGCTACTCTATTTATCCACAATGGTGAATTTTGAGTCACATAATGAAGTCTTAATTTGAGGGGAAAAGATCTAGTATGCTAGAGCCAAGACTGATATTTGTGTATCAAATGTAGAGGTGTTTTTTGAAAACAGACTTAATTTACTTTTGATGCTGACATGTACCTGGGGGTTGTAGAGCACTTTTCTGGGAGATTTCCTTTATAACTAGCAAGCATATATATTTTTAGACTGAAGATGGAACACTTAAAGAGGGCCAAATTCTGCCCTGGCCTATTCCGATGCGTAGAAGGGTGAAAATGAAGATTGGGATTTCTGATTTCAGTGTGTACAAAATAAAATGGCTATAAATTCCAGGTAATACTAGTACCTCTAACATTCATTTTAGCTTCTGTAGCACAGTCCTTGTGAAAAGCAGTCCCGTGGAGTGGCACAGGTAAGCAACAGCATAATATCAAAAGTTAACCTTGACATTTTAAATTTATAAAACTGTCAGTTAATAATATGTTAAGATATACTCGCATATAAATGGTTTAAAAAATATCATTGAGGTAATCTTTCGGACTTGCATAGGCTCCTGTTGTGGGAGAATAGCTAATGTTGAGGTTGATATATGAACCACAACCCTATGCTCTGGAGAGTAAAGTCAGTAAAGGAAACCCAGAAGCTCTACTTTGCCACTGAGCTGAGTAGACACCTTTGAGGTGCCCCTCCTCCCTTTTTTCCTTAAACAGGTAAAGCAGCAGTGTATTAAACTAATTCTTTTCCATGCTCCAGTGAGGTCCCTTAATGGCAAAGGGCAGACGAGTCAGGACAGCTGTAGTTTCAGGAAATTGACCTACTTGCTCAAATTATGTGTGAGAGAAAGAAGGGAGAAGTGCAGAGCACAGAAAAGTGAAGTGTAAAGTAACCTCAGCGGAGGGTAATGTTCTAAGAACTTACTGATCAGATCAGATGAAACAAAGCTAGCCACCCCTTAGTATATACTAACTTCATTTCCCTGAAGGCTTGCTGTAACTGAAATGTTTCTCTTCATTAGCCATTGCATTCCCCCATAGCAGTTGTCTTAGCACACCCTCTGATCAGAGTTCCTTTAGGGGCCTGATCCCACACCTCAGAGACTTCAGTAGTGTAGGATCACGCCCTTCCTCTTCATCTTTCTTTTGCTTATCATTAGTGCACCCAACCTTTTGCTTCAGGGAGGTCAGGCTGTATCTCACACTTTCTGTACAAACTAAAATGAAGTGGGAGGGCTTTGATGCTCCTTTTCAAAACTGCCATTAAGGAAATGCAGCTTGCCTCTTCATGCCCAGATCCACAAACCTATTGGAATGATACTTCAGCATGGGGGCAAACCAGACTGGCAGGAGGGGAATGTCCTATGCCTGGCTGGTTGTCACCTCCCCCCTCCCCCCCCCATGGCATTTCAGATGTTTAGATTTATCTAATGCCCACAGCTGTGTCCTTAGGCACCATTTGATTTTTAGGGGTGGTTATTCCCTCAGATCTGCTTCCCCTTTTGAGGTATTTGCAGTGACTGGCAGGCTTCAAGGGGGGAAAAGAGCTAACCTGAAGAAAGAGGCAACCGGAAGGATCTGTGTCTCCAGCTGCCCCCTCTCTGTTACCACCAGTTGTCTCAAGGGGAGCTTTGCCAGCTCTGGGGTAGAGGAGAATGTTCCTCACAACACAGGCTAAGTGGAGTTGGCAAGAGATGTACCAGAGGGGATTGGGGAAGAACAGGCTGTAAGACTAGCAGCCCCGTCTCCTGGGGGGAAATGAAGACAGAAGGGTAACATACTAGTTGGATAACCAGACCTGAGTCCCTGCAGCAGCAGCCACGCTTCTGACTAGAGCTCAGCACCTGTGGGTCATGGATGGAGGGCACTGGACACAGCACAGTTGCTACCAATTCCAGAAAGTGGAAAGGTACCTTAAAATCTCCCTGTACCCCTCTTCTTCCCCTAGGATCCCTACTTCTATTCCAGGCTGAGATCACCAGGAAAAAGACTGATTAGGCATGTATGGGTGCCTTGTGAGAGAGAGAGAGAGAGAGAGAGAGAGAGAGAGAGAGAGAGAGGGGAACAGAGATCGCAGGAGCTCATCCTTGGGCCCAGGCTACTATTTTCCTGGGAGACCCAAAAAGGAAGACATAAGCACAGCTCCTTGAGGACAGGGAGATCACTGGCCACTAGAAAAACTATACTGTTATTTCTATTACCACACCTTATGAAGGTACAATAGAGGGCGAGGGATTTTTTTGCCACAGCTGTAAGATTGGGAAAGTATTGGAGAGTTGTCTTCAATTGCTGCTGTGCCTTCCTATGTTCTGTCTGCAGGGTGGTTGTCCTTCCTCTCCTCCACCTCTTCCTAGCAGACAGGTATGGATTGATGAGCAGGACATCGGTCCAAAAGAGCCAACAGTGATGGGGGATTTCTTGTCTGACTATTTATCTATTTCTACCCTGTCTCTGTTTTACATGGGCAGAACAGAACCTTCTAAGTTCTGAAAGGAGTATTGTCTTTAACCATCTTCAGCCAAAGCTTAGGAGCTGCAGATGGATGGCAGCTTTTTATCCTTTACTAGCTTTGATAATTTTATAGTGCATGTACTCATAAGGTCCCTCTCCAGGATATAGTAGCAATAATTTGGATTTAAGAAGAGAGAATTCATTTAACTTTCTAGATCATTTTTTCTAATCAGGACTCTTGAAGAAAGCAAGCTGAAACAAACACCCCTCGTGGAGAAAAACATACATGCTCTCAGGGATGTTATTTATAGACCTGGGCTGAGGAAGAAAATATCAGATAACTTTCTTTTGAGATGTGACCTTTTAACAGAAGATGAAGAGTAACATAATGGAAAATGTTTGTTAAATAAAAATCCAATGGGTGGAAACTCTTGGTAATTCTGATTTCACACACAAGCCTGCTACAGTGATCTAGATCTCGTATAATTACCTCTTCAGATAGTCTGGTCTGATTAGCAGAGTGCTCTACACTCATAGTTCACTCCTCTTAATTCACAAGGTAGGCCTCATCCCTGTCATGGTGTGTGCATACTGTAAGTAAATTTTAAAAAATAACTGCTCTTCAGTTACACATCCAAGTCTAATGCTTAGGAGTAGTGCACCATACTCATTTTCCCTATACAGTGACCTGCTAGACAATTCTGCATATTGGTCATCCAGTCATCCACCAAAAGAAAGAAAATGGAATTGACTAAGTATTATGCAGAGGAGGATGTCTTCATTTCAAGTATGGTTTCCACCCCAGAGGCACGCTGCAATGAAAATCCCATTGTAATGGATCTGTGCCAACCTGAAAGTTACTTTCTTCAGACAAAGTCTTCAGAGCTGGCCCACCCTAGAGATGAATGGATCATCCAGAATTAAGATGGAAATTAACATTCAAGAATTTGCCTTTGTCATCATTAGGTAAAATTTCCTAGGCTCTGCTTGGAGACATTGTCTGTTTTTCCTCAAAGTATTAATAACAGTTTAAGAAAGTAGATTTGAATTATCCTGGCTGTGGAAGTTCTTAACAGGAGGGAGTTTCAGGCTGGGGGTTATTGCCCTGCTGCAAGTGACTGCCAGGTCTGATTCTGCCCCAAGGTCCAGGCAGGCTGAAGTAGCATTGCATAAGATCTGTGGAACTTGTTGCTCAAAGAAAGGAATTCTTTAGGTAAGTGAAGAAAGTTTTTTCTTATTTCACATACATTCAGAGTTATGGAGAAAATTCAATACTTTTTGAATGACAGTTCCCAAGGCAAAGCTTTTATATCAATCAGTAGTTCCCACTGGTGGTCCACAAGGGTACTGTAGGTTGTCTGTTGGGGGGGATTCCTGCAGCTAAATGTACTATGACAACTGCAATATGCTTGTGAATGAGCATAATACATTATTAGAAATAGCTGCATTAATACCCCTTGATATATAAGTTTGACTCCCCTCAGCCAAACTATGTTTAAAACTGCTTGCTTACATAGTGGACATAAGGGAAAAGGTTGGGAACCTCTGTTTTTATATTAAAGTGGGGTGGGGGGGAGGGAGTTGTGCAATACCAATAATAGATATTTGAGGAAAAGAAAAACAATGAAACATATCTCAAACTTTTTATTGATTCTTTGCAGAATAACACTGTTTTAAAACAGTACCATGGTAAAACAGCATTTCACTGCGGAACAAGTAGGTCCCCAAAATTTAACTAGCTACCTCAGTGTTAAGTCTGCAAGTGTTTACTCAGAATAATAAGCCTTAATTTTGGTATCACTTTAGTTCTAATCGGTTTCTGAATATCTGTGTTCACGGAATGAGATGTTTAGCATAAATCAGACTTGAATTTTCCCAATACCAAATATATAAATAGAATACTGTTCAGTGTGTGCTGTCCTTTATATAAATATTGATTGTGCCTCAAAGCTAGTCAAATTTTGTTTGGCATAGGAAAACTTGTATAATTAAATCTTTAATATTTTTCATTAGTTAAACTTTAAAACTAATACCAATGTCCATGACATTTTGAGAATACGAGTGGAGCTTTACTGCCTACTTACACAAACAAGGGAATTTGCTCACACCAAGGAGGAATGGTCTTCAAAATGCCAGAACTGACTTTCAAGTTAAACCATAATCCCCTCCCCGTTACATTTTAAATATTTTTCAGAAGTCAAAGTGATCCAAGCACTGCTTTTAACAAATTTATCTGCCTTCCTACATAAAACAGTGGTGGGGTCGGAGCCTTGCAAGTCTCACTTTTTGTTCCTCAATAACTAGGCGGAGTACTGGTGCGAGGGGTTGTCCTCGTGGTAGATAAAATATTCTGCAGTATAATGAGGAAATCCTGTGCTTCCCAACCCTTTCAGCAGATTCTCCTGAACCGTAAGTCCCAGGGCCAGCTCCAGCACCTCTGCGAGTTAGAATATAGCAAGCTCTAATTTCCAGAACTTTCCTTGCTGGCCAATTCTCTCTGTCCATTAGGGGGTTTCTTTCCCACGACAGCTCTCCTAAATGAAAATGACAGTTTCATTTTACTTTAGAGTGACATTTTCATATTAAACACCCTGGTTTTATTTAAAGCCCGCCTTGTGAGTTAGCAATAGATCCATCATGTTAAATTGCCATGCCCAACAGGGCCCGATATCTCTTGACTGAATCCACTCCTTCAACTTCAAGCCCAGATTCTTGGCTCCACAGGTCCATTTAGTCCCTCTCATGGAGCACAGGAGCAATAATGTCAACTTAAGGGGTATAACCGATCTTTTGTGTTGGGGTAAACTGAGGAAAACAGGGGCACAGTCAGGTAGCCACTCCTATGCTCCAGCTTTCCTCAGCAGCTAGTACAGCCCCTTAGAGCCAGGAGAAGCTCAGCATTACATATAAAAGTCAAATAAGCGCTTGGTCAGTACACATTAGAGGAGGGTACAGGTACAAAGCCACTACAAATCCCTATCCCCCGTCCTTTCCTCAATAAATCCTTTATCAAAGAAAATTAGGCCTACTGCCTTTAAGATCCATTTGACAGACACGAGAAGTAAAGGGGTTCACGCTTCAGTGATTTGTCTTGATCATAAAGTGGATACTTTCAGTTGATGACAACATCTCCAGGTATGATTCAGCTGGTTGGAGACAGTTTGTGTCACCTCTAGGAGCATTAGTTCCTACAATACTAGATATTAAACCCCACCAGAAGTCCATTTTTTGTCTGAAAGAACTTAATGACAAGTGTGCTATGCATGGACTACAAATAGAATCCCACCCTATTCTCTGTCCAATAGAAAAAAATAGGGATTTTCAGGCTCCTCCCACTCAAACACATGCTAACATGCGTGTCTGTTGCAAAGGCACTTACCCAGGTTGTCTTCCAGTTTTGCATCATTGTGTTATGTTCACTGACTGCACTCCTCCAGCTGTTGTACTCCTTTATCCATCCATTGTGACCAATACTATCTGAAAATTTTAAGTAATGAAACAGGCAGTGGTCAAATAAATGAGCATCTGCCATTGACCTCAGGGGCAACTGTAAAAGATGTGTGTTAGGAGTCAGCATCAGTGGATATTCTGCAGAGAAGGCTGATTGATGGGCAGAGGAAGTGATGTTCTCTCAAGCCCCAGAATCAGGAGGCACTTAAGTGGCCAGATTTTCAAAAGTGCTGAAAATACAATAGCTATTGACTTCAGGTGGATTTAGGAGCCTGATGTTAAACACCCATATTTGAAAACCTTGACTGACTGCTTATTTTGGAAGTTTTAGGTGACTTCAGTAATATAAATGACTGAGATTTGTTAGCTACTTTGAACAAGTACATCAGTAGGTGAATATAGAAAGTTGAAAGCTACTGTATTCAACCAAGAGACAAAGTCCAAGCTTGTATAAATTAACCTGTTTTATGTTTGTTTTGAAACTGCCCTTGGCAGCAGACTGCCTGTTTTGAAAACTCAGCAATTATGTAGTCTAGAAATGAAACCACAGAAGCAAATCAGTCAATATAGATATGCTGTTAAGTTCTTCCGGAAACAAATGCAACCTTTGTGGGAATAAGTCAGCCTTTTAATATTGTGAACTAGGATCTGAATATTGGAGCCCTAAGTGTCAGTACTAAACTGACTAAAAAAAATTGAGGGGCTCTTTTGTAATGACAGTCTTCAAGTGTGTAAGTAGTCATGGGTGAGCAAATTCTAAAGCTGTCCTCCCTGCATTAGGGCCAGGGTGAGTGGTGCATAGAGTCTGCAACAACTTACCTTTCCCCTCCACTGCGATGAGCACCTTCGATGTTTTATTGCCAGCTTTTGAGGTGATGGAACAATGGTATTCTGAATTTTCTGCTACAGCATCTTTCACCCAGCTTAGAACGTGAACTCTGCCGTCAGCCAATGTATGAGATTGTTCATTGACGCACACGCCCACTTTCTGTCCATTCTTCTTCCAAACAAAACGGGCATCACTGGGACCTGCGAAGATGTGGGTTTAATGACTGAAGACAACACTTGTGACAAATTAAAACTGAAGAAAGTAAAATATAGATTAGATTGTGACGAAACATTAACATGATGCCTTGAAACGGATGAATAGACAGCAACAAATTCTGGATTTTAGAACACAAAGGGCTGAAAATATAGGCTGTTCTGAGCGTTGTTCTCCTTGTCCAAAGATTAAGGACAATGAGTGAGTGTTGATAAGTCAGGCATAAAAGCCCAGAACTCAAACAGAAGAGGTTCTCAGGGAATTCCTAAGGGGGAACGAAATGCCTGGTTTCTGACATTCTCACAAGTGGTACCACATTCTCACAAGTGGAATAAGTAACATGATTATAGGTGGACAACGAGGGAACCTAGAAGACATACAGCATTAGTTTCCTTGAAGACCAGTGCTAGGTACAAGTTGGTAGTGGGAAAAGGTCCAGGGACTTAAAGAGGAGTTGACATTATTGGGTGTAATGAAAGAAGCAAAATCAGATGAGCCATCACAGAGGACAGCAACCTAATTAGATAAAGCTGATGAGAATTTGGCATCTTAAGAAGTACTAAGAGGCACAGAGGGCAAACAGCAATCCAGCAGTCATACCTCAGTGACGAACAGAATGCAACCACAGATAGACGTTATCCCAAGCTACAAAACAAAGCAATATGGGGGCTGTCAAAAAAACAGATGCTAGTCTCCTGGATGTGTACAATTAGGAATATAGCTGAGACAGTAATAACTCAGATTTAAAAAAACCCAACAAAACGGATAGGTGCTATGTCCTGCTCTCCACATCTAACAACTTCTCGATAATGGATTTTTTTAAAGACAAGTCCTGGTGACTGCAGGTGACCCATTATCAAATGCTCTTTGTGAAGAATAGGTGAGGGAAGATGACAAGTGATGCAGGTGATCTTAGGGTTCTTTTTGTTGACAAGCACAAAGAAGGGCGGAGACACCATACGAGAGACTTACCTGCATTGCCAGGGATTTGGTTTCACTGAACACTGGCATGACCTTTAAGATAAGTTGATTTGGATTAGTGATTATCTGGTAAGGGACAGTGACCTATGTTCAAAACATGCAGACCACATTAGATAGGCTTTGCATGGAAAAGGGGGCATTTTCACATTACTGTTCTACCACCATACCCAATGCACTAGGAACTGTAGATTCGCAAAAAACACCCGAGTCCCTACTTCAAAAAGCTTATCTCAGGCTTCTACAGATAGTAAGTGGAGTCATTTGAAAGCAAAAAGAATAAGAAAAATTTAATGTGTCCTAAAATACCTTGCACAAATGCAAAGGAACAAGGAAGTAGCAGTAGTGAGGATGAATGATTTAGATTATGATCTAATTTAAACTTGGTAGGATAGTTCTCCAAGGGAGAGAGGATGGGGATTGGGACAATATATTCAATGTAAGAAAAGCAAAGACCACATCCATTCTTCTGTTTTTTCGACCATTGGAACAATGTGCACATGAAATTGCGTTCAGTATAGTATTGAATGGGGCATGGATAGAGATATTCTCACCGTTCTTTCTACTAGGCCCAGATGTCAACATAGTACAAGGATATTTTAATTTCAGGAAAGCAAATCTTGGAATTAAAAATTTAGATCCCAATTCTTCAAAGCCTTATGTAGTTTCTTACTGACTTTTCTAGGCAAGGAGAATGTTTTATTGGGCTAAGTGCCATGCATTCTTCTGGCACTGTATAAATAATAATAGTGCAAGAGACTGCATTCTTCTTGCAAATACAGAGTAAACCAGATAGTGTAGTTTTACTACAGGCCTCTCAAATAGCTGAAGTCTTCCCTAAAAATCAAGTTGTGAAGGCTGATTCCACTAAATACAGATGATCCGTTTTGTTTTTTTAAAGTGGACTTTTTGCAAATGTCAAGGTATAAAGAATTCTTGGAGAGAAAGTCGATTAATACAGGGAAGAGGTAAACTTAGTGATGACTTAAATGGCTGAAGAAATTAGTTGCTTTTCCAAAATTTTTTGAACAGAGAAACTGAAATTTGGTCCACTGAATGTCCTGAAACAGCTGTTCAAAAAAACCAAGCTAGAGACTAGTTTGAACAAAGTACAATTATTTAGGTAATTGGTTTACTAATATAACACTTCATTCTATTTTTCTGCTTTTTTATAATATCTCATAATTCATGTGACCGTCACTAATCTTAACTTTCCATACAGTTGTCATTGTATCATACACATTACTAGTCAATTAAATGTAACCATTTGTTGTTTCTAGCAGTGACCTAACCCAGAAGGGGAAAAACAAAATGTCAAGCCAATAATTTGCCTGGTTAACTATTCAAGCTTTTTAACAGTTGCAATATGAATTTTCTTTTAAATGAGCTAGTGTAAAACTATGTGGTATTTTCAAGTACCACATAGGACAAGAGAATGCAGAGTATGACAAGCCATCCTAAATAATACTAGCTGCCTCTCCTCAAGACCTTGGAAATATATTTATATTTGCATGTAAAAGTAAAGGTACTGCAGAATGGCAATAGGTAACAGCCTGTAGGAACCATATATATATAGCATATACAAGATGATGAAGCAACTTCTGTCAACTCCTAACTCTCTGCAAAACACAGATCTTTCCTCATCCTTTCACTCTTTGGAAAGGATGTTCCAGTGATTAGGGCCCTAAGTCGGGACTTGGTTTATCATGGTTCAGTTCCCTGCTCCATCAGACTTCCTGTTTGACCCTGGACCAATGACTTTATCTCTCTGTGTCTCTGTTCCTGAGCTGCAAAATGGTGAAGATAAATATGATAAAGATTGGCAAGTGCCCAGATGCCATGATGATGGCCATGTAAGAGTTTAATTTTCAGACAAACGGATTCATAGTAGCTCAGTAACTTTATCAAGTTTGATTTGAGCTACTTATTGTCTTGACATGTCCTTTCCTACAGTAATGGTCAAGTCACATCATGGAACAAGATGATCAGTGCCAAAGACCATTTCCTGCAAGCTTATTTTCACTGAATTCAAAATGCAAGTCAGTATGATTTCACGCTATTTCCCATTTACACTGAAGTGCCAAAAGAATTGCTGAGAGCCTGCTTGATGTTCATGACCAAAACTATTTCAAGTACTTAAAAATCATAATGAAAAGGCTTCAGAAGCTTTAATAAAAACAAAAAACAAAAAAAATCCCACAACACTACCACACATTGGGTTTGGCAATCCCTTCAGAAACTATCAGCACCCTGGGAAGTTACTAAACAAATGACAAGGAAGCTACTCTGCTCTCCTTCCACTGCTCACAACCATCTGTCACATGCAGTCAACAGTACTAGGATTTCACACGCACACACGCTGCAAGATATTTGTACATCAAACTTTTGCAACCACACAACCAGAATGCAAATGTGTTTGTGCCCCTGTTGATCTGCTTGGAAAAGAGATCGTCACTGGCTTTTCTGTACATTTTATAATAGTTCAGTCCTAATTCTCAAATCCAATCACTTCTTCCACTGAGACTTAGTTTAATTTGTTTAGTTTCCCAGAAACATGCAAAAGACTAAGAACAATTGCTCTGAAACATCTTGCTCTCCCAAACTTAGTTTATAATAAGCACTAGATTATGATTTGCATAAATCTTGATTCAAACATCTATTTATATGTAACTTAACTTTAACTCTTCATAACTTCATCAAGGAATTTGTAGTATTTTGTATTTATGAATTGAATACAACCCAGATTAATGCAAGAGAATTGCTGATTGAGTGACCATTGAAGACCCAAAGATATAAAATCCTAATGTATTTTTAAAAACTTACATTCAGTTGTTTTCCTCGCATTGTGACTGCTTGAGAGATTAAAAAAAGATTATAAAATGAAAGAAAAGGGTCATATTAATGCATAATAATAGGAATACAATACACATAAGAACCCATTCAGTAAAACCAACTTCAGGGGCTTCATCTCAGCCACTATTTCATGCCAGGTCACTAGTTACTGAAAACCATCAACACTTACTTGAAAAGAGAAAAGTTAATGGTCTGTCATATGTTCACATAAAGCAAAAAACCACCCACCACTTTCCCAACAAGCACGTGTCTTAGGAGCCTTGTCAGAGAGACTGAACTATCTTATCCTCTAGAGCAGTGGTTCCCAACCTGTGACCCACGGGCCAAAAGTAGCCTGCAGCTCCCCTGCAGAAGAGTTGCTGCTTACGGACACGGGGAGAGAATGTATCTGCAGGGATAAAAGACCAGTGCAGACTCCTTGCTGCAGTGAAAGCTCCTCTCTACCTGGATGCAGCAGGGGAGCACAGCAAAAGACTCCACCTTGGTCCCTGCTGGAGCCAGAGGAAGGGGAGCACTGATCTGTCTGTCCCCTGGCTGCAGAAAGGAGCCACTGCCTAAGAACCCAGGTGGAGCACACGGGGCTACTGGACATTTGCTGTTTCTCTGCTACAGCCAGGGAGATGGGAGATCACCAAGGAGGCACCCTCCTCACTGAACTTCCATCTGGCGGCAGTGGGGGGCCCTTCAGGATTGTAAAAATGTTCTCTCTGGCTCTTGAATCAAAAGGGTTGGAACCACTGCTCTGGAGTATGGAGTCATTGCCTGGTTAGTGAAATGAAGCTTGCATTACCTGTGCTATGCTTGTATGCATATATACAAGGCTTCATTTTCCAGGACTGCCACCTTTCTACATTTCACACAAATTGAAGCCAACATTTTAACATCTTAGAAAAATCAGAAAATTAAGCACCCAGAACTCCAATTCACATCAATGGGAGCTACAGATCATTACACCTCCAATTCAGGTCACTTTTTTAGGTGCCTAATGGGATTTAGGTTTCTAACATTGGTCTAAATTCCCTTAAAAAATTACACTCCTCAAACAAAAAGTAGAGTAAAAGAACTCTGAATATGAAGAATGCCATGGCAGGCATTCTTCTGGCAGTATGCAATAGATTTAGAATACTGTGAGTTGTTCCAATCAATAAATTGACAGTAGAATTTAAGGTTCTTTGTATATATACACCTAATCCTGAGAGTGCAGATTGCTTCCTAAAATATCTCTGAGATACTAATTTAAACAGACAGAGCTCAGTGGAACGAGCTGTTTCCTTGACACCAGAAGCAGTAGTGGGAGAAAGTAAAATTTGCTTGAAAGGGAATAATGGAAAATCCCGACTCTCTGTAGCCAAAATGCTACCAGGCTTTACAAAAGGGAGGTGGGGGGGCGGGGAAGTAAGTGTGTAACTCTTCATAAGCCACTTAAAGATGCAGAACATGAGAAATACTGTCACACTGCCCCTACAGTTTAATGTAGCATTTTTCCAGTCTTGCTATTACTGGCACTAAAATGATGAAGTTTAGATCAGGTCTCCATGCAGATCACACTAAGATTATCAAGAATGGACATTAAATAAGGAATGTGACTAGTAATCAGGTAAAGGGAGAGTAAACTGCCAGTAGCAAGAACTAACAGCTCCGAGCTGTACCTAGCTGCTCTCTAAAAATCACCAGCAAACTGATATCCAATGAACTGTACTGATTAGTCATCACTGGCTACAAGTGAATGAGAACACCTTCATCTCAGAATAGAAGGGTGTTTGTACTAGTCTAATGAAAATTTACTCTGGCATCTCAAGGGCGCACTAAAGCGCAAGAAGGTCTCTTTGTATGGCCAGTTGGAATGAAGAGTGATGGGCATTATAAAAAGAACCAATAGAAAAGGGTGTCATTTAACAAACGACGTACAAGTCTGGAAGTTGCTGTCCTACATCAGAGAATAGGGACAGATAGAAGACATGGGGCTAGCAGAAATAGAGCTAGGTTCCAAAATCCACACGGAACAATGACATTTCTTAATTTTGGAAGAGAATGACATCTAGAGAAGACCCCAGTGTCTGGTCTGCAATTGAACTGAACAGACTGGACAGCAAAAAACTTCGAAGCCATCAGGACCATTTAGGAACCCATCATCCAAAAGCGGGATTAGGTTTTAACTAATTACATAATCTGGGTGCAGAAAAGAGTAGCAGGTCAGAAAAGTGACCGAGGCAAGATTAGTTCTTTCTCAGCAGTGAACAGAAAGAGAGAGAGAGCATGCTTCAGAAGGATCCATTCCTGTTACGCTTCAAAGACAGCTACCAACACTGCACTTTCAGTAGTAGGTGAGTGAAAACCCCATGCTAGGCTGAGTGATCTGTTTTATTGTTTGGGGAGAGGGTGGCATTGTAAGAGCTAGGCGAAAAGCAGAACTCAATGACAGGCTGGCTGATAATGAACTCACAAAACTGAAGCAGGCATAGAAGCTGTGATTCAGCAAATGCCTATGAAAAAGAGGTAAGTAAGGGCCGGTTGCAGAGGCAGAGGAAGGGTTTGGGGCTTCTGCCCCCCCCCCGTTTTTGTTTTTGATATTAGCAGATTTCAACAAGTCTAGAGATATTGCCTAAAGTTTTTAAAAAAAACAGTGGGGATAAAAAATGAATGGGAGCAAGAAGGATGTTTGCATGGTGGTGCAAGTTCTTTTTCCTTCTGCAAGAGAAATAGCTTGAACAGCAGCTGAAGTCACCAAGAGAAACCAGGGAAAACAGATTTCTCCAACTCTTGGACACAGAGGGCTCATCTATCACAAGCTATTGTTTGCTTCAATTAGCAGCCAATTCATATCTAAAGAACACATAACCTGATGCTCATACAAAACTGGTTAGTTTGTTAAATTACCGCTAAAATCGCAACACTGAAAATGTGCCCAAGGTTAAACAGATTGCACATGAAACGCTCCACGTGCAAACGAAAAAATAGACCGTCCCGTGGGGGAAAAAAGACTCGTTACCACTGCGCAGTACAAATGTCTGAACGTAATACCAAGCATCTGACCTCAAGATGGTAAAAAATACAAAGAGAGCAAACCAGAGGACAGCTGACCTGTCCCTAAAGCTGGAAAAGTCAGTCCACTTACGACCTATTGCTTCCACTGTGCCAATAGCGTGTGTTTAGATATTAGCTAGGTAAGTCCAAGAAGGGTCTCAGGAAAGGGAAACTAGAGAGTTGCCTGTAAAAGATAATTAATAAATGTTAGAAAACTGAACACTAGGGATTAGTGGGATGATGTGGAGCTTCCAGTTTGTAGGGTTTGGTAGCCTCTTGCATCTTCCAGCAGGGATATACCATGTTCATTTCTTAGTTTAGCCTGGTAAGGCAAAATAAAGTTCATCTCCCCATTAATTTCCCCAGAGAGCATCTTGAGCCATTGTCTGGAGGCAATTAGGGAGGAAAAGAATATACCAAAAAATCCTATAAATGAAATGCTCTAAAGTGAACAAGGGAATATGTCCCTTTTACCTAAATCTTTTGGAGGACAGGGACATGGTATGAAAAAAACTGGAGGGGCGAGGGTGATTGAATTTTGATCTTTGGTAAGGGGGGGAGTGGAGAAGGTACATAACACTTTTAATACAACAGGTGAGTGATTTCAGTGGGAATAGAAATTACTGGGATTTACTTAGGCTCCACATAATGGGAAATACCATCAGTTTGAGAGCTCTGGATTTTTCATTTAAAATGCTGATCCAGGCTAAAGCAGAAAATTAGGTCTTCATTCATATTCATGATTCCAAGACTGAGCAAGGACACCTAGCCACCCCTTCTAAAAGAAAGAACATGGAAGCTGGCAAAATATATTGTTTCTAATCTATAGTGGTTTTAATATAATGCCTCATTATTACAACTTAGGCCCAGTATCATGGATCAGTAATGCATTTTACAATGTAGGACTGTGAAATCCAAATTCTTACTGGTGCCAAGGGCTAAGCAATAAATCTTGGTTTGCTGGTCTGGGCTCAGGCATTACAGAGCCAGTGAGATACATGTCAGGCATGGGGAGAAGATCAAAGAACGGTTTAAGAACTTTATCTGTGTTTATCTTGTATCTGTATCAAGAAAGAGGTTAAGATATGTAGTCTAGTAAAAACAACCTCCCAGTATTCAGAACAAGCTATCTACAAAGAACCCCTCTCTCTTCTGAGAGTCTTGGGGACCACTGCAAGAATCCACAGACCATATTTGGCTCTAAACCATAGCTACACAATTACTAGATAGTGCAGATTTACCAACTAAATTCAGTGTATCTGGACATTTATGACTTATTGTTTGTCACAGTGGAAGTTACCACTACTGATTTTGTAGAGGGCTCATTCTTTCGTCTTGCATTGTAGCTCAAAATATCACATCCTCCCGCAGCTGGAATCACACTGATTATAAGTAACGTGTGAGTGCACTAAACTGGCAGTGGGAATACTATTTTCCCATGAAAGCTCATGTGATAAATAAATTGGTTAGTCTTTCAAAGTGCCACAGGACTCCTTGTTCGTTTTACTGCTATTTTAGTAACCAGTCAATTTGGATCACTGAGACCAAAGGTTATGTCGCTCAACCTATGTCGCAGGGGTGTCGATTAGACACTCCAGAGCGGCATGACTTATGCTGCATTAAGCACCAGTGTGGACAGCGCTATCAGCAGGAGAGCTTTCCCCACCAACAAAGCTACCGCTGCTCATAGGGGCTGGAGTAATTAAGCCCCTCCCATCAGCTTTGAGTGGCTACACGTCACCGCTAAGAGCTGCATCGGTGTAGCCATAGCCACAGTCCCTGTAGCACCTGATCCTCAGTGCTGTGTAACACTATCTGGATTAAGGGGACCATTTATACTATTTCAGATTAATTCAGAATTGCAACAATCCATAGGAATGATGCCATGTCTGGTACCAATAGAAAGGTTGTAATTTGCTGGGAATGACTATATGTTTTATGTGTAGGAACTGCATCTGTATTAGAAGTTAGGAATGTTTGTTATATCTGTATTTCAACCTGTGTGATTCAGGGAAACTCCCTAGTCTGGATGGCTACAGCCATTGTTTCCTTAATGCCCCATTAAGGAAGCTCCCAGGTACAATGGACCCAGGGAGAAACCTGTTGAGTCATTAGGACTTACCCATGTGACAACTCCATTTTGATTGGAAAGAACTCCACACAGCATGGAGAAGGCCAGAGGTGATAAAAGGCAGCAGCCCTAACTCCATTTTATCTCAAGTCCCCAGTCTACAGCCAACACCCATCTCTGGAACTATTCATCTGCGACTGGACCAAGGCCCATCCGGGGGCTGGGTGTTTACCAGAGGAACAAGCCTGCAAACTGCTTTACATGGATTCTAAATCATTTGTATGTATGTGATTCACTTTGACCCTTTAACATCTCTCATATTTAGTTTCTTTTCTTTTTATCTTAAACCTTTAGTTGTAGTTACTAAAGGCTTGGCTACCAGTGTGGTATTTTGGGTAAGATCTAAACCTATATTGTTCTGTATAAGGTGGCTGACCCTTTGGGGTTAGGAGAACCTATTTCTTTCTGGGACTGTGCGGCTTGGTAGGAGCCAGGGGAGCTGGAGTGCAATAAAGGGAGCTGTTTCTATTTTGGCACGCGTCATGGTAACCGGTGTAGGGAACCAGAATTCTAGTTACTGATAGAGAGACTGGTTTAAGTACCACCCATCAGTGTTTGGCTCCTGGTTTTGCAGCTTGCCCTGATTTTTGCACATTCAGGAGGGTGTCCCTGGAGGCCCCGGTCACATACTGCACAAAGCATTAAGTACTGCACTGAACAGCATTATTGAACAACAGTAGCTACATACAGGTATCGAATGGCAAGTTTTCTATCCAAGTTAGAAGACACGTAACTTCGGCTGTATATTTGAAATTCAGGAGATTATTCACTGTCTACAGTCGGAACTTAACAGGGTAAACAGTCAAAAGAGAGTAGAGATCTCCTTTATATATCCCATCCATACCAATCTAAAATTAATTTTTAAAATGTACTTCAGATCTTTTGACATGTGAGCAATGAAAACACCCCATTGTAAAATAATCAGATTTAACATACTTCATCTTGGGCTTAATTTCCTTGTTATTATTAGACCTTTTAGAACTATTGCTTCAAGCTGTTTACAGACTTGGACAGACAATTTACACTGAATTCACATTCACCAGTTTTTTTCCCCGACTTAATTTTTCTAAAAAATAAAGCAGATTCTGCAGTGCAGTTAGGTGGTAATTTATGTGACTACATTATGCATGAGACCCTGCTTCTTAGAAGTTATAACATTTCTTTCTGCACTCAAACCATGTTATTTCCAAGGAAACAAAACACCATGTTTTATACTAGTGTTCGTAGTACTGTAGGCAACATGGCTCCTTTATGGGTACCTCTGTCTAAGTAAAGCATTAATATTCTCTGAGAAAATGCAAATTTAATGCTCTTAATAGAAAGCCTGTTAGATAACTGCTGCTACTTAGCAGCGAAAGCAGCATAGAGTTTTCAGAAGGTCCTGCAAAGCTGTGGCTACTGATTTTGTAATATTTTTCAGCGTGACGTGGGAATTCTGTCAGCAGAAGATGCCTAACATTTCAGAGAAAAACAAAACATTTCCAGCCTCCACATAAGGCCCAACAGTTTATGCTCTCAGAAAAGGAAGAATTTTTGAACCCCAAAGGTAGCTAATTTGACACCCTAAATAAAAACACATTAGGTTTTCCTGTATCATTGTTTTAGCCTGCTGAATTTCAAAAGTAAAATTTTATGAGTTTATCAATTCTTTTAAAAATCTGTATTTGTCTCTGCCCTCTACAAATTCCATATGTTGGCTTTAAGAAACAATTCCCTTTGTTTTAAATTAGCTGCCAATCTTCTTTTTAAATTATTATTTATATTTAAGAGAGAGGAGACATGAAAACAAGTCAGAAGAGTCATTTACAAATACCACTTTAAGATACATTACATCAGTTAAAATACAATTTTGAAAAACAAACAAGTTTCCTACTAACATTACTAACATTAACTTATGTTAGTGAAACAAACAATACTTATAAAAGTTCCAGAGGGGGAGCCATGTTAGTCTGTGTACAGCAAAACCAATGGAAGTCCCGTGGTACCTTAAAGACTAACAAATTTCTTTGGGCATAAGCTTTCGTGGGCCCATGAAAGCTTATGCCTGAAGAAATTTGTTAGTCTTTTAAGGTGCCACAGGAGTCTCATTGTTAATACTTTTATATTTTCTTTTTACTGTTATGCTGTTTGATCTTTGCATCCTTCATCTAGAAAAATAAAATAGTTATTTTCACTTTTGTTTATAATAATCTTAAACTTACTACAACATTTATACCAAAAACACTGAAGGGAATGTTTGTTAAACAGTTTCCACTAACATTTTGTAACTTACAGGAAAATGGCCTTCAATTTTGTAAAGTCTTAACATTTCAACATCTGCAGTGGCACAGCAACATGAAAAAAATGCCTTATTTCTAGGGCTAATAGTCTATCAAATGCTTTCACAAGTCTATTCTTCCAATCAGGTAGTAAAAATGTTTTAGAACATATTCCTACATGCTTCATTATTTTCACATTCCACTACCCCCCCAAAATAAAATCTTTTTAATCAATTCTGTTGATTCAACATCTGTTAGTTTATAAACTATGCATTTCTGAAACAATAGTAGCTTTGGTCTCACAGTTACATCCTGAAGCCAATATAAACTGTGAAATGAAAGGTTGTAAAACAACAAGAATTTTACCAGATGAAAAACATATGAAAAATAACTGGCTAAGTCTAGGTAACATTCATTTCAACTAAATGCAGTCCAGTAAATTATATAATGAAAAAAGGTCATATAAATCATTAGACTGAAAATGTTAATCATGTGAATAAGTTTATATATTTAAGGCCATGATTCAGCAAGCTACTTACGCATGTAAATAATTTCATTGAAGGCAAGGGAGTGTTACACGCTTATTGTGAGGTACAGTCTTGCTGAGCTAGAGCTCAAGTACTCACAGTACAAAATTCTGGCCTAATCCCGCAAGTTGCTAACCACCCACCGCAGCTATTGATTACATGACAGATCCTTAGACAGCCGTGGTCATTTTTTACATCACATTTACTAACCAGAACATGAGGGTGGCTACAAAATATGCAGTGGAGAAAGCGTTGGTTTACAGAGGGTCCTTCTACTTACCAGTAGCTTGACAGAAGAGGTGAAAGGTTCCATGGACACTAACATGCTGTGTCTGGTCACTTAGGAAAGGTCGCAACAACATAACCTTTACAAGCTCTGTGCTAGACCAAACATCAGGCTTGGTATTGGTGGGTGAAGGAGGTGAATCACTTCCCACACAGGACAGAAAGGAGGTACCAGTAGGAGGGAAAGATATAGGAGATGAGGCTGTGTGACAGAAGAGGACAGAAAAGAAAAAAGGGCACTAAGGAAAAAGGTTGTAAGAAATACATAACACATTGAAGAAATAATGCAAAAAGGACAAGTGGATTTTAGAAGGATGACAAAAGAAAAATGAAGAGATTTCTAGAAATGCGCTCTAGTCACTCTCTACCCTCTTGGAATTAAAAGCCGAGGAGAAAATCCACATGAAATTCATTTCAGAAGTCTAATGATGATCCTCTTAAAAGCAAAAAAAAAAAAAACCCCCAACTTTAGGCTTTACAATGTTTTATAGTGGTTTCACTATGTAAATTTGATGAAAGTCAAGGATATAATAAAATTTTATTTGAATATTTATTCTTTTGCTTTTCATATATGTACATAATTAAAAATAGAAAAATAAAGCAAACTGAATCTTATAAAATATGAACTGTTTATACTAAGATGGTCTAAATTATATTATATCCAAATGAGAATTCAACAGAAAACAACAATAAAAAGCAGCCTGTGCATAATGTTATTTACTATGACAATTCTATTTCTGACAACATTTACAGACACATACTATGGAAGAAACAATTCTTAAAAACTGTACTGCACAAAAACTTTACATACAAATAGTGCCACTGTGAACCAGGTTTAGAACACATGTACTTTTTCACCTGCAGGCATGATTCATGTGACAATTCTCTAACCAATTCTTTTGAGCAACTTCAGTGTCAGTCTCCAGTTGCATATGAGATTTGTAGAAGTTATCCAGAAATAGGGAAAAATTGTGTAGGCTTTGTTATTAAAGGTAAGTTACTTTTGAGTATAAAAAAACTGCAGTGTTTTCTTGTCTAACTATCACCTGCATCAAATTTACCCATCCAATTATTACATCAAATTCTTCTAATGAATTCTGTATCTGTTCCACAGTGCAAAAACCTCTGAGCTGCCTAGCTAGGCAACAACTACTTCCTGTACCATTTCACTTTTTAAAAAACCCCCTAAAATCCAGTTTTATATAAAAACAGAATGAGATATTGTCCTGCTTCTCTGTTTTTTAAAATCTTACCTATGTTCCTGCAATCCTGAAAAAAAAAATTATGCACTCAAATGATTGTTGTGCCTAAATTTCTAGAAAGCAAAAAGATAGCTTTTAAAGCAAAGATTATCCCTGAGAATCTTATGCAAATTGAGCCAGCTCTTTCCCAATGTACATTTAAATCTAAAAGGTACACAAACAGCCATTTAATTTTATTTTTAACTCATTAAACTACCCAATTTGCCAACATTATACTAAGCATTATACTAAGGAAAAAAAAAAATCACTAGAAGCAAAGAGATGTTCCAATCTGGACAAAATGCTATAATTTACCAATCTGATAAACTAAACTTCATTTCCAATTTGGAATTAAAATGAAATTGGATTTTTTTTTAATGGAAGCTAAAATATGTGCAGACTGGAAGTATTTTCTTTAGTTGACTGCATTACAGAGTCATTTTTATTCTATGGAAGAAAAGGGGTTAAATAAATCCATAATTGTTATTTGCAAATATTAAAAGTATTCTGAAAAATCTTTGAACAAATAAATGGTGATCTGCAACTGGCCATTTTTTAAAAACCATGAAATCTGATTAGCGGATACACCAGAGCATTGTTTTCTACTGTAACTAGGTTAGAAATGGATGTGCTGTATGGTTTAAGCGCACATAACCCTCTAAGGCTAAGTTGTCACATCCAAAATATCCATGCTCAAATAATTAGATGTAAGAACCACAGTTATTTTCATGATTTAAATGGAAGAATTTCTCCTTCAGTCACCCTCTGCATCTGAGTCAGCATATTTTAGTTCACACTTAACGTCAAAAGGTTTGTCCTTGACTTCTTTGAAAGCCTGTGAGGAGTCGTCATGTTGAATCTGACCATTTCCACAGTCCGCTTCAGTCTCATATCCGGTGTCATGAGCTGGCTTTGGCTGCTCTCCATTTTGATTCTGGGTGCTGCCTTGCTCCACAAGAGTTTCTTTTACGCTTTGCTCACACTCAGAAAAATCTGATTTGGTTTTTTTCTTACCAAGTAACATAAGAGAGCGGAATTTTAAACACTGACCTGGTAAGTAGCCTTTGTAACAGTTGTAGGACAACAGACATAGAAAAAGAACAAAAAAGAACAAAAAGAGAAACATTAAAAGGAAATTATCATTTGACTTTAAGAACATTGTCTTTTCAATGACTCCATCAGGAACAGAATTGAAGATATCAGGGTTGGAGGCTGCGCTTGTTAGGATGGGGATGATCGGCTTTGTTATTACCCTTCCTGTTATTGATATAAGCTGGGTGGGTGAAGTTTGAGCAGTAGACCCTTCTGTTGGTACAGTTGATATTTTTGGTACATTGGAATTACCTTCTGTTTCTGTTGCTGGCTGAGTTGGGCCCACTGTAGTAGATTGGATTTTTTTCATTTCCAAAACATGTTTAGCCACCACTTGAGAAAATTTCTTATTCTTCACTTTTTCTTCTGATAAACACTGATAAATGCCACTATCTCCTTCTGATAGATTGAAGACAAGCAATGCTTTTTCCAGAAGACGATACTTGGGGCTCTCAATTTTCAATATGTGATCCTTGAATTTCCAAACTACCTGGGCCAGCTTAGATTTCTGAGAACATTTGAGTTCTGCTATGTTCCCAGGCTTGAATGTGTGATGCAGACAATTCTCCCTCACTTTATCTGGAACATCAAAATAAATTTACAAAGTATCAGCAATTATTTTTACTTACATTAGTCCCTATAGTTACATGATTCTGATCGTCATAATGGAAATATAAAGTTTAATCCATGAAGTCTACCTCTATTCCTCAGTTTGAAACAGGACTAAATCACCACAAATCTGGTATCTTTTAGTTTGCGCTAGCAGGTTCTACAGTTAGAGAACAATATTTCGAAATGTTCCACAAGCCACACCCCCATAGTCCGGACTGTGGTGGTGGGCAGACAAGCCTTTATGCCATGAAGACATTCAGAATCTGAACAGATCATCAAACAACAGCTATCCCTGAGATACTGAAGATACCAAGGGATTTTAGGATTTACATGAACTTTTTAACAATTAGGCTGGGACCTTTACGGGGCAGATTATTCCACATCTGCCAATTAAGGAGTGTCTTTTACCTTCCTTTGAAGCACCTGACGCTAGTCACTTTTAGAGATTGTCAGAATACTGGACTAGTTGGACCACAGGTCTAATCCAATATGGTAATTCCTATGTGTAGGTAGTACATTTCTGAGTACATAAATATTGTAATCACCTAAAAAACTACATATGATATTGATATTACTCAGAAATACCACTTCTCAATTGTGACACTCTAAACCTCCCACCAAGACAAAACAAGAGACCAATAAAAAACCATGCCTCTCAAACACAAAACATGCAGCATGATAAAACTAATTAGAAAGCAGGATTCTTATGATGGTCCATACAGTGCTTGATTTAGTAATAAACATGATAAAGTAAACCCTTTGAAAGTCTTAACTACTGCAATACAAATCTCCTGGAATTCTCTTTCTCCTCAAGGCTTCCTTGGTCTGGTGACAGCAGCCACACACACATTACAAAAAAAGAAATGCTGTAATTATTTGAGCTTTCAATACACTGCAACATCATTTCAACTGCTCTGCGTATCTGCTCAGTGATATTCAGATCCTTTCCCCAGCCATAAATCAGTTTTCCTTGGCTCTCACAATAATCATCAGATATTTCTTAAAACTGCCATTAGAATTCCCAAGTGACCTAACAAGTATCAAAAAAGTACTTAAGGACTCCAATGTAGTTCCTCATGGCAAACATCATTTTCGTTTATAAGCAGCAGTCGCGGTGGCCCAGGTTCATTTTAGTGTTACTACACAATGTAACTCCATTCAATGTATGCCTATCAATACAGACATTCTAAGATAATACAGATACTGTACAGATACTCAAATAAAATATACAAAACTTAAGTTTATATGCATGAAATAGGAATACACTGATGAATAAACACTGATAAAACAGTGATAAATAAAAGTACAAAACCAGATGACCAAACACGACAATTTAAATGCATTACATGTTTATTTTTTAAATCACTTTTACAAAAACAAAACTTACCAGTGCAGGAAGAGGCATCACCATCTATGTTCTGAATCCAATCCCTATACAAATGAATCAAAGTGTTAGGCGCTGTAATCACCTTTTTCCTACCACCCCCATTTAAATGGAGGATGATAAAGACGATGTTTAAATTAAGCAATCACAGTACCCGGTAGTCAACTAACAAGAAAGTCAGTGTTTAAAGATGCATCATGTGCATGGACCATTCAGATAAGTAAATTATTACAACTTGCTTCTTGTTCATTAATGCCTACTGGCCCTTTTAAATTTTTTTTAAAAATTATTAATAAGGCAGTGAGTGACTTGATCTTGTCGGGGAACATTTATTCTACAAACGCAGAATTTCTTATTGTTAGCAACAGGTGCTATTACCTTTCAATTTCATCTTCTTTAAGAATATTAATACAGGAGGCTTCATGTGGCTTCCAAGCACAGTAGGGATCTCTAGCTAGAACACAGTCAACACAAGTGCTGTATTTGTCACAGAATGCCACGGGAGACTGAACCACACCAGAATTGGAACCTGCATAGAGATACCTTTTGCCCTGTGGATGTAAGAGAGAGAGACCATGCAGAATCACCTTCTGGAAATAATGTAACAAACATTAAATAAATTATGTAACCAAATTCTTAGGACTTGCAGTTAGAGAACAAGAGGACAGCCAAGTAAATGATAGATAGACTGTCTATGGGAGGACAGAATGGATACAGGGCAACAGCTGAACCAGCAAGCCTAGAAAAGACTGATCCAGTGACTGATCCCAGCTAGCTAAGAAAAGGAAAGGGAGAAAGAAAAAGAAGATTAGGACTTGAGAAGTCATGTTACATAGATACACATTTATAGAGGACCAATAACAAAAAGATGAGGAAAGGAATACTTTGTTTTGAATAGTATTTTTAAAAAGCAAGGAAGCTGCCTCAGTGTGCACAGGAAGAGGATAGGTAGACTAGATGATCCCTCAAGGTCCCTGGTAGCCCTCCTTTTCTATGATTCTGTGATTTTGACAATGTTCAAAGACACTGGAAAAATGAGTGGAAACTGTAAAAGTTATGAACACTGGTAAGAGGAGTAAAAATTCAACTTTAAGCCAAGAGTTATCCATAGATTAAGAACTCTGCAAACAACAGATTTTTTTGGTTGCTTGCCATTTTCAAAAAAGGAAAAAATTTATTTCAAGTCAACAACACACTTCGTTTTGAAAAAAATTGAAATCTCTTATTTAAATTTCAACAATTTTTAAATTGTTCTGATTTCTTAATAAAAGAAAAAAAATAATATTAAATATTTTGAATCTGAGAAGGAAGTTTTGTTTCAAAAATATTTTTAAAATGTTTACATTTTACTGAATTTATTTGACAGGGGTTTTTGACTGGAAAAAAAATCGGCAAAACAAATGAATTGGCAAACATTTCAGTACTGTTGCATCTGCATTTCTGAAATAAATTTCAGATGAAAAATTTCACCTAGGTGTATGTAGAGTTAATCTTAACAAAAGAAGTGGCCTTAGTATCCATCTCTGATATAGCTGAAAAGACAAAATGGAGCAGTGATGAGATGATGTTTTATAAAAGGAGAAACACTCATGGGTTGTAGGTATACTAGTAGTACAACAGGTGAAAGTTTCCCAAATTTAGAGCCTTATTCTGACTTCAGCTCCATTAGATTTCAATGATGTTTCATGAGTATAACTGAGAATGAGGTATTTTGCAGCAAGCAGTGTGAAGGACTGGTTCCAAGTTTCAGCTTTGCTTTCCTATTCAGAGGGAAAATGCTGGCATACCACCAATACAATTATTTACTATATAGTGATTGATACTTCAACAGTGTGGATCCCATTGTACACGTGAACACACCTCACAAGTATGAGATCTGCCTCTTTTGAAAGCAGTGTTTGTCAGGGTTGTGCATGAGGCCCATGACTCCTCAATCTCTGGCAGGACAGTCTTCTGGGACTGTCCACAGTTCCCTCACATTTCAAAGCCCATGTTGTTGAGGACTCCCAAAAGGTTGGTCATGGGACCCACACTGATTACAATTTCTCAAAGAATCATAGCTACTTCAAGGTAAGATAACGATTCCCTCTTCTGAGTGTGTTAGTGTGAATCCCACTGTACGCAACTGGCAAGCAGTATCCTTCCTGGACAGTGGGAGTGAAGAGTTTCAGTTGCACTAGGCAAAATATAACCGAAGTACCATTTTCCTGAACTTGGCATCAGATCTGTCTGATAACGTCAAGAACATTATTTTAACAAAGGTCAGTGGGTTGCTCCATGTTGCTACCTTGCAGTTCTCAGATTTGAAAATATTTCTAAAGCAAGTCAAAGATGCTATCTGTGCACTGATGGAGCAAGCTTTGAGATTCAAAAAGAGAGACTTGGCAGGTTAATAATGCACTGTGATTCACGTAGAAATGGTCTGTGATGAGATGGTGTGGCTATGAGGAGGCAGGGAGGCCAGCCTAAAAGGTTTATCCCTGTCAAGGTAAAAGAGCAAGATTTTTTAAATGTCCAACATATTCTCCTGATGCTGAATAAGGTTTCAGGAAACACTAGCAGGTTAACTGACTACTTTAAGTGAAATTACGGGACCGCTTAGGGATGAAGTTAGGATGTGGTCTCAAAACTACCGAGTCCCTATGAAAAGATGCATAACATTCCTTCCTGTTCTGCAGAACTCCACAGTGCAGATCCTAATGGACAACATATTTATAAGGGTCTACATAAACAAGCACAGAAGTGTTTCTTCATTGCCTCTCTGCTGACAGGCCATCAGACTGTAGACTTGCTGTCATCACCCTGATGTAAACCCATTGGCTCTGCACCTTTCTGGAGTCAGCAACTGTCTGGAAGACTTCTTAAACAGATGTGTGCTGATATGGGCATGAGTGTTCACTGCAGAATTTCACCAATGGGGGACTTCTACAATACACCTGTTCATCAGGGAGGACATCAGGTGTCTGAACTTCTGCTCCAGAGGGGGCATTACGCTGCCCACCTTATCAGACATATTCATGCTACACAGCGGTCTCCATGTCTGCTATATTTCTTCCCCCCAGTTCTCCTGATCCCTGTGATAGTTTCTAAGGCTACTGCAGACAGGCTACAATGACTGTAATAGATTTCTACCAGTTGAGGCAAATTTGTCTGTTAGATCTGTTACAACTGTCCATTTGGTCTCCCACCCCTCTCTGATCTGCCAAAACATATCTCACAACCACAGTGAACTTGATTGCACCTGAGAGCCTGGATGTTGACCGGCTGATTTTAATACCCACAGGGATCATTCTTGACAGGTTTGATAAATTCTCAGGCTTCTCAGGAAGCTATCTGCTAGGAAGACTGACTATTCCAAATGGAAATGGTTCTTCCACATGGTCAGTCCAACATAATGTGGATCTGATAGAGGCCTCCACGTCAAAGATCCTCAAAACATGCTGCATTTGAAACATGCGGGATTGGCATTTAATTCTCTCAAAGTCCACCTTCTGGCAGTATCAGCATATCAGACTTTGATTTGGGCCTTTTCAGTCTCACATCTGATAGTATCAAGGTTCCTCAGGGTTCCTCCTGCATATTAACTCACGTGTCTCCTATGTGAGATCTCAACATCATCATCCTGAAACCTGTGAAGTCTCTGTTGGACAGATTACCATCCCCTCGACACAGCCCTTTTTTAGGTGGCAATCATCTCACCTTGAATGGTTAGCAAGCTCCAAGCCCTTCTGGCAGGACCTTCTTACAAGGGTCCTGGGCTCCAGGATCTTCATAGGTACGTTGAAATGGTTCTGGGAAATGGTCCCCCAATCTGTCTTCAAGATGTCTATAATAATGTCATTGTCGAGAAGGGAGAAAAGAGGGCACTCCTCTTTTGTACATTTCCTGGGCCCAGTCACCAAGTGAGTGAGCTCTTGCAGAATATGGTGCTTGAAAAGAGTAGACTGACTTCAGGCACAGTTGTAAGGGCCACAGGTGAAATCTGGCAATTGGCATCACTTACTTATATACGACCTTGTAGCCCCAGATCTATTCAACATCATTACTGGATTTTATTTTATATGGTTTGCCATTGACTGGAGAGATTGGAACCAGTTCATCCTCTGGGAGATAGAGAAAACCTGGCTGCCAGCCTGAAAATTCTCAAAATGTTGAATATACAAAATTGTTCTTATATGAAACATCTCCTCTCCAGCATCTCTACAGTTTTCCTAAGCTCTTGAAACAACTGTCACAGTGCAGAAGACACTGCCTCACTGGGTGATGAAGATGAGAGTTATTTAAATGGATCAAGTTGGGACAAACCAGCAACAATATCTTGAGTCCAGTTCTTGGTAGTCCTCACTCTCCAGGTCTGTCCAGGGATACTGCTAGGGAGAGCATCCTCTTCTTAGAATGTCATGGTGATTGGTTCCTAGAAGCACGGAGGTAGACAGCAGGAAGTTCACTATGGTTCTGGCAGCATTTTGTAAGGGTACTGCTAACATGTCTGATACTGACCAGTCCAAGGCCATTTCTGATGGGGTAGTGGCCACAACCTGTAGGGACAGCTGACTGGCCTTTTGGTGATGTTGTCCATGGATCTCCGAAAAGTGGATTCTCTGCTAAAAGGAGACAAAAACATGTGCTCCAGTGATGGATAGGAGAAGTAAATCTCCTCTAGTGACAGTACTGAGGTATATGGCACTCTCATTACAGTACCTGCGCTCACACCAAAGATGGTCTTCGTTTCTTGCATGGCCATGTCAGTTAGCTTTATTTCAGTTGTAGGTATTGGCAGGGAAAGTTTTGTGACTGGTAGCAGGGTTGGTGTCTGGGAAGTTTTTTCTGCACCTCAGGCTACTTCTTATCAACAGCCTTCAATGCAATGAGACATTTAGTGATTCTGTCTCCTGCGGCTTTAAGAACTCTGTCTTTGTGTGAAGACAATAAGCTCTACCTGGATTCTTCGGCTTTGTGTTTGGAGATGCCCTCTTGGAGCTGGGCTTCAGTACCAGTGGTTTTGGTGCATTTTGCTTTGGGACTGGTGATGTTGATGTCAAAGCCAGTGCTAATTGTTCCTTGATATTGTCTTTGCTGAGCTGATGTTAGGCACCAGATGTCTAGTAGATGAGGCCTTTCTCTTCAACTCTTAGACAGTCATTGATTGCTCTCATACGGTGGTTCCCAACCTTTTCGGCTTGAGGGCCACAAATACAATTTTTAGAACCCAGAGGGGCCACCAGTCTTTTTAATTAAATTTACATTAAAATAAATTAATTGAAATCAAATTACATTTTAATTAAAATTAATTAAAATCAATCAATTTTAAATAACATTTTAATTAAACAGACTAGTGGCCCTTCAGGATTGTAAAAATTATATTTGTGGCCCTAGAGCCAACAAGATTTTTAAAAAATTTGAAGAAAAACTGCAAGGTTTTTTTTTCTTTTTTAAAGGGGGCGGAGGGCTGGATGCCCATGAACAGAGCCAGTTTGCGGGCAGGCATTTGGGCCCCAGCAACAGCCTGGCCCCAAGGTCCCCCTCCCTCTCTGTGGCCGTGCCAGCCTCCCCATCACACCATGCTGCACGCAGCCACCCCCACCAGCCAGCACACCCACAGCTGACCCAGTCTGCCTCCCCCTCCCAACCATGCCGTGCCAGTCCACACAGCTCCCTCCCACCCCCGTGTCAGCCCCACAGCCGTGTTGTGCCGTGCCGGCCCACATCCCACACACCCCCAGCACACCCCGCAACCACGCCAGCCCACAGCCCCTGGGCCCTGGCTGGGACCGGAGAGGAGGAAGGTGGTCGCAGCCAAGCTCCCAGCTGCATGCTAGGACGGGCAAGCTGTGACCCCAGCTAAGGCTGGGATGTGCGGGCCATTTTAAAAAGCCCCAGGGGCCACTTTTGGCTCATGGACGGAAACCCCTGCTCTAGTAGATAAAGCTTCAATCACATGTACTATGTTTTATACAACTTCAAAGAGAATGACAGGCATACTAAGCAACTACTTGGGACATGGGCCTCTCTTACATTTTAATAGGATTACTCTGTTGTAGGAGGCTCACGGGTTTATAATCTACCATACTGGAGCACCCTGTACTGCTCTCCCGCAGTGTACATGAAGTTCTGACTGTCCAATTTCAGTCCAGATGAGTCTAAGTCATTCACAGCTGTTCTGAAGAGTTTGGGCAAGAAGAGTTTTGAAGAAGTTTGGAAAATTTTGCTGGAGCTAAAAATCAGGGACATTGCTAAACAGAAAAAAGATTTGGGGCACAGGCCTGGTGGGCACTCTAGGCTGCACCATGCCTCACCAGGCTCCCCGGTGCCCCAGCTGGTACTCTCCGGGCTCCCCTGAGCCCCGTGGGTGCTCTGAGCTGCCCCATGCCCCATCGGCACTCTCTGGGCTCCCTGAGTGAGCTTTCTTCCCCGCCCGTCCACCACCACCGGCTTCCCTGTCCCCCAACAGCCCCCTGCACCTTGCCTAGCAGGGACTCTCTCGCCCTTTGGTGCCAGGGACCCCACCACTACTGGAAACTGCTCCCCAGTGAGGCCCAGGGCCATGGCATTTTACATTTCCACCCTGGGCCACACCCTGGGAAGGGTGGGAGATTTTAAAACACTCTGCCCCAGCTCCCAGGCATGCATGGCTAGTGCTGCCAGGGCCAGAGCCCACGGCTTGGGGCATTCAGAAAAACAGTCAAGGCACAGGCCCCATGGGCCCATGCCCAGCAACACCTTCACTAAAGACTAGAAAGTCAGTCAGGTTTCGTCTCACTGCCGTAGGTAATAATGGGGTATTGGGGGGAAGCCGCAGTCACCCTGCACTTTATGCCTTTGCATAGGAGCACAAGTAGACACAGGACCAATGCATGATCCTGACAGACACGGCTGTTCAACAGACTCCAGGCTCATGTTCATGAGCACATGCACATCTACAGTGTGATTCACACTGACACATACTCACAGGACAAAAAAAGTCTGGTGAGAAAGCTGTGAGGAACAATGGAACAGGCGACATGAATATAAATACAAAGGAAAACATTTAATGTATATTCTTTCTGTGCGATATTGGTTACCGCGAAAAAATATCAGTGGTTGCTAAATATGTTGAAGAGTACTGGTCCCAGTACAGACCCTTGGGGGACATCACTATTTACCTCTCTCCATTCTCAAAACTGACCATATATTCCTACCCTTGATTCCTATCTTTTAACCAGTTACTGATCCAATAGAGGATCTTCCCTCTTATCCCATGACAGCCCACTTTGCTTAAGAGCCTTTGGTGAGGGACCTTGTCAAAGGCTTTCTGAAAATCTAAGTACACTATATCCATTGGATCACCCTGGTCCACATGCTTCTTGACCTCCTCAAAGAATTTTAGTAGATTGGTGAGGCATGATTTGCCTTTACAAAACTAATTTGTACTCTTCCCCAGCAAATCATGTTCATCTCTGATTTTTCTGTTCTTTACTACAGTTTCAACCAATTTGCCTGGTACTAAAGTTAGGCTTACAGGTCTGTAATTGATTGGATCGCCTCTTAAAAACTGGTATTATGACATTACCTGTCTTCCTGCATGCTCCAAAAGCTAATTTAAATGATAGGTTGCATATCACAGTTAGTAATTTTGCAATTCCACATTTGAGTTCCTTCAGAATTCTTGGGTGAATACCATCTGGTGCTGGTGACATAATACTGTTTAATTTATCAATTTGTTCCAAAACCACCTCAGTTCCTCAGATCTGTTACCTAAAAAGAATGGCTCACATTTGGGAATCTCCTTCACATCTTAAAAACCTTTTTGCTGTTATTTTTAGGAATCTTTGGCTACTTGTTCTTAACAATGTTTACACTTCACTTCAATGTTTACACTACACAATACACTACACTACATTACACACCTTCACTTCAGTGTTTACATTACATACTTTTTTACCTCTAACTCCTTCTTTTACTTGGTTGTTTAGCCACAGTGGCACTTTTTTGGGCCCTCTTACGATGTTTTTAATTTTGGTGTATACATTTAAATTGAGCCTTTATTATGGTGTCTTTAAAAAATTTTCATAAAGCTTGCAGATATTTCACTTTTGACATTGTACCTTTTCATTTCTCTTTAACTGACATCCTCATTTTATGTAGTTCCCTATCTCAGAACTAAATGATATCATGGTAGACTGCTTTGGTGTTTTTTTCCCCCACAAGGGTGTTAAATTTTATTATATTGTGGCCATTATTACCAAGTGGTTCAGTTATATTCATCTCTTGGACCAGAACCTGTTCTCCATTTATGCCTAAATCAAGAATTGCTTCTTCTCTTGTGGGTTCCAGGATTAGCTGTCCAGGAAGCGATCATTTAATGTGTCAAGAAACTATCCGTACATCCCATCCTGAGGTGACATGTAGCCACCCAATACAAGGATAGTTGAAATTCTCCATTATTGCTGTATTTTAAAAAAAATTTTTTACAGACTAACATCCCTGAAGATTTCATGTCACCATTCTGGTCAGATGGTTGGCAGTATATCCCTACTGCTATACTTTTATTATTTTATTTTATTTTATTATTTAAGCAGGTTCTATCTGAGTTACTATTTTATTTCCTTTTATTTAGTTATGGAAATAAATAAACTACCTGCTAATACTGGTTAATAGTGGCAGATGAGCAACTGATATGCGTCAATCTTCTATTGTTTCTGGTAAAATTAAACAAAAAACAACCCACTTCTGAATATTATGATACAGTTATTTTATATTAATTTACAAATGTTAGTATTTTAATAAAGTAGTTTAAAACAATTTTATATTAAAATATAAGAACGGCCATACTAGGTCAGACTAATGGATCATCTAGTCCAGAATCCTGTTTCTGATAGTGACTAGTGCCAGAAGCTTCAGGAGGAATGAACAAAACATGGCTATTTCCAGTGATCTATCCCCTGTGGTCCAGTCTCAACTTCTGGCAGTTGGAGGTTCAGGAACACCTTGAACATGGGGTTGGGTCCCTGACCATCTTGACTGTTTATTAGCCAAGGACTATCTTCTATAAACTTAGGTAATTATTTTTTGAACCTACTTATCTTTTGAGTTTTGCAACAAGTTCCACAGTAGACTATGCACTGTGAGAAGAAGTACTTCCTTTAGTTTGAAAGCTGCTGCTTATTAATTTCAGCAAGTGACCTCTAGTTCTTGTGTTACATGAAGTAGTAAATAATTCTTCCTCCCTATCATTCAAGATTTTATAGATCTCTGTCACAACCTCCCTTTATTCATTTCTATTCTAAGATGAACAGTCTGAGTCTTTTTTTATTCTGTCCTCAAATGGAAGCTGTTCCATACCCCCTAATCATTTTCATTGCTCTTCTCTGCATCTTTTCCAAATCTAATAATTTTTTTTGAGATGAGGTACCCAGAATGGCACACAGTATTCAAGGTGTGAGCACTCCACGGATTTATATAGTGGCACTGTCATATATTCTTTTTTATTATCTAGCCATTTCTAACGGTTTATAACATTGTTAGCTCTTTTGACACCTGCTGCACATTGATTGGCTGTTTTCAGAGAACTATTTTAACAGCACTATTTAAATCATTAACGGCCTAAAATAAAGGGAAAAGGAAGGGAATTTTAAAAAGTGCTGAAAAGGACTTTTTAAAGTGACAGTTTCTCAGCCGCGTGACCCTTACCAATAAACTAGCTCCTATCTTTCAAATTAGAGCAAAGAAAAGATGAATATTCCTTTCATTTCTTCCGAGTGTGAAAACCTCATATTGCTTTTGAAAATGCTACTTTACATAAGATTTTTTTTTCTGTGATGTAGCACAAATAAATGTGGACAATTATCTAGGCACCTATAGACTGGGAACGCTTTATTGCAATGCAGACCCATCCACTAAAACAAAAAGTAGGCTCTCTGCATTTATGACATTCCTCTTCATGAACAATGGGAAAGCTTTCCAACGACAGGTTCTGGAAAACCACAGTGCACAGGGCTCTATAAAAGAGAGGCAATCCTGCCGACATATAAAACGTATTTAAAATCAGACTAAACACAATAACATATAAACTGCCTCTGAGATACAGTGGTAGCCTCCCCAGTTACGGTACTTACTTCAGGGCACTAACTGATAATCAAGAACTGCTAAATGTTAGGATAATGATCTTACATTTATAAAAAGCCTTTAATTTTGAAGGAGCCTAAAAATCTCTACAAACGCAATTCTGTTGACACAAATGGGCTTACTAGTAGGGGTAAAGATTACATGCGTAAGTACGGGTTTGCACGTGACGTACCCAACAAGTGTACAAACTACAAACAGAATCATCATCCACTTCTGTCAGAAAACCACCCAGCAACTGTTTAACAATACAGAGCTAAATTACACTAGAGTGTAGGACATGCAGCAAACAATATCTTTTCCAGCTGGAACAGCAGGGAAATTTCAGTAGGCGGACTATAATGACCCATGCTGGAATGTGACCCGGACACTGGAATTAAACACTTATCCTTAAGAAAAGTCCACTATGGAAAAACCAAGTCGACTATAAACTAATATAAATGAATCATAACAATCTATAACATTTGCAAATGACATCTTGGCTGTAGAATTCCACAGGTTGGTTTAAAAATTCCAGAGAAAGCAAGCACTTTGCTGTTGCTGGAGGTACCGGTTTTCAAAGTACATATAAAGCAGAAGTCATTAGCCCTTATGGAAAAATTCTGTAGAATTTAAGAGAATGGTATCCTGAAATCGTATTGGGGAAGTAGTTATAGTACAGACTCAGAGAAGAATGCCACCCCTGAAACAATAGTAGTTCTTTCTTCACCACCTACGCATTCACTCTTAGAAGCTTCCCATCCACATATTAACCCAGCTTGACTCTCCTTTTCTCGTGATGTCAGACCGTATCATACTGCACAAGATGTTATGAATATAAGCCATATCCTACATACCGAGCATTAACGCAGTAACAGTGATGTTTTCCCACAAACGGTTACCTCTTTCTTCACATTTCTAAACACATTACTGAGGATTACCCGTTTTTTGGATCTTCCATAAAATGTCACAATGTGTTCTGACACAGTACTGAGTCTAATGTTTACCTTTTCTGATGAAAGTAATAGTGTCTGCACTGGCTCAAAATTTGGGAAAAGCTGTGTTTCTTCAACAATATGCATTCCATTTTCATAGCTAATAGCTTTATGCAGGGCTCCTTTATCTGGAATAGCCAAACAATACACTTTAGTAAGGACCTCAAAGAAGAGCTGTGTGTAAAATGTGTATGTTTGCTATAACTTGCATCAATAATCCATTCATTCTTCACTAGAAGATTTCCTGCATGATAATACTTTGCCTTTCATCAGACACTCCTGAAGTGCACTTATAAACATTAACGAACTACAAAGGGGTAGCCGTGTTAGTCTATTGTAGAAAGACAACAGAGTCCTGTGGCCCTTTTAAAGACTAACAGATTTATTTATCGCATGAGCTTTCGTGGGAGAAAATCCCACTTCGTCAGATGCTTCGAAGATGGGAAACTTACACAAGTTTCCCATCTTCAAAGCGTCTGATGAAGTGGGATTTTTCTCCCACGAAAGCTCATGCAATAAATAAATCTGTTAGTCTTTAAAAGGGCCACAGGACTCTGTTGTCCATTAACAAACTAGACAGCCAAGTAACATTAATATTTCAGTCTACATTTTACCAAGGAGGAAAGTGATGTGCAAAGTCGGTAAGGGCCAAGATATACTCCAACTTAAGTAAGAGGCAAAGCTTCCACTGATTTTAACAGTAGAAGGATGAAATAGAACACATTAGAAAATGTTCTTTTCCTACCTGTGGAAATTCTTGACTTTGTCAAAAAACCAAAACCTGAAAAATTGTGGTTTATTGATGAAAAAAAAAAAATCAAGGTTTTTAGACAACCAATTTCCACAAAAAGTTTTGTTTAGTCAAAAAAATCAGTCCCCCATTAAAAATAGAAAGTTTAAATGAAAATTTTTCAACCAGCTACAGGATTAAGTCCTAAATGACTTAGTAACCCAGTCCCTGCCTAAAATATTAGAAGCTGGACCCAGAATCCAGACCTTTTCATTTCCAAGTCACATGCTTTAATCTTAGATTATGTTTCTTTTAGAATATTCTTGTGATATAACTATTAGACTAGACTACAAGAACCATGCTCAAGAAAATTTTCTCTTCAGCAGTTAACCACCATATCCAGCCTATAAAATCTAAGGTACAATTCAGCTGGATTCATTTAATTGATAATGTATTAAATTTAAATTGCAGTATTACAGCTATTTTTTTTTTAATTTTTAACTCTAGTGTAGCCCTTAAAATTTTCCATTAATTATGCTTTCTAGCTTAATTCTTGGAACTTCAGTGTATTCATAGTCTGAAACACTAAATATTGCACAACTTTTTAGCACCTACCACAATGTACAATTTGAGCACGAGAGCCAAATACAATTGCTGGACTTGGTAACTGAGTTTGTCCAGGACCATATTACTGTAAATGTGAGAAAGAAAAAAATATCCAAAGCAGAGCTATAGAAGGAAGTGCAGAAAATCTGGATGGGAAATAAATGGAGAGACTTGATAAAACTGACTGAACTGACTTAGTCCATGCCAAAATGTGTTCAGGTAAATTTGGTAACTAAATGATGATGTGTTGTGCTAACAGTAAAAAGGCTTTCCTCGTTTTAAAAGTCTATTTTGTCATAGAAAGGCATCTGTCTTGTCAAGTATGATCTACTTGCCCCAAGTTTTAAATCTTCAGAGCATCTGTTTGTGTATTTTTAAATTACCTACTGATTTTTAACCATAAAAAAACCTAAATCTTTATTGCATATGTGAACAAGGCCAATATTCTCTTTGTGTGGTATAGTCATTTCCTAATTGGATCTGCTCCACTAAAAAGAATTGCCTATTTTAGTTTGTACTAAAAAATGCAAGTTAATGAAGACTATTCATGAAAGTGTGGTTTGGTCAGACAGATAGGAAGAAGGGAAGGACCCCTCTGAAATGCACAGACACAGATCTAATGGGAAGTTAAGCATTAAGCATCATGTCAATATGCATATAACAACAAGAAAAATACAATTTTGCATTCTCCTGAATTTCAAATGTGGGGACACCTTGATTAAAGGAACTAAGGTGTACTTAAATACAACTTTAGAAATAAAAATCTATTGTAACTGTGAAAGGTCAGGGGAGCTTTTTGTTGGTTTAAATTAAATATCGCACAAAGATATCCCAGACGTCATCATCATACACAACAGGTTCTAAGTTGTAAAGACCTACTAGTACAGGTGAATTTATGTCACGTGGCATTTTACAGTGACCCTTTCCCAGCATTACAAAAGAAGAGTTCTTCAAGGAAATTAATGGTGGAGAGGAGGAAGAAGAGTCTCGCAGACAAATCTAACATTAAATTCTACAAAAAAGTGAACTCACTTGGTAGCTTTCAGGGAAGCATTCAGATTTCTGTAAATTATGCAACTGCCCAAAGCATGGCTGGCTGGCTGGCTGAAGTGGGAGTATCTCACTCTTCAAACTTATTCTCTTTTTTAAAAAATGATGGTTAAGCTGTGGGGATGGCTCATCTTGGTCTTTTCTTCAGTTATTTTGATGTTAGATATAAGTACTGATTGGTCCCTGGCCAAGTGTCTTCCTTTTCACAAGTAAATACCCCGCCCACATCTCCCCTATACCTGACTCTTACGGGAATAGGTGGGACACCACTTGGTGCCTAAAGACAAAACTGTCTGTTTCACCCAGCACCTATTTGAAACTCCTGGATAGAGGAAGGCAGAAGAACAAACGTGAACTTCCCCTATCTGTCTCCCTTCAGAGGTTACTGTCCTTCCTACAGAGCTATCTCCCAGTCCATTTCTATTCCACTCCTTTCCATCTGCCATGGGAAGAGTTTGGTCCTGTTTGCTTCCCTGACCCTCTTTCAATTCAGTCCCTTCTCACTCTGCTTGTAGGGGAATCCTGGTCATAAAAGACAGGGGCATAGGGGTACTCTGTAGCCTGCTGCTGCTAACTAAAGCAGCATCAGGCTATTAGCTTGAGCTAAATGCCACTGCCAAAGGACACTCTTGCTGGCCTCTCCCCTCCTGCTGCTAACACTGTTTCAGCACGGAATGAAGCGTCAGCAAAGAAGAGGGACAATTTGGAGGACCCAATACAGATACATTTGAATTGTTTGTGGACATTTCATTAATTTTTTTAAAAACTGACCAAGACTGGCCATTTACTCATCACAGCCCTCACTTTTTCAAGAGCAGACTCTGGTTAGCATGAAAGCATTGTAAGCGTGCATTCTGTTTGATGACCATACGTTTCACCCTACTATACTAACAAAGAATTAGAATAATGTCTTGCAAACTCACCTGTACTAATAAACATAACATCATACACACTGCCACTGAGTGCTGTGACTCTGTCTACCACGATCTGTGTATACCTCACATCGCGTTTTATTAATCTGGGTCTGTCCCCTATTGGGGTCACCGAGTCATCCATTAGAGGGTGGTCTTTAACAAACTGGAGTGTTTTATCTGGCAAATTTAGAGAACTCGTGTAGTCCGCTGCTCTTGCCTCCTTATTTATACACTGTCAAAAGAAAAATTGTATCATTTTCTTTTACCATATTGTATACTGTTGACAGCAGCTACATCTGCTTCTTTCCAAATTTATTTTAAAGTTATAAAACAATGTCACAGCATATGTTCCGTTCCTTGTTATTTCTCTGTTCGGCATCAAATACAATGGGGTCTCAGATCCTCACTTTTGAGTTTGTTGGCACTACTTTAATAAATAAAATTAATAAATATATCTACATGTAAATTTGTTGGGTTTTTTATTATTATTGTTAGTAGCAGTTGTTGCTGCTGCTGCTATGGTTTCAATGGGATAGCTATTTTTTAAAAGATCCAGTTAATACTGTGTGATTTTGGCCATCTTTAAGACGAGGCACATATTTGGTGCACGCCTTTCAAAAACCAAGTTTAATATATCTTTGAAAGAAGTCTGATGGTTAAAACTGTAGAAATGCACCTATAGGTAATAGAACTCAAACATAACTGAACATACATCAGTATTTTTTTTTCAAATGAATAGTCAAATTTTAAAGAATCCTGACTTGTACAAATCTCAATTTGTGGGATAGCTGAACAAATATATTAGGCTTTGGACCCAACCAAAATATATTTTGGGGTCTCATATTTCTAAGCTCCAGTCAGTTTACCATCTCCCTAAAATCAACTAATATAAACGCAGAAAATGTCATATGGGCAGAAGAAAATAATAAGGATCCAATCCTATAAAATACTAATTTCTGTGAGTAGTGCTTCTTAGTGAGTAATCCCACTGAAGTCAGTGAGATGACTCATAAGGAAGGATTACAGGATTATGTGCTACCGATCTGTAATACCTTTTATACTACCATAATGCGCCGTAACATCTATTTAATTACAAGACAATTCATTACAAAAATTGAAAATGAAAATTGTGATATTAACTAACTCTGTGAGCTATAAATAGGAACCACTTGATTGCTAGATACAAAACTTCAAGAACAATTGGCTAGCAAGTAAAAGAAAAAAACATTTTTCAAGGAAATGGCATCCATATTGGGCCACACACATTAACTAATATCCTCCTTTAATATTTTCCCTGAATTTTTACAATTTTTTTTTTAAAGGTACAGGAGAAAAGGAACTGTTATCATTTCCGAGTTCATTCAAACTTACAGCACCAGGTCGAGGTTTAGGAATCTCGCCATTGTATCGGACCCACTTTGTATGAGATTGTTCTACTGTGGCACTCTGCATATACTTTCCTTTGGAGAAAACCTCTTCCACAGTAGACATGTTGTATGCACACACTGCTGAGAGTCCCACATTATTCCTAAAATTAAATAAGGGAAAATGTTACCATTTTATTGTGTTGTGGTAACCATTTGAGATTAAATGATATTTCTGGAAAATGTTTAAATGATACTCACAGTTGTGGGGTAAAAATTCCATAAATTACTGGTTCCTTCAAACTTGGAGACTTCAGAATAAAAACATCTTTGATAATGTTGAAAACTAAATTTTTATCAGGTGTGGTACAGATCAACCTGGCCTTGAGAAAGGAGGTCCATTTTTTCTGCAAAGTCCTTAATCCTCCTTGGTCCCTCTTTCAGAGGGGGGAGAGAGAGAAGGAAAATGTAAGGCATATTTTCTTTCTTAAATAAAGGGTCAACACACAGCAACACTTACTGGTTCCCATATGTACTATTTAAAATTTAAACTGAAGCCCATGAATAAATTTTTAAATATAATGTGCAGAAAAACAATTAAAAGATGCAATAACAAGAAAATCAAAACAATGCAGAGGAGTTTTTTTGGACTCAGCAAAAAAAAATGTAGAAACGTTTCTTTCAGAACATAAAGATAGTATTATAGGACTAAATTCTACTCCCAGTCAAGCTGTGCAGATCTGTAGTAAGCCCACTGAAGTTAGTGGAATTACTCAAATATACATTAATGAGTAACAAAAACAAGGACTCTTGTGTCACTTTTGAAGACCAACCAATGTATTTATCCCATGAGCATTTGTGGGCACAATCCCACTTCATCAGATGCATGAAATGGAAAATACAGCATGTTAGCTGTAAATACATACATACAGAGAAGGATGGGTCACAAGGTTAATTCAAACAGATCCAGGGGGATAGACTGTTAGCCTTTCTATGGAAAAGTAAACAAGCTGTTTTGATTCAAACAGTATGGAAGAGGGATGTTCTGTATGTGTATATTTACTACTAACATGCTGTATTTTCCATTTCATACATCTGACGAAGTGGGATTGTACCCACGAAAGCTCATGCAATAAATAAATGTGTTAGTCTTTAAAAGTGCCACAAGGCTCCTTATTTGTTTTGCTGAAATAGACTAACATGGCTATTCCTCTGTTACTAATGAGTATAGATTTTGTGCAGGGAAGATGAGATTTATGATAGGTACAGAGAACTGTATTACAGTAATAGGCAGTAAACTAAGATGAGCACAACACTTTAAAACATTGTACATGGGACATCAATGTAAAGTAAATAAAGCTACAATACAACTACAATTACCAAAAAAAGAATTAAATCTATTCTGTGATCACCTCAGAATGTTAGTAACTTAAGTTCCAGTCTGGCAAACACATATGCATGACGTTAATTTAACTCATGTGAATAATTCCATTAGAGTCAATGAGGATTACGGCCCAATCCTGAAATCTGTATAAGAACCATGGGAAAGAATTTGTAGGATCAAGTGAGGGAGAGCATTCCAGCTATTTAGACTGTATGCCCAGAAATATAATGAACTTAGTTTCACAGTATTCTGGATCTCAAACCACAGCTGTGCTTCTAATCTTTAAAAGCAGATGTCTCAAAGCAAAATCCTAGCCAGAATTTCCTACCCTTTATTTAAGGCTGATACATAGAATATTGTGTAAACCAAGTATTTTCCCCCCCTCTTTTGAAGATTGTGTATGTGCAGAGTTGTGCAACCTGCAAGGTGTTCCAAATAGATACTACTTAGAAATTTATTCTAAATTCTACGGTACTATCACTTTAAAGCACTGGCAAACTTGTCAGCAGCCAGAGGATCATACTAACAAGACTAATGTAAATTTACCTCAAGCTGCTGGAATATAGATGCTTCAAGGGAAGCATTTGTTATTGGTGTTTAAAGTAAATCGATGTAATAAAAGTTAAAACAATACAGTAGAAATTAAATGTTTTTACCTTACAGAAACAAAATGTTTAGATAATTTCTCATTGCAATTCTGATTAAATTGATACGTTCCAACAAAACATTTGTATTTATATAATCAGCATTTTCTGGCCCATCCAAAAGTTTTCACACCAGCTCTAATGAGCAACTCAGCCTGCTACATCCAGGTTTAAACATATTAAGTGTGACAGAATCAGGTTGCTAGTGATTGTTTTCTTCCAGGCTCTGACACCTAACCATGGAAGTGTCACCTGCCACACCACAGTGAAGAAACTAATCATCACTCCATGAAAAATCCTTCTTTGACTTGTCTGCAACCATTTAAAAACAAATCATGCATGTCTCAGACAACCACCCATGGGTGCGTCTACACTTACAAATTAAGTCGACTTAATTTACTCTGCGTCTACACTGCACTTTCCTTAAGTCAACTTAAGTAGCTGCTTAAGTCGACTTAAGGAAAAATTAAGTCAACTTTATAAAGCTAGTTTTAAGTCGACTTGCTGCTTAAGTCGACTTTAGAAAGTCGACGTAAGCCAGTGTAGACGTGGAGTAGCCCTGAGTCGACTTTAAGTCGACTTAGGGGGCTCCAGGGCTTCCCCACTGCCCTCCCTGCCAGGATGGCTGGCACAGCCACAGCCTGGCATGCCCCCTCAAAGGGCAGGGCAGAGCCCTGCCCACCCTACCCCTATGCCCTGCCAGGGTCCTTGTCCTCCTTTGCCCCCTGGCACTTGGCAAGGGATGCCCCCCCTGCCACTATGGACCTGTCCCAGGTCCACCGAGCCCCTACAAGTCGACCTAGGCGTCCAGTGTGGACGCTCTAGGTCGATTTTGTAGGGTCCCCTCTAAGTCGACTTAAAATTTGAGTGTGGACATGCCAAGTCGACCTAAATTAACAAGTGTAGACAGCCTATGAGCTCAATTCTGCTCCTACTGAAGTCAGTGTAGCCTTTAATGCAAAAATATCAAATAATTTCTTCTGTGTTGTATAAAAGGGAAGGAAAGGACAACATGATTACTTTTCCAGTTGGGACACACACTGAAGTCTTACTCACTTGAGAGCTAAAAAAAGTATTTGTTCTCATAAGCACCAACTAAGCTGTCAGAGTAATTATGCTGAGATACAAAAGACTGATATGAATTTTTGATTTATGAAGAATAAATCTGGCCACTTTTATAAATGATATGTGCAACACCCAGTATGAAGTATTTCATATCTGGATATGAATTAAAGCAAGTTATTCAATTATGTCCCACCTTGCACACTCTGCTTATTCTTGGAATCATCAGCTTCCCAACAAATTCATATTCCACAGACATCTCGGTGAAAAAGAAGTACACTTTGTCATCTTCTCCATCTGTGCTGTTTTGATCTGCTCTTATCACATCAGCAAAAACAAAACTGGGCTCTAAAGATACAAATAAAGAGAAGCATTCTACATCAAGTGCTAGTTTTTCATTATTTAGTTGTTTTCCTCTTGAACTGTCTAGGGCCATCCTTTCTTCCAAACTCCATGCTGTGGGCAACTGTGCTATGGTTAGAAGGCCTGGAGCTAGCTCTTCCTTGAGCCCATCAATAACATTCCTATTAGGATAGGGCTGCTGGAGAGCACAACTGTGTGAAATATTTGCACTGAAACTCAAACGGATTGAAATGGTGCTGTAAGTTTGAGATCTGATGATGCAATGAGCTGAAACATTACAAATGATAATGGTTATTTCAAAAAGCTCTATAATGAAAAAGCATCAATGAACTGCAGTTTTCAAGCCACAACCTGAGTCTTCAGCAGGGCTGCCTTTATCCTCTATACACTTTGTCTCTCTTCTCTTTTCACCTTAATTTTTATAAACGCTTAAAAACGTCTTTGAACACTCTCAAACACTAGTTAGTTTCTAATTTAAAGAGGGAACTGAGCTACCACTGGTGCAATACAGCCCTTAAACTGAACTTGGAAACATACTGATTGGAGGTTAAGGATCATTTTCTTCTGGATGGTCATGACGATGTAAGGTGAAAAGTGAATGCAGATAGGATAGACTGTACTGCTTTTAGGTGATGTCAGAACTGTAATGTCCTTCAGATGATTTCAGAATCAATGTTACTGAGAATCTTGAAGTCCCAAAACTAAGTCTCTCTGTCTTACACATTCAAATGATTTTAAAAGTTGTGGATTCCCAGAATCAACAAAACGCCTTCCCCCCCTCCCCCCCCCCAAAAAAAAAACTTAATATAGGAAGAAACAGCATCTCAGAGTCATCATAAAATTGCCCTTTTTTTGGAATATATCCATCGACTTTAAGGTAGCTATCCCCAGATATCTGAACTTTCAAACGAGAGGGGAAAAAAATAATTTTGGTTTTCTTTTATGTAATAGTAAGAGATTTTAGTGGTGGTAAATAAGGAAATGTAGTGCACATAAAAATTCAAATTTTCAAAGGAAAACACCTTCAGTAAACAAAATTAGTTTAGTTTCTTTTACATCTACTTACCATTAAGCCAAGGTATTGCATATTCTGTTCTTAATGGGCTTTGATGAGAGTTTCTAGAAATAATAGGCTCACTTCCCAAGAAATTATAGGAAGTTCCTGAGTAAAGTTCTCCATCTTTAACACAGTAAATAGAACAAAATTAATTCTTCAAGACATACTACTTACTAAACAAGAAAAAGAAATAGAAATATTTCAAGCAAGTTTTCAAGAGAATATATAGTAGTTTAAACCTCTTTTGAGGGAAAATAGCAAGAATTTCCTCTCTGTTACACTAGATATTTTTATTGCTTATGTTTCCCTTTTGATCTTCTTTAAAGTTGATGTTTTCATTTCTAATTTGGTACTATTCTAATACAACTTTGATGGCAGAGAGTTACCAGGATTGCTCCTGCAGTAATTGTGAACACATCTGCTTACAGCTGATTTATATTTTATGCATAAAAATATGAATGAACCTAAAATATGTCACTGAATTTTTGGAATCTAATAATTTCTTAGGAATTATTCAGAAAAAGTAAGTTATTTCTTCTCCCGCCCACCCCTTTTCCCCACCCTGAAGTGAAACAAACTGAATTCATAAAGAGAATGTAAGGGTCATAACCAAGTGAGTGTGTTTCTTCCGCTTCCTGTTTCACATTAATTTAAACTTATCATTCATGGTCTTGAAATATCAACATGTTGATATTAACTTAATTAGTTTCCCCAAATGAAGACTATGGGATGTCTACACATACAGTGAAGATGCAGTGTATCTGATGAAGATGCCCCATCTGACAGGAGAGAGCTCTTCTGTTGCCATAATAAAATCATATCTACAAATGGAAGAAGCTATGTCAGTGGGAGAAGCTTGCCCTTTGACACTAGTGCTGTGCATATGAGTGCTTATGTTGGTGTGATTTATTCACCCCCATGAGCCATGTAAGTTATGCTGAGATAGGGTGTAGGGTAGACATAGCCCTAGTGTTGTTTTACCCTCTGACAATATGCTCATGTTCACTGATTTCCCCTTACTCTATTCTGTTCAGAGAAGAAGGAAGTATTCGGTCTACTTAATATTTGCCCTGTTAATTTACTGACATGCATTTTTTTAATAATTTATATTTATACACAAACAGATTCTTCAGCAGTGCAATTTTCTTTCACTGACAGTTTCATCAGATAATGTAATGGTGGGTGCTTTGGAAATGAATGGAAACAATATGGTGAATTAATGACTACATCAAGACATATTTGCTTGAACTGAAAATCCTAAAAATTATTTCTAAAAAACAAAAATGAAAAAGACAGTCTTAATAGCTATCAATTACTGCAAGTTTTATGTTTAAAAAAAATCACTTTAAAATTAATTATAGACTACAAAATTTTATGCATGTCTAACTACATGTTAGAGATTTAAAAAAACAACATAGCAAATCATGCTATTATGTTCTAGTGAAAAGATTAGTGCTGATGGAGGAGAAAGAATCAATGATTTTATATGGGTGATGTGATTAAAATTTGAACTTACCAACCATAACTGATGTGTAACTTTGGGCAGGGTCAAATGGACATCTACCTTTACCATCTTCAGTTTTACCTCGGAGTTCAAATGATACTAAATTCTATACAGAATTAAATTTTAAGTTAAACCAAGTGTTATATTCTTTACTTGCTAATTCAAACAGAATATGCATGCAGTCAAAGATAACTAGATAAAAACTAAGTATTCTATATAATTAACTTTAAATATCAAAAGACACCATGAGGAAACATATACTGAATTAAGAAACAAAGATTTTTTTAAGTGACAGAAAGAGGAAATGACCCAATAGCTTGGGAGGAGCAGGAAAGGGTAGAGGGAGGGAAGAAAAGAGTTCGAGGCAGATGAGGAGGCCCAACTGAAAATGATCTCAATTAAAAAGGTGCACAGAGAGAAGACTGATACTAGGTGAGGAATCAGTGGCATAGCGAGGGTATCCAGCACCCACAGCACCTAGGGGCCAAGACCACATTTGTGGTCCCCCAGGCGCCCCACGCCACCCCATGCCCTGCAGCTCCTCCCCGCACCCAGCCTGGCACCCCCCTGCAGCCTGCTGCCCCCTGCAGCCCGGTGGCTTTGCCCTCCCATCCCCTCCCCACCCCCCTCTACGCCACTGTAAGGAATAGAAAAGCAGAGTGAGTGGGTCAGAGGACCTAGTTACAATATCACGTGGTGGAAAAAGATTGTGCTGTTTTGAGAACCAGAGACTGACTGGAAGAAAATGAAGTTATCAAACAATGGCTGTGATACGATCCTACTTTTGGAAGTGTGGGTCTGTACCTTTATCGACTCCCAGAAATTGATAGAGTAGAGGATAAAAAGACCATTAAAATGGGAACAACAATAGAATTGAGGACTGCATAAACAAGGAGGCAGAGTCCAGGGATGTACGCATTCTGGCAATATTCTGCTCATACACAGACTTACAGACAAAGGAAACAAGAAAAGTTGTAGTCCAACACAATTCCGAGATTTCAAGCCTTGGGAACACTATAATACCCAAGTTAAGAAGGAGCAGTAGTGGAGTTAGAGGCAAGGCAGAGAGATTTTTTTTTATTTTAATCTAGAAGAAGGATTTCACTCTGAAGCATTCAGTGATGCAAAGCTCTGGTATACACAGAAGCTGACAGAGGCAAGATAGACAGAGATGGGAATCTGGGAGAGTTCAAGGAGATACAAAAATGGGTAAGGAGTCCTGTGGCACTTTTAAAGACTAACAAATTTATTTATCATATGAGCTTTGAACTGGACTAACATAGCTACCTCTTTGGAACTTGTCATCAAAAATGGATGTCATTCACATACTGTCTGTACAATTTTAAATTACGTACTTCTGCTAATACAAATTACATCAATAAAACATAATGAAAGCAAAGCCTTAATGTAAACGTGTTTCTGTTAATAACCAAACAATCAACATTTTATTAAAGTCTTTGCATAGGAAGAGTGGAGTTAATCAACAGACTCTGTGGTTATCATGAGAGTATCACATCTGCTGGAAAACTATGACTGGCGCTGGAATTCTAATTGCCTTAGGAAACAGAGATTAACTCATCAAATGTACTTTTCTCCACTTTACCTCATTATTTAAATGAGCAGTTATAACTGGTTTTACAGTTACTATTAAGAGAGAATGCACTGTCATGCTTACCAGATGATCACAGATTGGCTGAAATGCATTTGTGCCGCACACATAGAGGAAAGTATCATTAAATGGTTGTAAGACACGGACATAGTTAAGGCACTCCGTCTGTAGTATGGAAGGAAAAAATAAATTCATTCTGATCAGCTATGACTTCAACAAAATAATAATAAGAAGAATAGAAGGAAAATATAAATTCATTCTGATCAGCTACAACTTCAACATAATAAGAAGAAGTAAAGTTAATAAGAACTAAAAGCTATAGTTGTGTTGTCAATTCTCCCCTTGCTACTCATCATGTTCTATCACAAGAAACATTACATATGTTTAAAAATACAGGGCCAGGTGATATAGTCATTACTGAGACCAGATTTTTCCCTACCCGACTCCCTAAGAACTCTGATCCTGCAGTGCCATATCATAGGTGTGCAAATGTTATTAATATACCCATCATTGAAGTACATCTGGGCACCAGACACATAGTTCATAGTTAGGGGATACATGAATTCATCATGAAAGCCTATCTGACATTCATTCCCTCACTTGGCTGCAACGAGAAATCAAATCCAAGAGAGTAACTAGCCAAAAACGGCAAAAAACGTTTTGGACAGTTCTGCCACCCAAGTGTGGCAATGAGTCCAGAAAGACCTTGAGAATGAATGCACAATTTTCTAATGAAAATTAAAAGGCATACAACCTCAGTAGAGGACAAGGTTACAGCCTCCACCAATTCTGCAGTGTGCCTCCCTATTGACCAATATAATTTTAATCTTACACTCATATTCAGATTCTTCTTCCCCCTTCAGCCCTTTGGTCAGTGGTGAAATAGAACTTTATGAGGTCACAAAGACAGGGGCCCAAGTATATATACTCTCACAGGGTTATGAAGGCTTAAAGTGGGGACAACCCCAGCACTTTCCAGACGCACGGCAGAAAAGAATTGAGCACTTACACAAGCACAGCTCAAACTGTTAAAGTTGTTCTCACCTCCCCAACCTGTTAAAACAAGTATTCTGGAAAGCTATATAACTTTTTAGTCTCTACACCTTATTTAGTGAAGGTGTGATAATATACCGTATTGTGTATACACAACACATTAAATTGTTGAATTATGATGGTATGCCTTGTGGAGGTGTTTGCAAATCTTCTGCTAGCTTAGCAAGTTTTGCTTCATTATGAAGAGTTACTGTCAATGGTACTGACATACTTTTTAAGCACAGTACCGAAAAAATTTCCAAAGTTCAGTATGTGCAACTGAATGCATTGTTTGCATGCATCTTACATTTGCCTATCTGGTAATGTGTGTGCAAATACCTGATTTGCACATGAACACTGATTATTTGTGTACATCATCAGTAAGTTGCATATACATGTATTTTCACCATTCCCCAAACTGCATAGTCTCCCAACTGACCAATTTTGCTTCATATAATAGCTAAAATATGGCTTCACTGGGATCTTAAGATTTTGTCTCATATATAGGTCAGCTAAAATGCCCTGTTATAACCTGGAAGTGAAGACTTCCCATCTGCCGCACAATGTCACTTAGCTTCAGATTACCATTTCCTGGATTTTATGTATATACTGCAACTGATGTGATCAGATATCATCATGACAGTTAACAGGTTCTAGCATGTGGAGTTTCCATATCCACGGAGGTTTCCCACAATCTTAGATGGCACACTATAAGCTTAATAACTTTAATAGCTTCCTGAAGCTTTCCTGGATGCTGGTGCTGGCAGCCCTCTCTTTACTCAAAAGACAAAGAAACATCCAGTTACGGTACTTAAATCCTTTAGCTATGGAATGAAACTGGGAGTTCGGACATAGCTTCAAAAGTCAAGGGAAGAGTGCTGATTGAAAATCCCTGACAACCAATGAGAGTGCTTAACTGTAAACACCCATCTGATTTTATTAACTGGAAATAAATAGCTCCATTTGGCAAGTTCCTGTTGGAACAAAGAGAGATACCACCATTGTTCAAAACATATTGGGGCTAGAATACATAAATATGCACACTACAGCAAGGAATACAAACATAAAGCTCCAGAGAAAGCCAGAGAAATTCAGTGTTCTGAATAAAGGGTGAGACAAAAGAAATCACATAAAACACCATTAGGTATGTTACAAACACTTAGTGTAAAATACTCTTTAATTAAGGGACCCAATTAACATATGCAAATTAGAGTAGTATTTCTCCATCGGTTGATCGTGACTCTCAGAGTAGTCACAAAAGGCGATCAGGGACGTCACTGGCATTGAGAGGTTTATTGACAGTTTTAAAACAAATAAAATACAATTTCCAAAATACCTTGGGGGCAGCCAAAACTTTCAAAATCTGAGGTTAAATGTAGTAGCTAATGTAGCGGTAACAACTGTACTCCTTTCATGTGTGCATACGTGACTCCCTCGCAATACATTACGGGACTCTCCAGCTCCCTGCACACCCTTTGTATTCAAAAGCAAGGGTTCTCTAACACCTCTCTAAGTACATACACACATGCGATTTATCAGTGTTATCGTTGATACAGTTACCAGAAAAGTAAAAGTAACAAATTTAAGCAGATTGTGAAATAGTTTTTGCTTTGAATAAGGAATTGTCAGCCTGAAAAGGCTGAAAAAGACTATAGCTGACAAAGTAGTTGAAGTACAAAATTAACTGATCCCATTTACAAAACCCACTGCAATTTAGCATTTGTTTGACTTTTTTTTTTTTTAAAAAAAAATAGTTACATTCAACAGACTGCTGAAAATGCTTTCGAGAAAACTAAATTCACAATGCCTTGCTGAAAGCTAAATGACAAACAAATTCACCTGTTTGGATTTGCCCTTGTCCGCACATTTAGTTTTTTTGTCTTCGGTGACCTTCCAATATAACTGGGGAAAACAAGGAAAACAGAGTCAAGTTCAGTGCATTTCACACTCATCTGAAAGCCATTATCAGGCACAATGTATAATACAGAGAGCAGATGATGTTTAAAAGACTGTCTGCTGCAAATATGTCACTTTGTAAGTAGCTGTCATAGATGCCTAAGTGTATGTCTTTAGCCTCTGGGGAGGTGGCATTTCCGAATGCATGTAATAATGGAGGCTTCAACCACGGCCAGCACCTCTTGGGGTTCTATAAAAAGATATACCATGACATTTCTTCTCAAGTTATTACTGACATTCCCTGTGTCATGTTTATTAGGGAAATAAGATTATGGTAGTTTTGGAGATTTTAATATTAAAAATGCTAAAAGCTGAGGAAAGAATACAATTATTTTTGGAAAAATGCCAACACAAGTCTAATTCCCAGACCAAAATGCATTATGCAGAAAATAGGGCTTCAATGGCTGTATGTGTCGTCATGGATACTGGATTGTGTCCAAGGCATCTCTCTTCTTGTGTTTTTCACTGAATATCAATGCAGTCCTGCAGTAGTTTTGCTTCTTAATAGCTTTCAGATAGTTTAAATTAAAATCATCAACTGCTAAAGAGGGATCAATTTTACATGCAGCTGAAGATCAATATCATCATTGGCCACGAATATTTCCTTACACAACTTTGTGAATTAAATTTAGAACGAGAGGAAAATTTTCTTCAGACCATTCTGGGTGAGAATCTGCTCTGGGACTCTTAAGGTATGTCTAACCGCACACTTCTCTCGGCTGACTGTAAAGTACATATCTTACACACAACTCTAGCATGGCTGTAAGCAAGAGTGTAGACGGCGAGGCACTGCTTAGACAAGTAAAAAGACAGCCCTGAACCCCATAGGTATATAACCTTCATGGCTCGCTACTCGCTCAAGCAGTGCCTACACAGTACGGTGTATAGTTTTAGCAATAGAGTATCCCGCTGCTTCTCTTGCAGTACGGAAAGGCTCCAGCAGGGGGAGGCAGTGGGGAAACGCTCTGGCAGCTCCCTGGGGCAGAAAAAGTCTCCTGGACAGGAAAGTCAGTGGGGAATGGTTCTCGCAGCTTTTCATTGACACGTCGCTACACACTGCAGTGTGGAAGTAGTGTGCTTTTCACTGCCGCCTGCAGCTAAACGTACCTAACACGAGGCTGCAAGTGGCATGCAGCACAGATAATAATCTTAGAGAGACACTGCAAAACGTACAGCTCAGGAGGAGACTTAGTTGGTGTTAAGCCACCTTTGCACCTTCCCAAACCTAGGTTATTAAAGGAGGTGAAGAGGTCCCATTTCAGTAATTGAGACAATGGGGGGGGGGGTCCGGTTAATGTTATGGAAGCCTGCCCTATTGTCTGCAATGTTGCCTGGAATCTCTGCAATGCTGTTTGCTGTTGTCCTGCCCCTAATGAGTGCTTTCTACTTCCAGTGTGTCCCCTCCCTCCACCAGGACTTGAAAAAGAATCCTTGTGAGGCGGCCTTACAACTCTGTCCCACAATGCCTGCAGCAGAGGCATTTCGGACTTCCTTGAGCCACTCCAGCTCTTTTATGCATCATACAGAGACCAGAGCAGGGACGAAGATCTCACTCTCTCTGTCGATTTAAAATCAAGATGGCCAAACGAAGCGAAACCTTCACAAAGTTTTAAACACACTTAGGAACAGTGAAATATTTATTTCCCCTGATTCTGCACCACTTTAGGAATCCAAACGTGCAAGGAGCTCAGTGCCTTACAAACTCAGCCATCACTTCATAACTGAAAGAAGCCTCTAACTCCATCTTCAAATTTATTTCACTTGGCAGCAGCCAAGGTACTGTTACAGTGAAACTGTTGGAAGGAGTGTACACCTCATTCATGGTTGCTGGTGATGGCTTGTTGTGGTATATCTTAAATATTAAGAATTAGACTTCAAGATTTCAAAATTTAGGTGGCAAAACAAAAGTTTTCTTTAAAAAAATTTTCTTTTCTTTTCTTTTTTTTTTTTTTTAAGAAAACAAGTCACCAGCATGGCATTTATATAAGAACCTGATTAACATTTCTTGCTGCTAGGTAATATGGTAAAATATATGGGAGTCTAGAATTAAAAAAGCACTGTAACCAGTGCTTCCAGGGTGAGTTTTCACAGTAATGTGTATGAAGCAAAGTATCCAGCTCCCACTAATGTTTGTGACTCACACTTATTTGCCAAACTGAAAATGAATCCTATAAAGAATAAATTATGTTTCTTCCGTTAAAGAAAATCCAGAGTAATTAAAGCAGTTCCAGTGATAAAATACTTCAGTCCATTTCTAATAGAATATTTTAAAATTCACTATTTCTGTCTCACCTTGCATGTTCTTCAACACTACAAAATTACCGTAATTTTTTCTTTCTGAATAATGTATATGTGCAACATAAACACAAATATATTCACTATAGTTTACAAACTATAGCTACATGAAATATCATACTATCTATAACACTAGAAAAGCAAGACTACCCAAAATATTCAAGAATGCAATTTTTAAAAAAAGCTGGATAGGAAATTAAAAATGCATACCTACCTCATGATGTATTTCAGTAATATTCACTGAATTTAATGCAAAGATCACTTCTCTAGCCCCTACATATAAAACGTCTTTGTTGTCACTTAGTAATAAAGTTGAATAGTTAAACACTTCTGGCTTCTGAAAATGGATCAGTTGTACTTCTGTTAAAGTAAAACAAACAGTACTATGTAAAGAATGAGAACCAGGTGAGAACTTTTTTTTTTCTAAATCTATCTAATCCATATTGTAGTCCTTTGACAACCTTTTAAAATCAGCAAAACTGAACACAGAAGCGTACTATTATAAAAGTCTTGGGGGGTCATCAAAAATTTAGTTAAATTGTGGGTTCAGTTGGTCAGGAGTTTGGGGCTGCAATACTGATATACAACAGCTTCTTCCCGGATTTCAATTTAAATTAATATCTGGGATCTGCATTGCTGATCTCAGTGTACCTTCCATCTGGGATTCCAAACTACTGTACATTTGTTGCATCTTTATTTCATATTGTGTACACGTACACACAACAGTATACAAACAATGACATTAAAATGCTAAGTCTTCTGCGTCCCTTCACTTCCTCATCAACTGTTCTGTTGGAAAGGTTGCTTGAGCTGCCACCACTGCTTAGGAAAATTCAGGGACAGGGCATTGTCTTATTGCCAGTGACTGACGGGTCTGGTACACCTAAAGCTGCAGGCAGCTGAACTACCATTGTAATGGATCTGGGGGACTACAGCTAAGCAAGGATTTTTCGACAAATCGTGTGTGTGTCAAAACCAAAACGGCTTGGGAATCAAAATAAAATTTTGGCACATTTTGTGGGGGCAAAAAACCATAGCTTGCATCAAAATTGAGCTGGATAAATTTATGGAAGGGATGGTAAAATGGGACAGCCTAATTTGGCAATTAACTGATCTTTGACTATTAGTGGTAAATATGCAGTGGCCTATAATAGGATGTTAAATGGAATGGGTTCTGAATTGTTTCAGAGAATTCTTTTTTGGGTGTCTGGCTAGTGAGTCTTGTCCACATGCTAAGGGATTAGCTGACTGCCATACTTGGGGTCAGGAGGGGATTCTCCCTCAGGGAGATTAGCAGGGGTCCTGGGAGGTTTTCGCCTCCCCCTGTAGCATGGGGCATGGGTCACTTGCTAGTGATTCTCTGTACTTTGAAGTCATTAAACCGTGAATTGGGGACTTCAATGACTCAGTCTTGGTTTAGGTGTCTATTGCAAGAGTGGACAGGAGGGTTCTGTGGCCTGCATTATGCAGGAGGTCAGACTAGATGATCATATTGATCCTTTCTGACCTTAAAATACATGAATCAAACAAATTGAGAGAAGGGTGGAAGGGTAACTTCCATTCTTTTGTGAATATTTTCAAGATTTTTACTGCTTTTACTTTTCAAGTTCTCAAAACTACGCATGAAATTGGAAAACTGTTTCCAGCCAAGATCTTCTATGAACCATAACACATCGAAGAAATTTTCTGTGTGTAGAACAAATGACCACCCGAGCTTATGTTCAATGCCTATTAATTAAATTTTTCATTCTCATTCCCTTTCTCTCTTTCAATGTCCTCCCTCATTCTGTCTACCCTTCCTTTCCTCCTTCTCCTCTACCCTTTATACTACAGCCCATTTTCATTATCAGCCCGTTACCACTCACTCGCCGCTTTCTTCCTGCTATCCTCTGTTTTGTTCGCTTTCACTCTGGGTCCATGGGTATGAGAGAGAGAGAGAGAGAGAGAGAGAGAGAGAGAGAGAGAGGAAAGTCGCCATATTCCCTACTACACAAATCTCCACCAAGAGAACTAACAGAAAATCCCTCACCCTATTAGAAGACATTACAGGCAACCCAAACTCCAGTGAGGAGACCAGAGGATAGAGATGCTAAAATGCACCATTTTCAGAGTGTAGGCTGGCAGATGAGACAGTATCTAGTCTCTTCTCTCTTATCAATCCTGCAAAAGGATTCATACAGCTGGGAAAACATACTGTATTGTTGGTAGGTCTCCCAAAGAGCCCTACCTACAGTGACTCCACTAGCCAAATAAGTGCCACGATCCCCTAAACCCAGTTAATTCTTATGTCGCAACACAAACATCTTAGGAGCTAAGACACCTTACAGCCAAGGATTTACTCTTTCTTGAAAGAAGGCAAGCACTTTTCTTTAAGTCAGTAAGTCACGTTAAGGAGAAATGACAATAGATTGAACAAAAAAAATCCCATTCTGGTAATATGCTATAGATTTGTTTTCAGCAAACAAAATCTGAATCAATGAGTTACCTATTAAATGCTCTAAAACAAATATACAATTTCCTCTCTAATTCTGACTCTCCAGAATGTCTATTGTTGTAATAATGCCTGATAAGGAAATATATACAGGTGTGGCCTTATGTACCATACACAGATACATCATAGGAATTTGTTTCACATCAAGAAGCAAAGGCAGCAGCTCTGGCTATTTTTCACTTGTTCAACCTAGAAACAATCATTTAATTGAGCATTTGTATATTGTTCTTTTTTTCTTGTAGTGAAAGTCTAGCCCATACTTTTCAAAAGTGATAGTGACTTTGGGTTCCTGTTTAGGGTACTGCAAATGAAACAATTCAAGGGGTTGGATGTCCAGACATTGGCTTTTCTGAAAATCAGGCCCCTTTAAAATCATCTTAAGTTGGGCACCCACAATCACTAGTTACTTTTGAAAGTTTTAGCCTTTATCATTCACTGACGTTTCATAAACAACAACAATTAACCAAAGTCTCAGTTAAATTGTGGGTTGGGGAGTTAACAAAGAGGTTGCCAGAGGCCATAGCATTTCAATAGTTTTCTGTTATGAAGTGTTTAAAGAAATTACATTGAAACTGACACATTATGGAGATTTTGTACACTTCACTACTTAAGTCATTGTTCTTACCTCTATGTTCCCAGGTGATCCTTGGTACTGGACCAAATGCTACTGCAGCTCCAAACAATAAGCCCAAAGTTGTATATAGACACGTTACAGCCATGTTATGAGTCCTTGCTCTGTGGAAGTTGGAGGATAACTGCAACATTTAATATTCCTTTTGCAGAAGAAATGTCCAGTTCCGAACAGTATGTTACAAGGTAGACATTACTGAACCTAATGTTTCAATAAATGGCTGAAAAGATGTTCCCAAACGTATGTATCCAACAGATTAATTCTCCAAGGGAGCACACATTTTCCAGGATGCAGAATACAGAGATTGTCCACACTTTCCACAGTGTTTCTCAGCAACTACTCTGATTTTTGAGAACATTCTTCCGTTTAGTCTCAGTAGAAAATGAAACTGCACTGGGGAAGACAGTGGAAAAAAGAGAGAAGGAAGTAGGTTGATTTTTTCAGAAAGTTTTTTTTTTTTTTAAATGAACCACAAGTACTTCAACAGCATTATGCAAAGTGTATAAAAAGATTAATTTCTACAAATTGCAGGATTATAAAATTATACTTCATATGATAAGCACAGGCAATTGTTACAAAAAGGAGAGTAATTTCTATCTACTACCCCATACTACCTATACTATAATTCATATTTTGAGGCACGTGGTACTGCCATTTATGGAGAGATGAAAAATCTATTCTGATTTACATCTTTTCTTGCCTTTAAAAGTCTTTTTTTTTTTAAATCTTGTTTTTTTGAATAAAATCATGCATTTAGCAAATTTATATTTCAGCATGTCCTCTTCTGGAATCATGTTGACTAGACTAGACTAGACTTTCTGATTCACCAAAAATCTTGAAAAAAAAATTGTTTCAGTATGAGCCGAATTACTTCCCATTTTTCAGAATTCCTAGCAAACAAAAAAAAATCCATTATTTTCACAGCTCTAGACAAGACATCTAATGAAATGAAATGTTTTTGTTATTTCAAAAACCTTAATTTATATATATGTAGATTTAGATATATAAAATTATCAGTCTACTTTTTATGTAAAAATTCTATATTAGTCATCAGACATGTGTGGATCCAAGCAACAAATACAGGACTAAATTCTCATATCCTTACTCAATTAAGGATATCTGTACTTTACTCCACAAATGTTTCACTGAAATCAGTGTAAATGTAATAAGCTAACCCTTTCTCTAAGGTCACAGCTGGGTGATTTCAGAGCCTCTTCTCCTCCCACAGTCCTTTTCCTGCTAAGAAATTATGCCAGCCTTTCCAGGTTCTCAGGTGTGAGTCTTTCACTTAACATTCAATTTCTGAGTTTCCCATAAAAATCTAGTTTATTTATAGCAGTCCAGAATGGCTGGACCACAGGTCAGGTTTTATCTTTGACCCCCTGCCTCGCAGTGATCAGCTCTTGGGTCGGTTAAATCCTTGTCAGCTGTGGAGGCTTACCACAGCTGTTTCTCTCTGCTATTCTGCAGAAAGAGCTACTTCTGTGGGCTAGTCTCCACTGATGGCGGCAAATTTGCCACCATCAGATCGATCTTCCCAATTGACTGATTGGGTCTGTGAAGACTTGCTCAGCTAAGTCCGCAAGTCAATCAATGAAGACCACCCCGGCAAGTAGCATAGCGTTGAGTCAAAGGCAGGGCATTTCCCTTCGATTCAGTGCACTGAATATACGGCGGTAAGTAGATGATAGGCATCTAAGGGAGATACATGGGGTATTTTAAGTACTTTGCGTATCTCTTTTCAACTGTCGCCAAAATTCCATCATGGTGAGGACCAGTCCTTAGGCACAGCAGCTTCCCTCCTGGCTTGCACCCCTTCCTATGACAAGCTCTCCTTTTTAAGCTTGCTGCCCCCAGCTGGAGCTGGCTTTGCCCATCTGCCTGTTTAGTGCTGGATGAGCCTAGAGGATCTTATTAGTCTTCTTCTGATGGGACGGGAGTATGCCCCGTCACAGAAAAGTTATCAGAATCTGGCCCCTAGTAAAATTCTGGTTATTACTTGTTCCTGTGTGTGCATGGTCAAGTCCAACACATACACACAACTTAAGAGATGTGCTGTAAAAGTGAAATGCCTGGTAAAGAACACTCCATGGTGCCCAAAGTCCGCATTTCCTACAGAAGTTCTAATTTTGGAAAATTACTTGTTCTACAGCACAAAGGACCGACAAGGTTCTGGCCGTCTCTTACAAATTCACCACAATTTTCATAAGATAATTAGGGATACAGCAGTAAGCTATTAAACTGTTTGAACCAGACCAAAATCAACACCCCAAACTTTTTTTTTTTTTTTTTTTTTTTTTTGCTAGGGAGGACTGAAAGAGGCTCTAGGGAAAAGCTGTCAAGTTTGACTTTGCACCAGTGGCAGATGAATCTGAACGCATGTTGTCAGATTAAATCACTTGGATTAAACAATATAATTTAAAAGACTGCTACAGTTTTCATTCTGAAGGACTGTTAGTTCAAAAATATATATACTTAATATTGAAGACACTAAACAACATTATTAGCAGTACTGTTAATATTTGGAATCTAATCAACATGACAGCATGCCCTAAAGGTACCGTCTTTCTAGCACAATAGTACTTAATATAACACATTTTAAAGATGATTTACAAAGATTTTTCTGGTTTTGTTTTTAAATCCCCCTTCACAGGTTAGATTCCAGAAGAGTAACAAAGCAAAATACAGTTAGTGCTTACCACCACCAAAATACCCTGAGAAAATCTTAGCTACAAATCTACTCATTTCCCTATTATATTGCAACCAGAACAAACAAAGATTTGAAAAAAATCATTTCCATTTTAAACCTCTGTATTCATTCCTTCTGTTTCTGGCAGGGTGGTTGTGATGTCATTCAGTCTGGGAAACAAACCAGTAAATCTGTAGTTCAGATTTCACAAGATATCAGAGAAACAACTGTTAAAATACGCACTCACTGCATTTTTAAATAAGTCACATACTCTCCTTCTGCCTTCCGTTCTTTGAATCTTTCAAATGTTTATTTTTAGTAAAAGCAAAAGATTACTTAACCTACAGAAAGTGACGTATTTCAATATGTGTTGCCTCTATATGTATATTCCACTCTCAATGGCTATGTCTATACTTGACAAGTTAAGTTGACTCTGTTAAGTCGACAATTTTTCAAGCGTAGATGTGGCATTCATTGGAAGTGGCTTCCCACTGAGAAGGGACCCGAGGTCCCATCCCCAGGAAGCCGGAGTCCCTCCAAGAAGGGAGCCAGTCTCCTCTCTCCCCGGGACCCATGCAGGTCCTGGCAAAAAGGGAGCCAAGGCTCCTTTCTCGCCGGGACCCGTGGCTCCCTTCCTGGCAGAAGGGAGCCGCGGATCGGAACCGGGGCTCCCTTCTTGCAAGGACCCCCACGTGGGGAGAGAGAGAGGCAAAAAATGAGGACAGATAGCCAGACCAACCGACCAAATATCTCAAAGAGTTACAGTTACTTATAGGGTAAGAAACCATTTCTTCTTCCAGTACTTGCCTACGTAATATTCTGCTTTTGGAGACTCCCAAACAGTGACCAAGTCATTGTAGGTTAGTATTTTTATTTCATGTAATCTACTAGAAATGTAAAAAACATAGCTGTGGAAATGGCAAAACATTTTAGCTTCTTTTAGCTACCCTTCCAGTTGAACGTTAATTTCTTCTTCTATGTTATTACCTAACTTACTAAAGGCCCTTGGTAGGTCCCCACATATCAATCATTTTTCCACTCTCCTTTCTTGCTATTTTGTTTATAATTTCATAGCACCAATAACAATAGCATAGAGGCAGTCATTTCTCTCTACCGTTTATTTAACAAGCAAGTGAAAATGCAATGACATACTAGCCCTCTTATACAATATGGAAGAAAGGTCTCCAGAGAGATACTGCTAGTGTCCTGTAAACTTACGAGTCCCAGAAACAGAATCATTTTAATCCTATGGCCCCATGATGGAAAGTATTGATGCTTGCCAATTGCCATGGTTACTGTCCCGGGCTATTTCACCTTTCTCAGAGGATGAAAAATGGAACAAACAAACTACATTATCTTCTCAAACCAAGGAAGAATAAAAAATGACTGGCTGGCTCATTAAAAGTGCTCATTTTAACATGGTAACTGAAAATTCTTCTGGCTCCGCAGCAGAAAAAGATGGCTACTTAGCTTCATAACTGTTGCTCATTTCTGTTTCAATTAGTTGTGAGCCACCCGCATGCCGAGTCACTGGAAGGCTTCTTCCCCTAAAGGTACCATTGGATCAGTGCAGGCACCCTCTGGAGTGGCACCTCCAGGGCACTGTATATAAGATCTTGCTGACCCACCCCTTCCTCAGGTCCTTCTTTCTGAAGTGCTCTGACAAAGAGGAAGGTGGGTGGGGGTGTTCTTAAACTGCTTGCTCATGTCAATTCCAATTACGTGACTCCCAAGCTGGCCTGAGGTGGAGGGGTTGGAGCTCATGGAATCACAGTTATGTCAGTTGTCTCTGACCTGCTGAGTAATGCCATAATATGCAGTGAACACATGGACTGATGACCAGGTTGCAGCTCTGCTGCATACGGAAGTATGCCAAGAATGTTGCTGAGGAAGCCTGTGCCCTCGTGAAGTGTGCTATTAGTGCCAGAGCTGGCACATTCGCCAAGTCTTAGCAAGTTCTGATGCAGGAAGTGACCTAAAAAAAGATCCTCTGCAACTACCCAGGCAGACTTTTCATCCTATCCGCTATAGAAAAGAAGATTTGGTTTGACCTATGAAGAGGACTTAGTCCTGTCTATGTAGAAGGACAGCACTCTTCTAACATCTTGGGAGCGGAAACTCTGCTCCTTCCAAATGGTGTGTGCTTTTGGAAGAAAACTAGAAGGAAGATATCCTGGCTCATATGAAACTGGTACACCACTTCTGAGAGGAAGACCAGATGGGGGTCACAGCCGCACCTTGTCCTTGTAAAAGATCATGTATGGAGGGTAGGGCATCACAGTCTAAGTTCAGACACTCTTCTGGCTGAGGTGATTGTGACAAGGAATGCTATCTTCCATGAAAGATACAGGAGTGAACATGAAACTAACAGCTCAAATGGGGGGGTCTGATAAGCCTGGTAAGTACCAAGTTAAGGTCCCGTGCCAGTACAGGACAGTTGACCTGAGGGTAGAGTTTATCACCATTGGATCCACAAAGATCGAATACCCAAGTGGAAGGCAGATATACCAGACAGGTGGACCTTTATAGATGATACTGATAGCCCGTGTCATTTTAAGTGCAGCAGATAGTTCAAGATGAAAAGCAGCAATGCTTGCATTGGAGAAAGGCCTTTCTGTGAAGCCCAAATGGAGAACCATTTCCACTTGGCCAAATATGTCATCCTGGGAGATGGCTTCCTACTACTTAGGTAGGATCTCTAGGCAGACTCCTTGGAGTTTAGCCAGGGAGCTTCCCTGCCATGAGGTGAAGGGACTTGAGGTTGGAGTGTCTAAGGTGACCATGATCCTATGTGATGAGATCCAGCACCAATGGTAGAGTTATGGGAATAAGTACTTCTCCCCCACTCCCATCCTTACTGGTGAGAATCAGTCATGAAACATGCATCAAAAACATATTACCACACAATCTCTGAATGTGGTTATTTTTTGCCGTATGGTAGATTCCACAGAGCAGTAGACTGTAAACTCATTCTGGGATTTACTGTCTTTTGTCGGTAAAACACTAAGCAAAACTGTGACACTATATAAATAAATAATAATTTTGAAGTAGCATTCAATTCTGGCAGTTGATTGCTTATTAAACCAACCTTCTGAAAAATCCTGTGTCCAGACTTTATTTAATGTGTCCCTCGGGGATACAGAATACTTATTTCTCAGGTATCAGATATTGTTGATATGATACAGGATTTAAGGACAACAATATGTATTTCAAATCCAATTCTACTTAGCTGCTATGGGGAATGTTTGCATGCTTTAGCTATGATAGTTCAGGTAATAATGAATCTGGAAATGTTCCATCAAATTTTAAACAAGACCCAATTTATTTGTTGAAAAAATCATCCAAGAAAAATGATACGTCTAATATTCATTCAGCTTCTAATTTATGCTTTTTAATCAAGAGGGAACTTTTCCAATTACATATATTTAATTGCAAACACAGCTTGTTCTGTTTGATTTGCTTAAATATTTAAATCAAGTTTCAGAATACATCAGAGAAACTGAATTGTGAAAAAGCATAAAATAGTTCTGTTAGCAGCAGCTGGTTCAGGTTTCTTTCACATTTGAAAAAAACCAGCCTTTACAAGTGACACTGAGGTACATAATGGCTTTCCACTTTGTTTAAACCAATTTAATTTTTACCACACATACTGCACTGTTTCCTTTTCTACAGTACTTGAATTACCTTGGAAATAGAGCAGTCACGCTCACATTTGTTTTGGATCAATTTCACTTACAAGGTTTTCTAAACTAAAACAGTACTAAAATGTCTGGGTTGCAAAACTTGATTTAGGGAATCCCTTCCACCAATAAACAATTTCCATTACATTTTTTAATAGCCATGAAACAACTTCTCCTTTCTGTGCTGCACCTCAGAAGTGGTCCATTTTGTGACTGATTACTTAATGGAAAGACCATGAGTATAAACAGAGCCTTGTAACATCCATGTTCACGTGTAGTTCAAAATTTAACCTTCAACATATCTCTAATAGGGCCATGCCCCGTGTCAGAAGGACACCTGCCCTAGGTCCCTCCACAGCAAGTGAGGCGAGAGGGGGCAAAGCCATGACAGTTCTTCTCTCCAAAAAGTGTTAGGGTTTGAGATGAGAAATAAGCTACACCATTCTCAGGACTGCGATTATTTACTTCTGCTCCCACTACCATCCTCACAGAAGGAGATGAGCCACAATTCCCATTTACTTAGGGCTGACCCTAAAGGATCTAGGCCATAGGAAGGGAATTACTTATTCTTTATATTTTTATACCTTCTGAGTTTACACCAATGTCCTTCATACTGGGCATTCCTGGGTAGTCGGGGGCCAGTGAGGTTAAAGACCTCAAGGTGAGCCTTTCCACCAGCCAGACACTAGCTGCCTGGAAATTTTCTCCCAATCAGCCAGAATGGTATAAATATTGTAACTTTTGAAGACAACTGAATATAACAGGGGTTGTTCTTTTTTTTTTTTAATGACAGTTGTTTAACTAAATTATTCTCAAAATCATGACTAGCTTCAGTGAAGAACATAAACTTCAACACAGAGAGACAAGCACAATTTCAAGATTTTTAAGTGAACTGCTACTTCTGGCAGAAAAAAAGGAGTATTTTTCATCTGTCGGAATGCATAATTGTAATTCTGTTTTGAAAGAACTTATATTCAAGGGTTTTCCAAATGTTTTTAGCATAGTAGCATGCCTGAAGCTTTTTTGGATTATTTCATAACAAAAAGTAAAAGGATTTTACAAATTCATAGTGGGGCGCTCTGGCTATATTTTGCTTTTTAATTTTCTCAGGCAGTGTAAGGTTTTAAGTTGTTATTGTTCATAAAAACATTCTAGACTGTTCACTTTCTCTTCAAGTTTTACAACATTTATGTTAAAAGAATTTATACAATACAGAGTGTAGAGCAATGGTTCCCAACCATTTTGGATCAAGGGCCACAGATACCATTTTAAAACCCTGAAGGGCCACCAGTCTCCATCAGCAATCCCTCCCCTCCCCCCGGCAAACTCCCATAGCAGCCAGAAGGAAGGAGTTCAGCAAGAAGGCTGCCTCCTCGCTGATCTCCCGTCTCACTGACTGCAGGAGGGAATCCACATGCAGGGCCGTCCCTTGAGAGCAATGTTCCCTCTAAGGTTTGGCGGCTTGTGTGCAAAATTTTCAAGCCATGTGCAAAACTTTTTCTGAATAAAATTTTTGTGTAAACTCACACAACAAAAATTATAGGCATTAATTGAAGTTAAAATAATTGTAAATAGAATTAATTAATTGTGTTTAATTGAATTTGAATGAATTTTGAATTGAAATTTAATTTTTAGAAAGTTTTTATTTAAAATTAATTTTTTTAAAGTTTTTTTTAAGGAAGGAAGGAAGGAAAAAGAGAGAAGGAAGGAAGAGAAAAAAAGAGAAGGAAAGAAGGAAGAGAAAGAAGAAAAGAGAAAGAAAGAAGGAAGAAAAGAAGAGAAAGAAAGAAAAAGGAAGGAAAGAAAAAGGAAGACAAAGAAGGAAAAAAGAGAAAGAAGGAAGAGAAAGAAGAAAAGAGAAAGAAGAGGAAGGAAAGAAGAGAAAGAAAGAAAAAAGAAGG
>ML685776.1:4048445-4080550 GCA_007922175.1 Pelusios castaneus | reverse complement strand
GTTGGATGAGCCCGGCCCCGGGCCAGGAAGTCGAGGTGGTCGGCGGGTGGGAGCCCGGGAGCCCGCCGCGGCCACCCCACTGCCCCGGCCGCATGGGGCAGGCAGGCCCCCACACCTGAGCTGAGCCTGAGCCTGCCTGTCCCACCCTGGGGGAGGGGTGGGCCAGCCCAGAGGCCGGGCGCAGGCCGGGTCTGCCGCAGCAAAGCCGCAGCCCCGGGGGTCTGGAGGGAGCGGCGGGGGCTGTCGGGCTGCGCGGGGGTCCCTCAGTGCTGCCCGGGGGGTGCGACGGCCGCTGCGCGGCCGCGAACCCGCACAGCTTAGTGGGAACACTGCTTGAGAGCCACAGTGTGGGTAGCCTCATGGTGCGGGGTTGGGGGACCTGGTCCTAGTTCCAGGCTCCCCTCTCCCTGCCAGGGGACCATGTGGCAGGTGCCCTGGCCCAGCTCCCCCAACCCCGCACCATGAGGCTACCCCCACTGCGGCTCTCAAAACACTTGGTTATTGAAGGAATTTTTAAAGTCAGTGGCACTGCTGTGGGTACTCGCATGGCCCCACAATATGCTAAGATTTTTATGGTTGACTTAGAACAACACTTCCTCAGCTCTCATCCCCAAGTACCACTCCTCTAATTACGCTACACTGATGACACCTTTATCATCTGGACCCACGGAAAGGAGGCCCTTGAAGATTTCCATAGAGATTTCAACAATTTCCACCCCACCATCAATCTTAACCCGGACCACTCCACTTAGGAGATCCACTTTCTGGACAATACAGTACAAATAAGTGACGGACACAAACATCTCCCTATATCAAAAACCTACTGGCTGCTATAGTTACCTACATCCCTCGAGCTTTCCTCCAGGACACACTACAGGATCCATTGTCTCCCATGAAAGTTCATGCAATAAATAAATTTGTGAGACTTTAAAAGTGCTACAAGACTCCTTGTTTGTTTTGCTGAACTAGAACACAGCTACCCCTTTGGAACCTCTTTTATAGAAGCACATTATTGGGGAGAGAGAACCTCAGTAATACCGTAATAATATTTGAAACAAAAGTCTATCCATTTAGAACAGTATTCAGAGTGCAAGGGAGCAGTGGTAAGGATTAATTTACATAGGAACTTCTATGGACTTCCCTTTTTTTAATCCTATTTCTATTGGCTGCCTGCCTGTATAGGCGACATCTGTAGTCATACTGTACAAACAAATTGCTGTTCACAGTTGGCCAATAGCTATGGCACAGTTACCCACATTAGAGCAATGCGACTTTAATATCAAATTGACATTCCCCATCAATTCCACAAATTTCAAATAAACCCAGGCACCCCACCGCATCTATCATTTACCTAAATCTTTCACAAATGCCTGAAAACCACAAGATACAGGAGTTTGACTGAGTCTGCTTTATATTTTCAACCTGTAAAATATTAAATTATTTTTACCAGCTAGGATTTCAAAGCCCATACTGAAAAATGTTTTCCTTTGGTAACAGTCACTTAAGTATAGTGACTTTATTTTTTTAAACAAAATAAACTTATGGTCTAACAAACATTCTTTGTGACTTTTCAGTATAAAGCCTCCCAGCTAATTATTCTGACAACTGTGACTAAATTACCAACGGTTAAAGAAAACATCCACTGATTACATCCCCAAACATTAGAGGAATGAAAGCATGAAACAAGTTAAATTCATTATATCCATCTTCAAAGGAAACTAATTTGACTGCAATTCTTTTACAAAAATTGAACATAACCTTTTGACATTATAAAAAGGAAAGTGCTCTACTATAAAGCAAACTGTATGAAATATTAACCTACTAAAGGTACTTCTGAGTATCTAGAATAAATGGCAAAAAATAACAGCACTGCTTCCACTTTATATCATTTAGCAGTAAAACCACAGGTATATATACCTAACCTCTCACTCGTGTACATTTCCTATAACTAGCCTTTTGAAACTCAAGCAGTCATTGAGTTGCAAATAATATTATGTGAATATTATTCTCGTTATTTTAAAGTTTGGAACTGTAATCCTAACAAAAACATCCACTTATCTCACTGAAACATAAATATAGTTTCCAATCCAGTGGTCTACTGACTAAAAACACATATACGCTTGATGCTAATACAAACATTGCACTCATAACAAAAAGTGATCCAAACTGACTCTATATGGTCTAGTCTTATCAGTAAATATATTTTAATACACACAGACACAAACCACAGGCTACTTACTGCTGAATACCCAAATAGCAATGAGCTACTAAAACTGCATATGCTGTCCGCAGATTGTTTTTGTAATGCATTCTTGTGTTTAGCCTGTATGGTTCAAGAGTTCTAAAACAGAACAAGTTAGTGTGTAAAAAGATAAGTTAGAGCTTCAGAACTGAATTATCTTAATCCATATAACTAGAATTTTCTTTTAGTAATGTGTGTATCTGACATATGAAAATAATACTTGGCTGCTATAGCAGTTTCCACGATTCTGGCACTCATGCTGCACTACAGTTCTATGACATCTTCTAATTTGGTGCATATCAGCACTGACCAAGAGGCAAAAAGAAAATAAGAATGGTGGAGCAGCAAAGGAAATATGGTTATAAAGATTAATGCAAAAATTCACTGCTCTTGAAGCTTCTGTTTTCATGGTAGCATATAAAATCATACCTTCTATGCTGACTATATTTTAACTCATAACTATATCCTGGCCTGCAAAAAACTAAAAAGTAGCGGCACTCTGGGGAGCCCTTTCAGCTAGGAAAACAAGAAACCAATTTGAAAAAGTCGATAGCATCATTCATGGACTTAAAAGCCACAACTCAAGGCTTTCCCATCTACAACTTTCCGTGGACAGCCTTCAGCTTGCAGAAATCCTATGTCTGAAGTTTTCCTTTTATAGGCATTCTTATAAAAAAATTAAAGATTAGTAAAAATAAGCAAATTATTTGGTTTTGAAAGGGTATTGAGAGATACTTTAGTCTACTACAGTTTATTAATTTATTTATAATTCTTAAAACCATTCCTTAAATATCCATTTATTTATGTCAACAATTCAGCTCTTAAACTGCACTTGGATTTTCTCTTTTGTTGCTCCCACACTGCCATAGATTCCAAAGCCAGAAAGAACCACTGTGATCCTCTAAATCTGACCTCAAGTATAACACAGGCCATAGAACGGCCCCAAAATAGTTCCTAAAGCACAAAAAAAATCAAAAATATTGATTTTTAAATGTTCAGTGATGGAGAATCCACCGTGACCTTGGATCAACTGTCCCAATGATTAATTACTGTCACCATTACACATCTATGCCTTACTTCCAGTCTGAATTTTTCTAGCTTCAACTTTCAACTGGATCATGTTATATCCATCTCATAAAGACTGAAGAACCTATTGTTAAATATTTGTTCCCCAGATAGGCACTTACAGACTGTAATCAAGACACCCCTTAATCTTTTCTTTGTTAAACTAAATAGATTGATTTCTTTTGAGTCTATCATCACTATAAGGTCTGTTTTCTAATCCTTTAATCATTCTCATGGCTCTTCTCTGAACTATCTACAATTTATCAACATCTTTCTTAAATTGTAAGCACCAGAACTGGACACTTTATTCCAGCGGCAGTCGCATGATACCAAATACAAAGGTAAAATAACTCGAGATACACAGCATTAGCTCTTCTGGCTCCAGTGTCAAACTGAATCTCACGTTGAGCTAATTATCCATCATAACCCCGTTTTTAGAGCCACTGCTTCAGAGGATAATCTTGTAAGTATGGCCTACATTCTTTACTGCTACATATATACATTTACATTTTACTTTACTGAAATGCACATGGTTTGCTTGAAAAATGTTAAATAGCATAGGGCCAAGAACTGATGCCTGAGAGATTCTTTTGGAAACACACCTGCTTAATGATGATTCCCCATTTATAGTTACATTTTGAGACCTATCAGTTGGCCAAGATAGGCTTAATACAGAATACAAAAGAACACACCACCACAAATAATTGCAGCACGAAGTTTCTGCTCATAGCTAACAAAAACATACTTTGTGTTCGGGTGACTGTAATTTCTCATGTGCCTCAACAATTGTGTTTAAACTAGTGACTCAATTGTACCTGTCTACTCCCCTCAGTACAATTTTGCACCTCAGCTTGGGTCTGACACACTTCCTCCTAACGTCGTGCTCTAAGTTTAAATTTAGCATGGCCAAAACTGATCCCTTTCAGTTTTCACTATCCACTGCTCCCCAGCCTCCCAAAAACCTCAATAAAGTTTGTCAGAGTCCTCAAATAGACAGCCTCCCACTCACTCAAAGTTAGCGTTGATCTTGGGCATTGGAGTATGTTTGTGAGGAAAGGGATGTATGTATTATGAGTTGGAACTGAAAGGACAGTTACATGGCTTAAAAGTTTATGAATGTTCTAAGTGCAAAAATTGAGTGGCAAAGCACAAATGTTGAAGTTGATCTGGATATTAATGAAGGCTTACCTAGTGATTTCCTTGATTTTTAGTTACTGTATTGACAGAAAATGTATTTGAGAAACCTGAACTCTGTGTGTTAGTGTATGTGTTTGATGATACAATAAAAACTCCTTTGAAAAGGGATTTCATCTTATTTTCTGCTTAAATGAGTGATTATGATATTAATCAAATGTTAACATATAATAGTAAATAATTCTAACAGTTCAATACTTTTTTGGTTAAAGCCTACTAGAAAGTCTCATATAGTCTGTCAAAGAACAAGAATTCCAAGATTACAATTATGTGTGTGTTTGCATGTGGGAGGGATTTGTCTGTCCAACACCAAGCAGATGAAAGAACAAATCCATCTTGGCTTCAGATTTCATTTTTAAAATAAAATTGTCATTTTCTGGACATACAGAATTTTTTTTCCAGAAAAATTATGATGAACTAGGTATAGACAATTTAAAGAAGCATATGCTCTTTCAGGAACAATGTCAGAAAGCATGTTTGTGGTCACTAAACAAACTAAACTTCTTTTGGAGCAAAATATACTAAAATATCTGTGCACCCAACTACCTATACGTATGAACGTTACCACAACATATCATCCACACATTTTTAAAATTGATGTTTCAATCAATACACAGAGAAATACCATTTCCCTCACCATACGTACACTGTTTGTTATTCTTGGAGATCCTCTAAAGTGTAATTTCTTCCTCTCTTTCTACAAGAAGGGATCAAAAATAAATTTGTTGTTGCTAAAATTTAAGCAACAGATGTAATAGCATAGCTGAAAAGCATGTGGAGTTCTTTTTCTTAAGATAAGGAGAAGACTGAAGAATTTCCACATAATTTTTAAAGTTCAATATTCTAACATTAGACAGCTAAGATTCCAGGTTTTCAAATGCTGTACAAATTATGCCAGTTGTTCATGAGTTAGTGCATACTAAATTGTTCACATCCTTCACAGTAAGCAAACACACAGGCCATTTGCCAATTTAAGTAGGAATGATGAATAGGCAAAAAACAAGATACAGAGGGAGAGAAGCCCTAAATAAGCCCACTCCTTCTTAAAAGATGAAGGGACCTTGAAGTTGTTGATGCTTTTAGAACAAGTCTGCAGTAGCATCAAAAGCTCAGTAAAAGCTGAACTGCTCTCACGGCATTTGTGAAGAGTGAGGGAAGGAGGCAAGTGGCAAAAAATAATTTAAATAAAATTAGTGTAAGAAAGCTATTTGCGATTTAGGAGTGAAAAGTTTTAGTTCCTCAAAGAAAGGCTATATCTCTGACCCAAGTTCAAGGATCCTCTCAATATGTTAAAACATACCTCTTAAATCCATGAAGTCAAATTCTCTGCTGGTGTGTGTTGGCATAGATCTGTTGACTTCAAGGAAGCCCTGCAAGCTTACATTAGCGAAGAATTTGGTTCAGGTAATTCTTCAAAGAGGTAAGGAACATAACTTACTTTATTTAGCTGTATGGAATGGACAAAGCTTGGCCTCAGTTCAGAAAAATTGAACCCTGCAGCAGTATTTTAAAAATTTGTGATTCAAGGATGGAATTTACATAAAAGTGCTCACATCCCAAGAAACGAACCAAAGGATCATCTCAAGCTCTTGTGAGTTATGAACTCCCTAACTCATAAACTTGGGCAAGGATCACCAAGACTTGTTTAAGTATTTCCCATATACTGATCACTACTCGTATTTTCCACTATCGTGTATTTTCTTTTTTAATTTTTCTCCCTCATACCTGTATACTAATATACATAATTCAGCAATTAACTAAGAGAACACAATGCTGAAATGAGTGTATGCTTACAGGACTTATAAACAGTGTTTTCTATCACATGTATCTGTTCCATTAATGGTAACATAAATCACTACAATTACAGAAGAACTATTTGTACCTTTGTGTGTTAATATTGACAATGTAAAGGTCGCTTTGTGACCTTTTATACTAATAACTGTGCATCAGAAAGCTGTAGCGGTGTTTGTACCACATTACTTCTTTCTCTGTGTTTTTGTTTGTTTTTTTAAAAGTGCGTAGGTACTTTCAAATTTCAGTCAACTATGGGATTTAATGGAAATTTTGCTTCCAGAACATTCTCATTGGCATTACTTGAATTGTAATTCCTGCCAAGCCTAACTTGGGCTTTTTTTTCATGCCAAATGAAGCGTCATGTGCCATGAGAAGAGTCATTATTACAGCTAATGATTAACTTTTCAGAATCTGGTTTGTGCAGTGATTTCATCACATTACGAAAGAACAAGGCTAGATGTGAAAGTCAGCTGCTCTGGTGAGGTTTCATCTCAGCAAAATCTGCTCGCATACACACCAAACAAAGGAAGAGAAATAAGAACTTTTCAGCATTACAAAATGTCAGAAGAACTATGTGAGTATATGTAAAATATATTAATCTTCAAGATTAATTGAAGGCACTCCTGTGGTTCACGTACCTCCTCACAGATATAATATCTAAAACAGTTTAATATAAAAGGCTTTCACAAGCAAGAGAAGACATCAGAATTGTACACTAGTTGCAACTTATGTTAAAGTGGAAATACTGAAATTTGTCAAGTTTCAGTACCACGATAAGAAAGCAGAAGTGTGACTAGATTCATAACCAAGCCATAAGCAAAAATAAATTGTGGCCTAGACAGACTTGTCAGAGAATTCAAAACCTTTTTTAAAAAAACTTTAGTCTACCCACGAAACTCATTTGCCACGGGGTGTTCTGAAGGCCAAAACTAACGGAATTCATAGAAGAATTAGATGAGTTCATGGAGGATATCCATTAATGGCTATTCGCCAAGATCAGATGGTCAGAGATGAAATTCTATGCCTTGGGTGGCCCTATCTGACTGCCAGAAGTTGGGAGTGGACAACAAGAGATGGTTCACTCAACAATCACCTGTTCTATTTATTCCCTCTGAAGCACTTGGCAAAGAAAGCAAATACAATGCTGTGGCTGTGTCACATCTTAAATGCTGGCATGCAGAACCGAAACAGCCCAGGATATGCACTGTTTCCTGTAAGCCAAGGGCACTTTTTTGCCCCCTCCCATCTCACCCCACTGGGAGGGAGAAGCTGCACAGGACTGAGAGCCCTGCATGCTGCTCTAAATGGGCACGCATGCCCAGGGTTGCCAACCCCTGAAATAGTTTAAAAGAGCTAACAAAGTAGGCTTATTGTGCCTCAGCCTTTTCAACCATAAAGTGTTTTATCTGGTTTCTCTGTTATTTTTATAATTAAAAACTTTAAATAACTAAATTAGACAAAAATAAAAGAAAAAATATAAAAACAATCCTGCACAACAAGATCAGTAATGGAGGAGAAAAAAGGAACCTTAAGTTTCCACCAAAATCTAAATAAAATACACTGCATTTGGCCTACGACACTTCAATTCTTGTTGCCGCAATTGAAATTCATTGGATAATTAATTCCAAGTTTTCCATACAACTCAAAACAATATCTAGAACTCTAATAAATGCATTGTCTACTCTAAAGAGTGTGTTCTACTAATAATTCCAGAATAAGAAAAAATTTAGTAAGGCTAAAATCAGTGGTAATTTCAAGAATTTGAGTGTCAGGTACAGCTAGTGGGAAGGCTTCAGTGTTTTAAAAATTAACTAAGCCTTAAAACGTAAACATATTTTTTTAAAAAATCTTAGTTGGATATGTAATATTTCTTTTGGATCTCCAATTATCCAAGTTTAAAGAAAGCTTAGTGGTTATCCCCTTATTTCCCCGCAAATTTTAACTTGTAATTATATCAAACAGTATTAAAATCTCTTGCAGTCTTATAAAAATTGCTAAGCCTTCCTTTCCTCACACCCACAATTAATATCCTCAAATAAGGACAATATAACCAACCCACAAAAAATCCAACTCAACAACTGGAAAATGTTCTAATACTAATAATTCTTAAGGAGGAGGAGGAGAAGAAAATTATACAGAAGACTGAAGCCACACAAAAATATTAATGTGACATCTGAAGCTGTGCAGTGTAACATTTGAAAATCAAAGATAGCTTTGAAGTGCTGTGTCCTCTTTGAAATCCTCCTCAGCTTCTTGGATTTCTGGACACAGCTAGGTAGGAGCTCAGGCAGGAATTATGCTTTAATGTATTGGTTCCAATACAAATAATAAACATTACTGGGTCTCCTTGTGATCTTAGCTGCCTGACTTTTAATTCCTCTTCTGTCCAGCACATGGGGGCCTTTTTATTCGGTTTGAAATACAAGGCCAACATGTCCATCACCTTCTGATCATAGGTCCAAAACGAAAGATTTTGTTTTGACACCCAAATTCTTGAAATGATTTTAACCTTACTAAAATTTTTCGTATTCTGCAATTGTTAATAGAATAAACTTTTTAGGCAATGCATTTACTAAAATTCTAGAAATTGGGAGTAGATAAAAAAGTTTATATGGAAATCTATACATTGGCATTTAGCAAAGTAAGTGGATATGGTAAACTGAAAAATTAGGACATGGCAGATCACAGCCATAATTAAACTTTAATAACAGTGAAACTAAACTGCAAAGATAATGAATCCATGCTTATTTTCGATGGTAAAAGTTATGCTTCCATCTTATTCAACCAGTAATACTCCCGATTTCCAACCAGACCAAATTTTAATCAGCACATTATATTAACGTTAATTAAATTATTTTTTTCTGTTTTCCATTACAATTTTCCTGGTCATTTTTGGAACAATGCATGCCTCCTCTATTGTAATATTAACAAGCTAAATAATTTTATATCAATTAAGTCAGGGTACAGCAAAACCCAGGTGCCTGGCTGATAGCTCCACTGAGGAAATGCAATGGAGGAGTGTCCTCTGGCAATTAAAAATGAAACTGCTAGCACCTAGCTGGGAGCCAATTTTGTTGAGCCCTGAATTAAGCACAGTGAAGCAACAAGAGATAAAAAACCTGTTAGTATACTGAAAGGGGTGTTTGTGAGTGTGATTTGTCAAACTTTCTAGATATTTTATGTTTTTGCATAGTTTCAAAAAAATGGTGTTACTTACTGTGCTTAGGGTATGAAACATTTTCAGTTTATAGAAAAAGTCTGCTTGAGAACATCCTCATTGGACTTTGAACATTTAACAAAGGTTAGAAAACAGTAAAATTTTAGGGGTGATAGTGTTACATGCATCACATCTTCAAACCCCCAACATTCATATGTTAGTAATATTCATTGTTGTATCAGGCCCTTAACTGTTTATAGACACAAATCAAACTAAGTTCAGCACAGTATGACTTAAAAAAACATATATTAGTAGTGTGAGACCAAATTATGTCAGAACATCCTGAGTGTCACTTATTTTCTCCTCAGTTGATCTGTATAATAAATATAGTTAAACGGAGCAGCTAAAATCACAGCTTATCCACTTTCCAAGTGGCTATGGTTCAAAACAGAAACAACTGAATCACACAATGCTGTAAATAAATCATCTCCACACAGTTTAGATAAATGAATGAGACAGGTGCAAGAAAGGGCGCCACTCACTCAGACCCAAAGGCTGCCAGGTAACCAGCATCTCCCACCACTGTTCAGTGTCTTATTTCCAAATTATGACTCTTGGTTGGGTGATAAATTTCAGAGCTACTGATGAGCAGCAACAGCAGCAGCCACTGACGCCTACTCATGCCTCTTCTGGCCTGCAAGCTGGTTAACTACTGCATGCTCTATCGTGTACGCTGTCATCATCAGGCAAAGAGATACGACTTCCAAAGAAACACAGAATGGTTATATGACCGTTCAGACCACCCAGCCATGTGTGTCCATCCAGAAGTGCGTGCGCCTTTGCAAGACAGACACACATTCCAAAAAACAAGGGGGCAGGCCATCTTACTCTGAATACAGCCTTACAAAATAAAAATCCTATTGTCCTTCAATTACTGCCACACTGAGATTCCAAACAGAGGCAACTAACCAGATTATGAATCACTAAAGTGATCCATTGGGGCAGACTACATGAATATTTCAATGAATTATTAGAACAATTTAAATTTTGGAAGCACTCAAAATTTGATTACTCCTGAACAGAGAATTATATTGTCAATCCACAAATGCAGAGAGAAGCGGTCTTTAAAATTTCTCCTCACTGATGCCCAAGGCCCTGCCGTAAAAGCAGAGCAATTCTATTAAGTTGTTCTATTTAAATTGAGTACAGAATCATCAAGGAGCTTGCTATCCTTTGTCAAAAGATCTTAACTCACTCTGAAGATAAACTGTAATAAGGGCTGCTGTCCTTCAATCTCTCCTCATAAAGCAGTATCAAGCACACACACTTAGCTCTCTTGTCTAAACGGGACGCATTACTGCGTTGCTACAAAACGGTGTGTCACGGAGAGCTGAGGAGATGGCCGGATTTGGCCTGGAGGGAGTGGGTTAGTGCGTCCTCTAGAGTCACAACATGCTGCCAAGAGTGTTGCGACCCATAAAAGGTTGAAAACCACTGGTATAAAGTATTTTAATCATTATTTTTATCAGCAGAGCACGTTTTAGAATTTTTAAAAAAACAAACCAACCACCTCATAAAAACATACCCATTGTTGAATACTAGGACAAAGGATATATATACAGACAATTCAACGCATTTACATAAAATGTCTCTGTAGGTGTATCGGGCAGGCTTGAAAAATGCATTCAGACACCTAACACTTAACAATGTAAAGGCTAACACTATTAGCTTAATACCTTTAAAAAGAAAAATATCTATGGCTATGTCTACACTGGCAAGTTAGTTCGAATTAAGGAGGCTTAATTTGAACTAACTAAAGCCATGGCTACACTAGGCTTTAGTAAGGGCTTTCTTAATTCGAACTAATAAGTTTGAATAGGGTATTCGAACTAAGGGGTTAATTCAAACTAACTAGTTCGAATTAACCAATGTGGCCATGTTAATTTGAACTAATTTCTTAGTTCGAATTAACCGGCCATTGAAATGAATGGGGATCGCTAATTCGAACTAAGCAACAGAGGCGTCGTTGCCGTTGGGCTGGCAGAGCGTCAGCCCCGGGTAGAATAGCTTGAGCCCCAGATCTATTTTCCGTAGCAGGCACATGTGCAGACAGCCTGTTTGCAGGGGAGCAGGGGTTAAAGTACGCTGGAATGCCCTGGAATGGTGGGCCAGCGTTCCGGGACCCAGAAGAGGAGAAAACTCCGGCGGAACGCAGTTCTGTCCTGCCCTGCAGCTAGCCGGAGCAGTGGCCAGGCGAGGCCAGGCTGGGAACTTTCAAATCTCCTGCCCGGAGCGTGCTCAGGGCGGGAGAGGCTTGGCCAAGCAACGACTGGACGCCCTTGCAGCTCTGGTCAGGTCAGGAGGGTAGTCTACAAAGCTGGCGGGGAACAACGGGGTCGAGCTGGGAGCCCGGATGGGAGGCCGGGTGGGGGGCCGAGCTGGTGGGCCGGGCAGGAACAGGACTTGGCTTCAGAGGCTCTAAGGTGGCCTGGGGGTGTGGGGAGAGTTCCTAAGGGGCCTCCATGCTGGGGGGCAACCCCAGCCGAGTCTGCCTCCTGTCCGGCCAGCAGGGGTGTGCGTTTGTTTCTGAGTGTGTGTGGGGTTGTGAGCTGGGGGAGGGGCCTAGTGGCTTGGCCAGGGGATGTGGCCCAGCTGGGGGGGGGGCGCCCCGGGGGGGGGGGGGCTAGCAGGGAGTGGGCTGGGAGGCCACAGTCCTGAATCTTTTTGCTCTCCAGCAATGCCCCTGCTAAGCAAGTGCTTGCTTAGTTCGAACTAACATTCTAGTGTGGCCATGCTAGTTCGAATTAAGCTAATTCGAACTAACTAAAATTAGTTCGAATTAGTTAGTTCGAACTAACTAATTTGAATTCATTTTAGCAAGTGTAGACATAGCCTATGAGAAGTAGTCCCTGAAGGCCATACCTTCCTGCCATTTACACTGTAATTGTAAATTGTACACTGTTTATTCCAGTGGTTCCCAACCTTTTTGGTTCAAGGGCCACAAATATAATTTTTACAACCCTGAGGGGTCACCAGTCTATTTAATTAAATTTACAATAAATTAAATTAATTAAAATTAATAAAATCAATTAATTACATTTAAATAAAATTTTAATCAGGGTTGTAAAACTATTTGTGGCTCTCGAGCCAAAGAAAATTTGTTTTTTAAATTGGGGGGGGGGGGTGTACTCTAATTGAGTTAATGGATAATCTTGATGATTTTAGATGCAGGAGATATTATAGGATGTCAGGAATAGGTGCTAGCAGTGGATGGACATCGTTTTTGGCACACCATCAGCGGAATCTGCCTCATTTTTGGAGGTAAGTTTTGTGGGTAGATGGTTTTCAACTATTTAAGGGAACGTGTTGAACTGCTTCGGAGCATTGGCGTTCTTCTTTATGGAACCATCGAGGAACCAGGCCGTTAAATGGAGTCTGTTGGGGTCTGGGTGAACTCTGCATCCGTTAATTTGTGTGAGGAGGTTGTGGATTGTTGGTAGCGTGATGGGTGTTCAGACCAACATCTGCATTAGGTTTGTGAACCACAGTTGTCTCGCCCATGCTGGGGCTTCATTATGACTGTTGCCCGTTACTGTCGAATCTTTGGTAGGGTTCTGAGAATTAGAGGTATGGGGTGAAAGGTATATAGGAGTTTCCCCTCCCATGCGAGGAGAAAAGCATCTCCTAGTGAGTCCATGCCGATTCCTGCTCTTGAGCAGTATTCCATGCATTTGCGATTGTCTACTGTCACAAAAAGGTCTATTGAAGGGTGACCCCATAGCTGAAAAGTCCTTCGGAGGAGTTTTGGATGTATTTCCCACTTGTGATGTTGTGTAAATGAGCGGCTGAGGAAGTCCGCTAGAGTATTCTGGGTAGCAGGTAGGTAGGCTGCTGAGATTATTATTTTGTTCTCTATGCACCATGTCCATAATTTGATGGCTTCTATGCATAGGGATTTTGAGCGAACTCCTCCCTGCCTGTTTACATAGAATATGCAGGAGGTGTTGTCAGTCATGACTTTGACATGTTGTCACCACAGTGAGGATTGAAAATAGTGGCAGGCATATCATACTGCATGGAGCTCTAAAATATTTATGTGTAGAGTCTTTTTGTGAGGGAGCCATTTGCCTTGTACAGTGTGATTCTGGAAGTGAGCACCCCAGCCCAAAAGAGAGGCGTCTGTGGTCATCATTAATGTTGGAGGCTGTTGTAGGAAAGGTAGTCCACTTCCTATATTTTGTGGATTTGCCCACCACGACAGGGAAAATTTTCTCTGTGGTGGGAGGTATACTATTTTCTGCATGGAATGATATAACGGTCTGAAAACTGTAAGCCAACCATAGTTGGAATGGACGCACATGCAGTCTGGTGTTTTTTTTACTACTGAGGTGGTAGAGGCCATGTAGCCTAGTAGTAGCAGGCACATTCTTGCTGTAGTTGTAGGTGTCTGAATGAGCGTGTTCATGAGGTTCATTATGATGTTCATTCTTTCGTTTGTTAGGAATGCTCTTGCTTGTGTGGAGTCCAGACAGGCCCCTATGAATTGGATGTCTTGCATTGGTATTAGAGTTGATTTTTTTGGATTTATTAGAAGACCTAGTTTGTGAAAAAAGGTCGCTCGTGAAACGTAGTGCTTGAACGGCTTGTGGTCACGAGGAGGATTTTATAAGGCAGTAGTCGAGATATGGAAAAATTGTTATTCCGTTCCTTCGAAGATGGGCTGCTATGACAGACAGTATTTTGGAGAACACCCGCGTTGCTGTGGAGAGACTGAAAGGGAGAACAGCATATTGATAATGGATATTGTTAATTGTAAATCTGAGGTATTTTCTATGTGCAGGATGGATAGGGATGTGGAAATAAGCATCCTGTAGGTCGAGGGCCGTGAACCAGTCCCCATACTCGAGAGCCGGAATGATGGTGGAAAGGGCAACCATCTTGAATTTTTGGTATTTTATAAACTTGTTTAATCTTCTCAGGTCAAGTATTGGTCGCCAACACCCTGACTTTTTCTGGGTCAGGAAATAGGGGGAGTAAAATCCCCTACCCTGGAACTTCCTTGGAACTTCCTCTATTGCCCCTAATTTCAGGAAGTGTCAGACTTCCTGTTCTAGAAGTTGTACGTGAGTTGTGTCTCTATAAAGGGATGGGGAAGGGTAGTGGGATATGGGGTTCTGAGTAAATGATATAATGTAACCCAGTGATATAGTGGCTAGGACCCATTTATCTGTAGTTATGGATGCCCAGGAGTTGTAGCGGGATCTTAGACAATTTGTGAAGGTTGGGTTTGCGAGTGGCTCAAACGATATGTGTGTGGCCTCAGGGCCCTCGACATCATCCTCAAAATTGAGGTTTTGACGGAAGGGCTTGATTATTGAGTGGTTGATTGGAGGATTGTCTACGGCGTTGTGGGCACTGGCGGTTACAAGGATTCTGATCTTGACTCCTGAATGGTGGTCTAACTTGTGGTTGATAATGGTACCTTGAGTTATAAGGCTGATAGCGGTAAAGTCTGCGTCGTGGTACCGGTGGGTAGATACCAAAAGCTCTGAGTGTGGCTCGTGAATCCTTACAGCCATGCATCAGTTGATCTGTTGTTTCTGAAAATAGCTTCCTTCTATCAAAGGGCAGGTTTTCTATGGCTGCTTGGAGTTGTTGGGTAGATCTGCTGAGTGCAACCACGAAGATCTACGCATGACTACCCCGGTGGCAATGGTGCAGAGTGCAGTGTCTGCCGCGTCGAGAGCTGCCTGGAGAAAAGTCTTCAAAATCAGCTGACCCTCTTTAATTATTGTGTGGAAATGCTGTCTATTTTCTTCTGGGATGTATTCAATAAAATCAGCCAATTTCAAATAATTGTTGTGATCGTAATTTGCAAGGAGGGCAGAGTAGTTCGCTATTCTTAGTTGTAGAGTGGCTGAAGCGTACACTCTTCTGCCCAAGGTGTCCATTTTCCTGTCATCCTTATCTTAGGATGCTGTTCTATTAAACTGTTGTTTATTCCGGTTGTTTGCTGCCTCCACTACTAAGGAGTTGGGAGGAGGGTGGTTAAAAAGATATTCAGATTCCTTGTTTGGGACGAAATATTTTTTATCTGTCTTTCTAGAGGTCGGAAGGATCGACGTCGGTGTTTTCCAGATTTCGTTGGCTGGGTCCATAATTGCGTCATTCATCGGGATTGAGATTCTTGTGGAAGGTTTTGCCTGTAGAATTCTTAGGAGCCTATGCTGTGCTCCTAAGTTGTCCTGCATAGGAATTTCAAGAGCATCCACCACTCTGTGGAAAAGGTCTTGGAATTGCCTGGGATCATCCAAGGTTGGTGGTGATGTTGGGATGATGTCATCTGTCAAGGAATAGTCCCATGGTGGCGTGTGTGCCACTGGATTCTCTGCCTCAAGATCCTCTTCAGAGTCTTGACTATTGGCTTTGAGCTGTTGGGGTTGTTTGTTTGCTGGTCTGTGTTGTCGTGATGTGAACGGGCTGGAAGAGTATTGTGACCAGGTGTCCCATGGTGCCCATTGAGGATGCTGTGAAGGTGGCATTCCGTACCAGGGTGGCGGGTACCAGGGGTATGGAGGCATGGTTGGGAAGTGGTATCTCCTCTGTTTATTAGGAGGGGACATGGTCTGTGGTGGAAATCCCAGAGCCTGTCCCCTGGTGTCATCCTCTTCGTATTGGAAAGGTGAGGCTGGCTCGGAGCATGGAAGAAAGGATTCAGCTTCCGCTGTTTCTTGGGGGGGGGGGGGGGGCCGGCAATGGAACCTCATCCTCCCGCGTGTTGCAGTGTTTTGTTTTTCTAGTGCTCTTTCGTGGGGTTGTTTGGTCCCGGGAACAGTTCGGTGCCGAAGAGCTCGGGGTTTGTTTTGAGGAATACTGGAACCCTGGTTAAAGACGGTGCCGGCAGCTTTGACAGCTGCGGGGTTTCGATCGGAGCCGAGGTGCTGGGCAGTTCCGGAGCTGGGTCCGATGCCTGTGCTGCAGGGGTAGTCTTCGGTGCCGACCCGGTAGCTGTTGTGGAGCCCAACTGCTTATTTGCTTTGGGTGGTAGTTCGCCCTGGTGCTCAATATGCTTTATCTTCGCCCTATGGTCCGAATGGGGAGAGGCGGATCTTTTCTGGGCTGTTGAAGTTAACGTAGCAAAGGAACCTGGAGCCTCTAAGCTACGGGATCTGTTGGCCAGTGATGGTGATTTTGTTCGCCTTGTGCCTCGGTCTGGAGGAGTCAGGCTTCTGTCCTGTGTGGGCTGAATAGATAGTTGCCCTTGGTCTGAGACCGGACGGAGGGAGCGCTCCATCATGAATAGCTTCAGGTGGAGGTCTCGGTCCTTGCTTGCCCTTGAACCTAGGTTCTAGCAGTGGGGGCACTTCTGCGAGATGTGCCCCTCATCTAGGCACTTTATACAGTTTGAATGTCCATCGGACGCCGGGATGGCGTCCTGACAGGACTGGCAGCATTTGAAGCCGGGAAACCCGGCATTATCGTCGAGCGAAAAGTGGCAGCTTTTCTTTTCTTTTCTTTTAAATAATAAAAGAAAAGAAGATGGTTTAAGGGAAAAAAGACTTGGAAAGAAAAGAAAGAGAATCTAAGAAGATTGTGAACTGAGGTAAACTGGAGAGAGTGAAGAGACTCCGTCCGTTGCCGGGGACAGTTCAGAGATGACTGAGGGGGGGTCGGGTCGCGCTGACTAGACACTGCTCTTGGCGCGAGACAGTCTGCCAGCGCTCGCATGACCCTTAGGAACATGGCTAGAGGAGTTCTCCGATTCGTGCCACGTGGACGCGTCAACAGCTAAGGTGTAGCCAGTGGTTAAAGTATAATTTGACAGGCTCCGGAACCCTCCTAATCTCCGGACCCCCTTCCCATATTGTCTGGGCCACCTTCATGCATGTGCGGGCCCCAGCCCAGGTAGGCATTTGCAACCACTTCTCAGTACCACATGCATCAGTTATCGCTCCATAAAAATATTTATAATTTTATATGGCGTTTATGTCACAAACTAGCAAATACTGCATAACACAATGAGTATTGTGATTAACAACAGTGGGGTGTAGGACTTGCCAGTAGCCAGGGCAGGGGGGAACATGTGTTCTGTCCGATTTTTCTATTTTTAGGGGCCCTGGAACTCTGGCCTCTCAAATTTGGGGCCCTGGAACTGCGTTCCGGTGTGTTCCCCCTTACTTTAACCTCTGGGTGTAGCATCCACGGGGACACGTCTCGGAGAAGCAAACTTCTTTTAACCAGCTATCAGCCCGACCCCACACATGTGCACAGCATGCCACTCTTTTCTAATCTACCCTGTCAATCTCTTTCCCACAAGCATCTGCATGCCCGCAAACTAGAACTCACATTTACACCCATCCCCTCAATCCAATCCACTGGTAAGAATAATATGGAGATCTCACTAGACACCTAATAGACATAGAACTACACTACTATCCATACTACCCAAAGACTGCTAAAGAAGACAGGAAGCTACGGAGCAGGAGCCACACCAGGGTGAGAAGCTAACTTCCCTGAGCTGGGATTCTTAGCAGTGTAAAATTACTCTATGCATGATAAATGTGAAGCTTTTCCTTTGTTCCCCCATCTTCTTCTGGCTTCTGGAAGAGAAATACGATTACTTACCTTGTAACTGCTGTTCTTCAAGATGTGTTGCACATGTCCATTCCATTCTAGGTGTGTGTGGCTCTGTGCACCGTTACTGGATTTATTTTATTTTTTTGTCTCTTAGCAGTACTCGTACGGTCAAAGCATGAGAGGAATTAACATGAGCAAGCACTTGAAGAAGAACAGGATTGTTCTTTCTCTGTCCCTGTCCCACTCACAGTCTCTTGGCTGCTGTAAGAGAGTGCTTGCCACCAAGGTACACTTCCACCCAGGCTTCTTTTTTAGGTTCTCTTCACTTATGCATAATCCCGAGTTCCTCCCACCACTGCTGCTCACAGCTTTAATCAATAGCAGCATGAAATTGACCCAGTTCTTGTGTGCTTCATTACTGCCACTGGATTATGAATTACAGCAGTTAAAAACAAACAAGATTTGGGTCATTTTCTCCTCACTGTACATTGAGAAAGTTTTGAGCAGCAGGAAAGACACCAGAATTGTTAGCAGATGCTTTACATTCAGGTCATATTAGGAACATTATATTTACAAATGTAAGGACCAAGATAATTTTTTAATGAAAATTTAGATTCTGTGATTTATTTGGAAGAGAAAAGTAATTGCCACAGACAAGTGGAATATTCAAACACTAGGTATTAATGTACAAGTCTCCAGCCAGTGCTGACTGCATGTATAAAGAATACATCTGACAGATTATACACACACATATGCACTACCCACCACCTTTTCCTCTACTCTGACAGATGTTATATTTGACAAATGTTCAACACAGCAATTGCAAAAATTAAAGATTTCGATGGGTCTTAATAATCACTTGTACACTTATTAGCAGAATCAATCTTAAAATAAGATGAGTGAAATTATTTAATCATAACCATATTGTAACAGAATGCAGCTGACTTTTTAGCTAACATTTCACTGTGTGATTTGGTAGAAACATGTGCTCACATAAGCTGGCTAAATGTGATTCTGCCCAGATTCCTGAATGGCTTAAACCTTTATCAAGAGATGTTTACAAAATATCAGAAAGTAAATGTATTTACCATCATATCACAAGGTTCTTACACAATATTCATACAGGACTGTGAAAGAAAAAGGTCAGTATCACAAGATTTCTACACAATATATGTATAGGCCTGTAAAAGAATGAGGCCTTATTTTTCGTATTGGTGTTTGTTTATGTAGCATACAATGGTAAACGGAGCCTAGTACCATGATTAAAACAATGTTGCATTGACTGTTTTGGTCAAAGCAAAAAACAAATAGAAGACAGTTCTAAACTGGACCATTATGGGGAGTGGTTCACTGAAGCTGTGTTGTATTAATTTAGATAGACCAAAAGGGCCCAAAGAAGTAAAAGCGTTAACATTACTTTGTTACTAGTTAATATTAAATAGTGTTAAACAAGGCTTAGGTTTGGTATACGGAGACTTTGGTTTGTTATGGCGAACATGCAAGAAATGTATGCAATAGATTAGAAATTTAATAACTAAAATATAAGAAAAAGAGTTAAAACAAGTTATAAAACAGACACTGAATGATTATACAAAATAATCAAAACCTATTAAAAGTCCTTTTAAAGACAGTATATCAGAGTTCTTTATTTAGTTAGACAACCCTTTTTTGGGCTAAGTGGGTAGCTCAAGTCTGGTCTATACAGATTTTTGTGCTGATATAGTTACATAACTTGGAAGTGTAATTTAATCCAAAATATTATATTGGTACAAATCCTAGAACAGACCCAGTTATACAGGTATAAAGGTGCTTATACCAGTATAGCTTTTTCTCTTTCCTGTATGGAAATAAGTTATAACAGTATACACAGTTTTGTACTGGAATAGAACTAACTGTCCACACAAGGGAAGGGGTCTGTTACACACCACTTTAACTCTTCTATATGCTTGTATACTATATACCTGCAGTTCTCAACGACTGTGTTGCAACACAGTGCTGTGGCACGTGGCTGAGTGTGTCACCGGCAGTTGGCCCACTGTTGAAAGAAACCTCCCACCGCTGAAACAAACCAGCCCAAACCCAGCCCCCCCTCCCTCTCCCCCGGCCTGTCTTCTGGCAACTAGTGATTTAGCAGTGTAACTTTAAATTGGCCATTTATTGCCACTTTTCACCCTCATAAATTTTCAAAATATGTACCAAAGAAACCTTTGCCTGAATTAAAAAAAATAGTAAGATGACAACATTTGGGGCCAATCCTGTATCTAAATCTCTAATTCAGGTTGTGACACTAATGAACTACAGTGCGGAGACAACACAATGAACAAAATGTCTAAGTTCTTTCTCTTCTATAACATACCTTTATTCCCAAAACAATCACGGACCTCCAAAACCCAGCCTTTCACCAAACAAACACTTATAGACCATAACTAAGGAAGTCTTCAGAGCTAGGAACTCAGGAAACTGATCTCTTAACAAAAACAGATAAAGTCCCCAAAAAGATCGGCAGACAAGCACTAAAAACTTAGATTCTCATTGACACTAAGGCCAGTTTGAACCACTCTAACAGTGTTAAAGGGCCTTAAAGGGGACAAGGATCTTTAGGGTACAGCTACATTGCACATTAAACCCAAGCTCTGATTTGGATTTGGGCACAAGACCCCCTTCCATCTGCATACAAATCAGGTCAGCAAGCATTGAGAACCCAGGTCCAAGGACCCTGCCTGGGGACTGAGGGGGAGCCAGGGATCAGAGCAGAGGGTACCTGCTGTGTCTTATATCCCAGACCTGTCATTTTATGGTGTGGTTACAGGTCAAGCTGCCGACCCAAATCTGTAGCCATGTATTTTGTACCATGTTTAGTCAAAACACTTTCTACATTAACCAATTCTCTCTTCCCTTCAGGTCAAATTTTAGTATCAAGCAAGATCACAGCAAAAGTCCCACAGACTTCAACTGGATCTTATTTGAATCTTACAGCAATAATGTTCTCTGTAAATCCCCAGGGAACATCTATAATCTGTTCCATGGATGAAACAGTCTGTAATTATATTAGTTATATGTGGAACTCCACATAAATATGAGATCAACTTAATTACAAATACAGATTAAGAGCTCCTGAAAAATTATATTTGTTCTAGAAAGAGAAGGGATACACTATATATTTTTAATATAAAATTATTATATTGGAACTCTTTTTAATATCATTTTGCACCACTTTTAATGCTACTATAATAATAAATAATATCACACAGCTCTTAATGCCACATGGTACTGGGGAGCAAACTGGATAGCTCTCCTTTAAAAGTAATAATAATTGCCACAAACTAATATCCATTAGACTTCTCAGCAAAAACTAGGCAGGAAGAGTAGGGCTGGAATTCCCAGAATGAGATCATTAATATCCTGGTAATTTATCCTTCAACTAAAAGGTCATTTTCTTCTCTCAGATTATAGAATGTATTGATTCTAATTAAGCACACAGTCTCCTGCAGCAACAGTAGTTAATGTAATGTTTGGGTCAGAGGGTTTCTGGAATTCTCACACACACTGAAATTCACCCTTGAAAAACATTTTTTTACAAAAAATATTCCTTTCAGTCTGATACCAACTGGCTTTTAAAAAGGATTCACAGATAAATGCACCAGCAAAGCACTTCCGGTATACATATTTTAAAGGTGGTACAGTACCTTCAGCGTATACAGTACTTGCTACAGAATTCTCATACTCAAGTATTTGATGCAATACAGCTATAGGTGAATAGATCCACAACTGGCTGGAGCAAAGATTTCGTAGTCAGCCATGTACATGATATTTGGTGCAACGGGACATCTTCAGCTGCCACTAGAGCTGGCCCCCTTTCAAAATTCACTTTCACAGCTCTAGCCCCGGCTCTCAGACCCAGCACAACCCCACGCATAACCAAGCCCATTTAAATCCATTCCCAGAGCCTTGTGCAGTTACAGCATTAACTCCCCATGGAGCTTCACCATAAGAGCTCTGATCCAATACCCTTTTGCATTTAAGCTGGGGTTGATATCTAATTTGTAACAAAGGGGCATCATCCCCAACCTCCAGCATCAGCAACCTCAAAAGGATCGAGCACCAGCTCCAGCAATTCTATCCCTGCTGAGGGGAACATTCTTGATCCAAACATCTGAACCTCTCTCATTTGTTCATCACTCTTCTCAAACATCCAATACAGTTCAGAGGGTACAGGTCAGACAGAGCTGGTCTCCTAGCACGTGCCTCACTTTAAAGTGCCTAAAGTTAAGCATGTGTTTTAGTGCTTTGCTGGATCGGAATTCAAGTCAATAAAACCCCACCACGCTGGAAATTTTCATCTGCAGTCTGGATGAATACACTACAGAGTATCATATAACAGAAATACAAAAGCGGAGGAGGAAAAATTGCCCTTTGAATTCTGCCCCCTTCTCCTCCTCAGAAATTAAATTCTTACCATAATTAGAAAAAGAGTACTGCACTATTTGGTGCTTTTCAGAAAAATAAGGCAATATAAAAACTTTACAGCAGAAGATCAAAACAGCCAAAGGAAAATACAGAAGCTTTTTCCTGACAAATTATTCAGGGTTAAGGAGGCCAAAAATAAAACTGCTAGAACCTATTATCTCCTTTCAAGATGTACAACACATGTGCAGAAGTAGTGTGATTAAAGAAACAGGCTATCATTTTAGTGTTCTTTTTAAATTACAAATCATAGCTCCTATTCTCCTTCACCACTAAACAAAAAACAAAAAGGCACTTGTATTTCTGGCAGCCTCTACAAAAGAATTGCCATAGGAACAAAATCTGCTGCCTCCCACTATTTTAGCCACAGATCACTAGTCCAAAATAGTTTGATCTGGCCAGGTTTCTCCCCCAAGCAATAACTGCTGTCCTTATTTATGAAGAAAATTTAATGAAGCCATCTGCCTCAATGTTCAGAGAAATCTAAAAAATATCCTGTATTCTGTTCTCTTTCACAGTCCACCAGCTAGCATCCAAGGTTACAGTTCTCACAAACAGCAAACCAAGAAAGAGAGCAAATATATATTGCATTATGTTAAATGTTTTATACATTTAGTCTGTCACTGATCACAATATTGTATTGTTTCAGAACAAAAATCTATTAAATAGGAGGTGGGAAAACACCAAAAAATAGCATGTCACAGTATGTAGATTATAAAGAAATTTGATTCTCAGAATGTTTTAAGCCTTTGTTGAAAGCATTAGTGTCATAATAGGAAAAATATTTAGGCAGCATGTTAAATAGATTCCTTAATTTCAAACTGTTCCAGATTCTTAAAATAATCAAGGAATCATAGCAGTGTAGGGCTGGAAGGTACCTCAGGAAGTCATGTAGTCCAATGCCCTGCACTCAAGTAAGGACTGTACAATGTATTACTACATTAATTTTAACTAAAAACCAAAAGTGAACATTCTTTCCATTTCTGGGAACTCCACACTCCCTTCTCTAAAATACCAAGGAGGAGATCCAAATTCAAAACAATGTTGTATGGATCTCAGGACAAGGCCAACATATGACATAACTGCCATATCCCTCCAGTGGCCAATCTTAGCAGTTATGACATTGATTGTCCTTTAAGGATAAGGGTGCAGCTCCGGTTGCAGTCCTGGGGTCCCAGATCCCAGTCCTGCTCCTGGCTCCAGCCCCATCTCCAGCTCCGTAGACCCACCACTTCACCACCAGGCTCTAAGCCCCAGTTCCCAGCCCTAGCTGCACCCCCCACCCACAGCTCTAGCCCTGGCTCCCAGCCCTCACCAGGGCCCCAGACAGCTGCTCAGGCCTTGTTCCCAGACTGGGTAAGGCATGGGTGTAACTGGAAATGTTTGGGGACCACTGGCCTACAAAGAACAGTTATTTGCAAGCTCATTCAGAGCTGAGCAATGAGGTTCCTCACTGCAAGAAATCTGCCCTGTGGTAAACAAATGCTGGCTGAAATCAAGTTCAAATTCACTCCAATACATTTTGTATCTTGCAGGGGAAGTAAAGCAGACTTGTCTAGATTTACCTGGAGTTCCACAGAGTGAAAGAGGCTGAATAAGGAGAGGTCGACCATCTATATTTCCTGATATGACCATCCTGTGAGCAGATGGTTATTGCTAGAAAAATTCAGATTAAAAAATGTGTTATTTCCAGTGAGGACTGTAATTAGCCAGCACAATAATTCACACAAGTTCAAGTGTTGATTCCCAGTCACTGACCATTTTTAAATCAAGATTTGTTGCTTTTAAAAAGGATATGCTCTAGGAATTATTTTGGGGGAGTGCTATGGCCTATGTAATACAGAAAGTAAATGATCAAAATGGCCTTGAATCTATGAGTTAACTGAGCTGCCCTAGTGATGCAGATATAGTGTTGCCATGGAAAGTACTTTCCTGAAAATTTTTGGGGTCACTGAGAGTTCAAAGGAAAGAATTCTGTATTGACAATGTTCCAGACCCACTGGCTGAATATATTTCTATGAAAATAGACAGCCTTCAATCAAGAGCTGCAAACTAGTCACCATCATTTACGGAGCAGATTATGGGGGCCAGGGTGGTCATCCTGAATGGTGTTTGAAGACATTTAGCTGTCTGAAGTCATGGATGAGTCTCCAATTTCCATTCCTTTGTGGGGTTAAGGAAGCATCTGGAACGAAGTTCTTCCCTTTGTGTTGAGGAGGCACAGCATCTATTGCCCCTAACTGGATCAAAGAAATAACTTCCTGTTTGAAAGGAGTCCTTGAAAAGTGAACAGGGAAATGGATTTGGGAACAGGGATGGAAAGCTGGTTGAGATGATGTCTAGGGCTAATTTGTCCTATGTGACATGCTGCCTCTTTGGTAGGCAATGGACAGGTGGTCAGGGGGGCGAAGGGGGAAGCCCTAATGTAGAAGCTGACTGGTGTCTCTCCAGAGTGCCACCAAAATAACTTTAGGGTGGGAAGCTGGGGTTAATGAAGAAATGGCTGCAGGGCACTACAGCCACTGTGTACCCTTTGGTGCTTCCTGGGGGCTGGAGGCTCAATCTTTTTGATGGTGCAAGGACAGGGGATCAAGATAATACCTATAAAGAGGCAGTTTGCAGTACTTTACTCAGATTCCAGAGTGTATATCCCCTATGAACAGAGTGCGGAGCAGGACTTTTAAAAGGTGTGCAGTGACTTGTCTGTTTTCTCATTGAAAGAATTATTGCCCTCAATAGGAAGACCCTCTACCATTACTTGGCTTCCTGGGAAACCCCGAGAAGTACAGACATGATATCCCTTTTCTTAGAGGATGGGAGGGGAGTTCTCCCCCTTCTTATAAGAGTGTTTGCCCTCTCTCTGTTTGGATGACTCCTTGGGTTTGGTCTCTGAAGATCCAGAGCAGGAATGCTTTCTGAGGTAGAGCAGGAAAGCTAGCGAAGCTTGAGGAAGCTAAGGAGTTCCACCTCAGACCATGAGCAGCAGAAAAGAACTGGAGAAGCAGTCAGTCCATGCTGCTCATTATACCATTGGTTCAGGGCACTAGAGCAGACCAGCAGACATGGCTAATGAAAAACCTTCTGGTTTCAGGCACAGGTAGTACATATCTATAGAGATCATTACTCAGATAACAACTTTCAAGTATCAAATCAAGTAACTGTCACCTCTGGCATGACCTTCCTGCCCTCAGCCTGCCCCCAGCATGTCCTTCATACAGAGGATTGTGAGGACATCCTTGCAGGGCATGCTTATTGCTGTCTACTGCAGTTCCTGTGTTGGGAGAACCCTCACTGGCCAGAATTCGAACTTTTATAGCCTCTTTGGAATGGATAATGTGACTGAGTAGCATAAAGGGACAGGAGCAGGAGTGGAGATTTCAGTCAGGACGGTAGACCTGATTGTCAGTAGGAGGAAAAGAAAAGCAAAACTGCAGTGTAGAGGTGGTAGCCTCAGAATAGGGGCAAAATCCGAACAATTTAAGATCCCAGATTGCCAAAATTAACTAAGTGGATGCTGGACTCAAAACACAAATTAGTAAATCTATACGCATTAGTCCCAGTCTTTACTGAAAGGATGTGTTTTTGGCAAAGACTAAGAAAAACAGACAAAATATCATTTGTATGTCATATGAATCCTAACATATCAATGACAAATAGTGATAGAAACAACAAGTCATGTGATTAGTAAATGCAAGAGCAAATTTTATCTGCTCTTATATTATCTTTTTTGCCTTCCCACTTCACTGACTTCAACGTTATTACTCTTGATTTGAACTGCCGTAAGGTAAATGAGAACCAAGCCATTGAACTACAGTTTTAGCAAGTAAAGTTTCTATCATTTTCATTCACATTTATCAGAACATTCAGTGCACCTGAAATCAGAAAAAGCCTAGAAAACTAGATTTACATGAAGATGTGGGCTTAACTTGCTTGTCACAGTGTGAAAACTGGAAGAATGTGCAATAAAATCCCAAGGGAAGGAACATAGGCACAAAACGACAGGCATCAGCCAAAATTCTGTAACATAGATTAATTACATAGTGACATTTCATACAGTGTAATTAGGTTGTGAACTCCTTGAGACAAAGGACTGTACCTTCCTATGTATTTGTATTGTATTAGCACAATGGGACCCTGACTATAATTGGTCAGTAGGTGCTACCTCATTTCAAACTAGTAACAGAAGGAAAAGTAGTTAATATTTGATAAATTAAAAATGGCACATTTCTGACCTAAAGAAGAGTTCTGTGCAAGCTAGAGAGCTTGACTCTCACCAACAGAAGGTGGCCCAATAAAAGATATTAGAAAGACCACATTTGTCTCTCTAATCTCCTGGTACCAATACATCTATAACACTGCATATATTTTTTGACCATGATTCCACAATTCAATAACAATCCTTTCCATGATAAGGCCACTTTCCAATCAGTCTTTCCTCTACGTTTAGATAACAGCCTTTTAAAAAAGGCTGTCCTAGATTGTTCAGAACTCTGAAAAGGAGCAAACTGAATGTAACAGGTTTTTAGAAATGTGACTCTTATTGGGAGCCATACACAATACAACTGAAGCAGTGCAACAATTATATAGTGATTAAGACTTACACCATCTGCAAAATTGTTCAATTTCAGGAAACAAATCAATAAGAAGAAAAATTTGCTGTTGAAGGTACTGGTGGAAAGTCTTAAAAATTTCAAGAATTCCCCTCTAACATATGATTTAAACAACAACTTCTTCCCAGAAGCCAAGTGAGTGATTTGATTATAGTAACAACAGTATTTAATGTGCATTCTAGAAAGGATAATTTTATTATCTTTCTATTTCTTTCTCGGCTGTCACATACAACATTCCTCAGCAAGTTTTCAAATTCAGTCTATTCTACTCTAAAAGGCTGTCCTTGTGAGCCATTTACTTGTTCCAGAGTGTTTAGAATGTGTTTATACAGAGTATCAAATCAAGAATACAGTAGCATTATGTAAGACAATTTTATCATATCAAGAACTGTAACAAAGGATTTGGGGGTTTCAATTTGTAATGTTGCTGCACATATTTTGCATAACACAATGTTTGAACATCAATGGAATCAATTTTTTTTAATTCATCATCATGTTTAAAATATATAGAATATTAACATTAACTTCTAAAACAGGAGCCATGAGTGTTGTAATGTACAACTCGATTCAGAATGGCAAAACTGTCTCTATATCTCTGCAGAAAAGACTATGAAGGAGGAATATATGGTGAAAAAAATAAAATAAAAACCAAGCTATCAGGGGAGCCAAAGAATGAAGAGACAAGAGAAAAGAAAATCTCTCTCCCAAAGCCAAAGAATGTAACAGACCAAGATACAGAAGTGCTTCTAATGGTTCTGATTTATTCTATCAGAAGCCGGTAGTGTCAGGTTACATGAGGAGGTAGATTACCACTTGACTGAATTTAGGGGGGAAATGTTTTTTAAATTAATGATGCTGATCTTTGTTCCACTGATGTCAAGATTCTAAATCCGTGCTTTTCAAACATTGTTCCTCAGGACCCAGTTGAAAAAAATCATTTCTGCCCGCGACACAATAATTACATCTTTGAGCAATGAAACAAAAAGTCCTGTAGCACTCTTAAAGACTAACAGATTTACTTATCGCATGAGCTTTTGTGGGAGAAAATTCCACTTTGTCAGACGCTTTGAAGATGGGAAACTTACAGAATGGGAGGAAATTAAATGCATGGAAGTGTATGACATAGGATCAAGTCAGGCTGTAACAGCAAATCAAAACAGGTGTTAGGATTCAAACACTGGGGAACAGTATATAGAGGAAGGTGAGGTCAAATCACCTGCTGTAATGAGAAAAAAATGCATAGTCCCTGTTTAACCCTAAGGCAGCTGAGTTGAATTTACATATAAATTCAAGTTCTGCAGTTTCTCTTTGAAGCTGTGATTTGTTACTCATCTGTGTTCAGGACTCTGTTTGTTTCTCTGCAATAAACAGCTACCCCTTTGGATCTTTGAGCAATACGTTCCAGTCTTGCGGCGCTGGCAGCAGAGGGCACCACAACCCAGCACCTGAGGGTCTGCAACCCACCATTAGGTCCCGTCCCATAGCTGAAAACGAGTGATCTAAGTGATAGTGTTTCTCATGAAGATGAAGAATGAACTCTTTAACATTAATTACATTTTTCTAACTTTCTTGAAGATCCTCTTTGCAAATATAAAAATTTCCTCCTTTTCCCTCAAAACAGACTGAGAAAAAGACAAAAAAGAGATAACAAGTGCTTTTATTTGATAATATTTCCTTGGTGCCATTACTCCTTCTGCCTTTCGCTATTGCTTTCTTCTTACTACACTTATGCTTTCAGAAGTCTCTGGCTCTCCAGGGGACAAACCAAATGCTTCATATGATTAGAGCATATGGGAACATGCAGCAGCACCTCCATATTACACAAAAAAACTGGCTCGGGACTTGAGCAGAGATAAACAAAGTCATAATAAAACAAACAAGGAGTCCTGTGGCACTTTTAAAGACTAAAAAAAATATTTATCGCATGAGCTTTTGTTGGAGAAATCCCACTTTGTCAATCATAATAATAGCTCTTATTCAACACTTAACATTGTTAACAAATCTCAAAGCACTTTTCTGAAGAAAGGATAATTTTGGAGAGGCTTTTATGAGATGTGGAAAAACAACAGACACTTTAGGCCAATCTCCTGGGATGCTGTGTGGCTATGCTGCACTGCACTGGTGATGAAATCTTCTTGTAAAACTGGAATAACTGGCCTTGGGACTCTGCGAGAATTACCCCAGTGTAGAGGAAACAAGCAGAAGCATACAGTAAGCCTACTAACTCCTGCATCACCCTCTGCTCCCACCAACATACCTGGCTGCTGGCAAAGAGAGCATGGACAGAGCTTCCTTACAGTCTATAGTGATCTTTCCCTGCTATTTCAGCAGCATGGGGTCACTGGCAGATGGTGCAAGTCAGGGGACAAAGGGGCAGGGGGAGGTCAGGGTCCAGCCTAGCACAAAATGGTCACAAGACTGGGGAAAGCTTTATGACAGCTTTGCAGCCCATTGCTCCCTCCAGTTATATTGCATGTAGTTTGGCATGATGCCAAGATCTATCTTTTTACTTTGTCTCCCAAAGAAGAAATGTCTTTATATGGGTAAAAGATTGTAATGAAAAACAATTACCTGTCAGAGTTCAGAAGTATTGGTTCGTTACTGAAGCATAGCTACAGATTTTCCCAGTTATGCTACTCTGACTTTTGATTGTTACTGGATGCAAAACCACAGTCATTTCTATGCAGGTTTCTCAATTATACTGTGAATATAATATGCATGTTTCTCTGCTAGGACTGGCTTTAGTCCTCTGAATTTTCAAGTTGTTTGACAGTAACAAAAAACACACACTTCATCCTCATTCCCTTCAACTGAAAGAGTAAAATTTAAAAAACATGCATGACAAATTCCCACAAGGGAAAAAAAAAAGATTGTGAAGAACCCAGGAGACTACTATAAACAAAAAAGTTAGATCTTTTGATTCATTTCTCTCATTCTTCCCAACACTACAGGCCAGACTGGCTCTTATCTACACTTCCTAAAGTCATTGAAGTATATTTTTGTTTTCATTGCTTATACTATAAAGAATCCCAATACCTCCTTCTCAATTTCATTTTGAAACAAGAGGTAAACAAAAATAGACTCTATTTATACTGAAAACAAGAGCCTTGTAAGGGAAAAGAGGTAAGAAAGAGAAAGGCAGTGAGGAAAGTAAGAATGGAGAGAAAGCCAATTTTGTTTAAACAGTATCTTTCAGCAGTTTAACAGACCATTTTTATTTCTGTTAGATTTTTTGTTTAAAATTTGAATATTTAGTAACAGTTTCATTCCAGTACCTGAATTTTCTCTCTGAACCCTATAACAAATGTCACATGAAGCAAAGGGAATCTGGGGTGCTTACAGGACAAAGATTTAAGTCTCTCAATTTACTCAGCATAGGATCCGACTACCACTCTTGTTCCAAGAAGTATTCAAGTTACAATAGTGATAGGCAGCAGATAGGTATTTGCCTTACAAAAAGCTGTGGTACATAAAAATTAATTGAAGTGATTGAAGGACAAATTTTTTTATACTAAATGTGGAAAAGTGAAAGTACAAATATACTAACAAATTAATCTTAATTTAGACCATTGGGTTACACAAGAGTATGATAGGAGGGATGACACGATATGACAGTATGAGATTAATCTGTGAAAAATATATTAACAAAAAGCCTAAAGTAGCGACAGAATGCATCACTTAAGTTCCAAAGGGGTAGCCGTGTTAGTCTTTAAAAGTGCCACAGGACTCTGTTGTTTTAATACATCACTTAGTCTCTTAAAAAGTAATTCTTTAGTTAACATCATTATTCCAAGAACAAAAAAGCCTGCACTCTACTCTCCCCCATAACTGACCCCATCATTGTTTGGTTAGATAGGAGTTCTCTGAGAACTTACCGTACTTGTTAACCAGCAGAGTGGTTAACGAAACAAGAAACAAAGATTAATGTAGCCTGACTACATGGCAATTAGAAATTCTCCATTAAAAATTAACTGGCTAATTAACTATTTTTAACTCAAACAGAAATGGGAGTTGCACAGCTAAAACCCATCTGAGTAGCTGAAACAATCCTCATAAGAGAAAAATAATGGTTTTTACACTCTGCTTAGAACGGTATCAATATTTTTAAATAAAGAATTCAATTTAAGTAAATAAACTTGAGCAACCTCAAATAAACCATTTCCAGAATAATAGTGAAAGACATAAACCAACATTTAGGGCCGGTTTGTGCCACTCTCACTAGTACCAAGCCGAACTTGACTCCTCAGCAGTTCATAGCTCTTAGATTACCCTGTAAAAGGGGGAGGGAAAAGTGGAAGGAAGTGCGATTGGTGGCAAAAAGCACTGCCTTGATACCGAAACTCAAACCAACAATTTTACTGATCAATATCACTGTTGCAACAGAAGCAGGGAGGGCCTAAGAGTTAGGTATTGTTATTATTTTTACTCTTCCATGGAGACTGCAAAATCACCCCACAAAACTTCTCCTGACCAATGTTCCCTCTAAGGTTTGGCGGCTTGTGTGCAAAATTTTCAAGCCGTGTGCAAAACTTTTTCTGAATAAAATTTTTGTGTAAACTCACACGACAGAAATTATAGGCATTAACTGAAGTTAAAGTAATTGTAAATAGAATTAATTAATTGTGTTTAATTGAATTTGAATGAATTTTTAATTGAAATTTAATTTTTAGAAAGGTTTTTATTTAAAATTAATTTTTTAAAAGGTTTTTTTAAAAAGGAAGGAAGGAAGGAAGAGAGAGAGAGAAAAAGGAAGGAGGAAGAAAGGAAGAGAACGGGAGAGAAAGAAGGAAGGAAGAGAAAGGAAGAGAATGAAAGAAAGAAGGAAAGAAAAAAGAAGGAAGAGAAAGGAAGGAAGGAAGCAAAGAAAGAGAAAGGAGGAAAGAAGAGGAAACAGGAAGAGAAAGGAAGGAAGGAAGCAAAGAAAGAGAGAAAGGAGGAAAGAAGAGGAAACAGGAAAAGAAAGAAAGAAAGAAAGAAAGAAAGAAAGAAAGAAAGAAAGAAA